>JAUMHP010000060.1:9812594-9827961 GCA_032361065.1 Enteromius trimaculatus
ATATAGACTTCGTTTAGATGAAGTGGTCTCAGTGTTGGTGTGTATGGAGAGGCAGTGTGTTATTCTGCAGGGAGCCAGGTTATTCAGACTCTTATCAGGAGGAGATCCTGTTGCCCCGGCCTCACTTTCCGCTGGGGTCAGGCTGAAATAACAAACGAAAGAGCCTTGGGCGATGTGTGTATGTGTGATGGGTTATGATAAGAGACAGAGAGAGGAACCTTAACATCGGTCACCTTCAGCACAGTTTGATACGTTATTATGGTTATAGCTTTTATAAAAGTGATAGTTAATCCAAAACATCCTTTCTTCATTTATTCATAATCTTGTTATTCCAAACCTGTATAACTTTCTTCTGAGGAACATAAATGTTGAGACTGCATTTTTGTGGTGAAGATTTTATTAAACCTAATGAAGATTGTACACATTTCTTCTTTTTCTTTATACATATAGCAAATATATACATATGCGTGTACTCAAAAATACCAAACATACAACAATTCTGAGACTTTTGAAGTCACATGACTGCTCAAAATGCCAAAATTAAGTTATTCACTGGTAATCTTCACATCTTCTGTTCTCATTTACTCACCCTCTTGTCGTTCCAGACCTGTATGACTTGCTTGTGAACACAAGTAGAATTATAATAGGATTTTTGGGGGGTAATCTAGAGAGAGAGAGAGAAGGCGGCTATCACATCATTTTACTGCCATAGTCTCACATTAGGAGGTTTTAGCTGTCATCTCTAGCACCTCAATTTCTAAGAAGGGAAGTGGAATCCTGTCTCTGGGCGTCATACTCAAGCAACCTTCAAGAGAACAATGACATGTCTTGTTTTGCTGATAAAGAGGGGAAAACCCCTTATGTTTAGATTGTTAGATTCAAATTTGTTACGTCTTTTAACAAATTATTTGCGATAATTTCCTCAAGTGCTAATAATTCCTAAAGATGGATAGTAGAATGTATGTATCTGCAGAAGTTCAGACGTGTAAATTGTATGTGAAATGTCACATAGAGAAGACTTGGGTGCAAATGAGGATGTTAGTTGTTAATATATCACCTTTGTGTTTTTCAGAGCTGCACGCCACGCTGGAAACTTTGCGTCAGCGACACGGATAGCGCTCTGGGCTTTGCTCTCGGGGCACTCTTTGTCAAAGCTACTTTTTCCGAAGACAGCAAAGCTTTTGTGAGTGTCTTGTGATGTTTTGCACACCAATCCCCATCTTTTCCTCCGGGCCTATACACTGTATTCTCAACTGATATGTTTGTCAGGTTGAAGATATGGTCTCCGAGATCAAATGGGCCTTTGAAGACAGTCTGAAGACTGTCGGCTGGATGGATCCCGAGACAAAGAAAGCAGCCAAAGAAAAGGTGAGGACCAACAATACAATCCGTCATGATGTTTTTCACCGCTGTGGGCTGCAGGGATGAATCTTGCTGAAATCAACACCTAGCTTTTATTTAAGAATTGGCAAAAATAAAAAAACCAATATTTTATGCTTAAAAATGCTCTGTAATGCCACCTGGTGTTAAAGTACTGTATAATCTGCACTCGCGTGATGCCACTCACTCAGTGTTCATTTTTTCTTATCTTGTCTAGGCAGATGCAATATACAACATGGTTGGTTATCCAAAGTTTATTATGAGCCCCAAAGAGCTGGACAAGGTGTTTAATGATGTATGTATGCATTTTCTTAATTTCGGTGCATGAAAAATTATGTGGTTTAATGTTGCAGAGAGCCTAAATTGATATATTGCCTCCAAACTGTATATCAGTTTGATGTTGTTTCAGATCTTTACTTTCAAAACGTCATGAATTATTACAACTTCTCTGCACGAGTGACTGCTAACCAGCTGAGAAAAGTCCCCAACAGAGATCAGTGAGTATCAGTCCAGCTCACACACAAGATGATGCTGACACACACATCTTAAAGGGAAAGTTTATTTATTTTATTTTTTTTAATTGCCATTTAATAATTGTATTATTTTTCTATATTTTTAATTGGTTTTACATTTTTGACACTTTTTTTTTTAATGTGCTTTTGTCTTTTTTTTTAGTTTTTTTTTTTTTAAATTAATTTTCTTTTAGCTTTTTTTTAGTTTTAATAATTTTAATACTTAAACTTATTTATTTCCATTAGTTGCCACGGTGTCATTTCTCAATTTTCGAAGATTTTAACGTTTAAATTAAATGATTCATATTTAATATTTATATTTAATTTCAGTTAACACAAACTAAAACTTGTTTACTAATTGTTTTTTGCTGTCATTAATTTCCCCTCTTGTCATCCCAAACCTGTGTGACTTTTCTGTGGAATACAAAAGAACACAAAACAACATAGGCTCCCACTGAATAATACTGTAGTGTAGGGGAAAAACAAAGTATCATAGTCATACAGGTTTGAGGTTGAATGAATGATGACAGAACTTTCATATAGTAACTGTTTTTTTCCTTGTACAGATGGAGTATGACTCCACCTACAGTAAATGCCTACTACAACCCCACAAAGAATGAGATGGTACTTCCAGCAGGCATTCTCCAGGCTCCATTTTATAACCATGCCTGGCCAAAGTAAGAGACTCCCGCTAACAAAACCTGTCCTGTAGTACTGTTATATCCCAATCCTCTTTTCAATGTGTCTTGCTTGTTTTCTAGAGCGATGAATTTTGGTGGGATAGGTGTGGTTATGGGGCATGAGCTCACCCATGCCTTTGATGATCAAGGTAACAAAATTATTACTTTATCTATATTTTTATTATTATTATATATCACCAGGGGCCAGTAGTTTAAAATGTTTAATCTGGATCAGAATTATCTGGAAATGCGATGTTATGCTATCCAGGATCAGATTATCAGATTTCATTTTTTTTTAAATACATAATACAAATATGGACTGGATCCCCCCCCTGATCCAGATACACACTTTTTCAGATTTCCAAATCTGACATGGTAATGGAAAAAATTAGATCAAGGGGAGGGAAATGGCCACTGTTTTGCATTGTAGTTTTGAATTGCATTTACATAAATAACTACTTCTGACTGATCCACCTCTGATGATTCTACCAATGTAATTTACAATTTTATTAAAAAAAAACTTAATATATAAATAGAATTTGTTTGATTTAATATTGACAGCTTTTTAGGGATATATTACATATATTTGAAGCAGTTTTAAAGTGTCAGTACATTTTTATTCTTGAAATCCACCTTTCTGCTGGGATCAGAATAATCCTGTTCTTTTGAATCAAAAGTATTCCAATCTTACTAAAATGTTTTGAACAGCACAAACTTTGAAGTATTTAATTAAGGATTTAATAAAGATCAAAACCAAGACTGGATTTTGTCATCTAACCGAATTCAGAATTCTTCTGTTAAACAACTAGTTTTCAAGATTTAATCTAATCCGATGGCCAAAATCCAAATTTTATACTTTTTAATACATTTTATTTATATTATTACATTTCATTAATATCACACTACAAAGCAAAAAGTGTTGTCACTAAAATAAAATATTGATACATGCATTTAATCATATTTTTTCCCCATGTATAGTATAATATGATATTAATAATTGTATTGTTTTTTTATCTTTTTTAAACATTTTTAGCTTTTATTTTCGAAAATTGTTACTTTGTAATGTGTATGTGACCATTTATCAATATACAGGGTATGTGTGTTTTAAAACAGTGTTTTCAATATGTCCTGCAGGAAGAGAGTATGATAAGGAGGGGAATTTGCGTCAGTGGTGGCAAAATTCTTCAGTGGAGGCTTTTAAACACCAGACCCAGTGCATGGTGGAGCAGTACAGCAACTACAGTATAAATAAAGAACCTCTTAATGGGAAACACACTTTGGGAGAAAATATTGCTGACAACGGAGGCCTAAGGGCAGCTTATAAGGTTTGTGAAGATCCTGTTGTGGAACAAGTGCTGGAGCCTAAAATTTAAATTCAATCAACAGAATGGTTCCGTTCATCAGCGAGTTATAAAGAGACGAGACACCAATGGTTACTTTCCATAACATGAAAACAGCTACGGCGTATGACGTATGAGAATCTGATACGAAAGGTATTACGATCTCTATATTTTTCTCGTTGGCGGCTTTGATAGCTTTGGGGCCGTCGTGATCTCATCTCGCTGAAAAGCCTCGCAGTGCAACAGGTGGCTCGGAATAGGCCGCTCTACCTCCAGCGACTCGGATTCTTTCCGTTGGTTGAAAAGTCATAGGTTACAGAGCAGATGCGCAAAGCATATGGCCAGAGAAGACCTTGTGTTAACCTCTCTGATGGAGAGGAAAATAACCATTGACACGAGGGTTCTGTTTATTTATGATCACAGCGAGTGGCGTAGCATGCAGAATTATTAGCGGACTAATGTTTTCACACTTGCTTTGCAGGCCTATATAAACTGGATCGAGAAGAACGGTGAGGAGGCCACTCTGCCTGCCCTTGGAATGACCAATCATCAGCTGTTTTTTGTGGGATTCGCTCAGGTTTGTGCCAATATTTGCTTACTACCTTACACTTGTTTTAAAGGATTTAGTTGTTTTACTAATCATAAACTTCGCAAATAAAGGTGTCTACTATTTGTCTGTTTTTAAATGAATTCTAAGGCAAGAATCAATATTACATGATCTTATCATTGTGAAACAAGAGTGAGCTGTTTATTAATGAAAACTAAAATGAAAACATACTTTTAAAAAATGCATTTAAAACTAAAACACATTTTCAGTATTTTTTAGATAAATACAGCAGCTGTGGAAAAGAAAATCTAAAATATATTAAACTAAAATACATTTCCATGACTCAAACTATCTAAAAATAACCCATTAAATAAGTCTGTGTTAAACATGCAACGAAATAGCAATAACTAGACTGTACCAGGAAATTTACCAGCTTTTTAACTGATACTAGTTAGCCATTAAATTGTCATCCCTAAAATACTAAAATTAAAAAAAAAAACTGAAACTAGAAAGCCTTTATAAAGAATTTACATTGATTGATTGGAAACTAACAAAATTGAAACTACTCTGAAAGATAAAATAGAAATAAAAACTGTAACCGCATAATTTAATAATCTAGTTTTGTCCTATTATGGCCTAACACAAATCCTTTGTTTTCTTTTTTTTGTAGGTGTGGTGCTCAGTCCGGACACCCGAAAGCTCTCACGAGGGCGTTATTACTGACCCCCACAGTCCATCACGTTTCCGGGTCATTGGCACCATCTCCAATTCTCATGAGTTCTCTACACACTTTGGCTGCAAGGCAGACTCACCCATGAACCCCAAGCGGAAATGTGATTTGTGGTGACAGTGACTGAATCTGGAGCCATTATCGCTCAACTCCTAAACACCCATCTCAGGTTGCCTAATCTAGACTGCCAAAAAGCTGGTGGACTTGCATAGTGGACTACATATTTTCCAGCTATTACTTGCCTCTTAATGGGGAATTGGTGTAAATAGGGACTCAAAGGAAGTCTATATAACAGAGTTTTGTTCTTACAAACAATTAAAACACTGGAAGTAAGTGGTTAAATATAAAGGAATGTTCCTTTCTGCAAAAACGTTTTCTTTGAATATGTGCCTTTTTAGCAAATGTTTTTATTTTTCTAATAATTTATGTTCTCTGTATTTCATTGTTGGTGGGATTTTTATTTTTATTTTTTTTTCATCTGGAATGTTTGCCAATCCTTGCACAGCCCATTGTGCCACATTGTTAGATATCTTTGATGCGTAGCTGACACGTTTATAAGACTGTTCCATCAATTCATTTTTGTTGAATTTGCCTGAACAATATGAATTTGAAATCATTTTGAATTTTGAAATGGCCATCTCACAATGTCACTTAATGCCAAATGAAGATGATGTACAGTAATGAATAATATGCAGTTTGGCCATTAAACAAGAAAGTGCCTTTAACACTATGCAAATATGGGACTATTTTTATTTCACACAGATTCAAACTGCTCTCAAAATAACATGAAATATCACAAGGTTTCATTTGTCAACAATAATAAACAGTTAATGTTAACCTCATTTTGTTACACTTTTAGTGTTCCCAGTCAAAAATGGACGTCCTACAAAAATTGCTTGTTAATTTCCCATAATGCACATTGCAAAATATTGGATTCAATCTTTTCAGGTTTTGTATTTCATTTTATTCATTAATCTGGGGCCTGTACCAATTATGGTTGCAGAGTTACAGGATTAGTTTTGCTTTGTTGGTACCATGATGCTCATAATCAACTTTTTTTTGTCAACTCAGGCTTTGATCCTCAGTTTGTGGAGTGTGTGCACATGAATGTCTGACATCATGGTGAAAAGCCAATCACGAGCCATGGTTAAGGCTAAAGGTTAAACAAAATTGAGGAATATGATGGGTTTAGATGCATTTACAGTGAAAAAAGTACTTGTTCATGAAGGAGGACAAAAACAAATGATCTTGCTTTATTATTGCAGTCACAGCTGAAGCTTGTTTGGTTCGTTTATATAATTGGAAATAGTTGGAGACTCAAACATGTAACTGTCATTTTTAAATTCTTGTCTATTAATACTACATCTTATTTATGACATACAATCTATATTAATCATTAATGATTTTAATGAACTAAACTAAAATTGCTTGTGTGTAATGTATTAATGATAATGTCAATCATATAATATAAAAGTAATTATCATTAAAGCCATTTTTAGTGCTAGTGACCTTTAATTTGGTGTAAAAGAAACTGGGGGAGTAAGTTTTTGGTGTCAGACTTATGTGACTTTGCTCACATCTGATCAGTCCAGTTTCAGTTTGAGATCTTAACTCGGAACATAACCTGCCCTGGAGCGGGTTATCTGTGCAGTGTAAGTTATATGGCAATGAATGCAGCTAAAAGCCAAGCTACTTACATGGTACTTAAAACCTGGGATTGGTGCAAACTAAACTAAACTTACCTGGCTAGCAAAGTAATACAGCTTCATCTCAATCAAGTGAATATTAACTTAATATATCCACAATAAAATACTTTATTCCTCAGTCAAAAACTAATGCGCAGAACGGCGAAGCCAGTCAGTCATGTCCAAAAAGACATACAAACCCTGTGCTAGCAGAAAGCAAACAGGTTGATCCCCCAAAACAAAATTTGTGGGTAACGAAGCAAAATGACAAATTTACAAGCAGTTTTTAAAAGGCTAAGATTTACAGGACAGCACAAGAGTTCATATTTATATTGCTTATTGTTAGTTTATTAACTGATGTTAACAAATTGCAATTGCTGTAACTTAAACTGATGATTGATTCAACAGTAATTTTGTGGTTTATAATTTCCTTCCGTCCTCTGGAAATATGACCGACAGATGTCGCCAAGTTCAAATATATTAATGGCAACAGAAATTCTAAATCAAAAAGCAAGCTGAAGTGCTTATTATAAGGTTCCTACCATCTAACCCCTAAATACATACTGCATAACATAGGCAGACGTATATATTCTATTCAATATTCTATTTTACTCGCGCCTTTCTCGAACGTAGCATTTGAAGTAGTCTTAATACTGCAACCACAATTTGGGCGGGTCCCCTGTAAAAAGCTGAAACTGCAGTTTCATATTTGGTCATAACACACTGCGTATTATGACTCATTCGTCTCTTACAGTGATTATTGATGGATTGGAATGTAACGGAGATGCCATTGATTGTGTGAAACAGTGCAGGCATGTGGCGACTGCCTTTATGACGTCACTTTCACTGGCGTATTTCGATTCGTAAATGAATCGTTCTGTTTAGGTCTTGTCAATGAACCGATTCACAAAACCGACCTGAACGATTCGAACACATCGAACTGATGTAAAAGATCAAATAAACTTGAAGTTTTCTGTCAGGGACAGCGTGAGGTCGCAATTACGTCACGACGTTAAACAACCACTGAATCATCGTAAATTTCAGTTCAAATTTATCTGACATATTGTAAATTTAAATAAATAAATAAATAAATAAATAAAGATTTTGTGAAAAAAAAAAAAACCCACTGAATCATCTTTTAAGCGAACTGTTCGAAAGAGCCGATTCCTGTAAGTGTGTCGGACTTCCTTCGATTCGGAGTGGCGTAAGGTGAACCCGAGCATCTCCGAGCTCACCCGATGTTTACCGAGCCGTCCGTCCTGCCGGACTGCTGGAAGCAGCCGCAACAACGCCATGTTGAGCTAAGTCTCCCATCTTTATGAGAAACTCATACGATGCGACTCGCTAATGTGATGTTACTGCGCAAAGCGGAGTAAACAAACCAGGAGACGGCCATCTGAGGAGGCGAAGGAGATCAATTCGACCGGGGAGATCCAGGGTGGCTGGAGGGGGATACAACCCCCTACCGTCCCCATGCACAGAGCAGCTACAACCCCCGGCTTCAAAGATAAAATGACATTTTTGGTACTAAAAGCCAGATCTGAATGAAATCCATGGCATAAGGATATACACACGTTCCGGCCTTCGTAGAGAGAAGAAACGGCCAGATACCGTTGGAACGTGCGATCGTTTTCAGCTGCGTATTGTTTGTTTTGGTTTAAATTTCTGCAATGAGTTTGCCACCGAAAGTGGTCCCGAAACCGGCCGCTGTCGCTGTTAGTGGACACGTAACCGGACCGGCACCGCCAACGCAACTCCGTGCAGCGCTGACCTCCGTGTCGTTACCACCGGGAGCCCAGAGCGCTCCTCCGCCGTCAGCCGTGCCGCCTACCCAGTATCCTTCACTAATAACAAAGCCCCTTGTGTCCCACAGCACAGATCAATGGGGCAACGAATAGGATTTAGCTTTGTGATCACATCACCCGAATTGTTTACCTGATTATGATGATGAAATTACTGATATACGATTGCGTATTGGTTCTTATTAATATAACAACCGTTTTACCACGGTGGTCAGGGGTGTGCATCGATTACATTACTTCTTTGGTGTCTGTTGTTGTTTGCCTGTCCTCTTGGTACTTGCTTTGTTCGTGGATCTTGACAATCCCAGCTTTGTGCACAGGGTCCGTTACAGTTCCAGACCACTCACAACCTGTTCATGTTTGTAATAGTTACCTTCTGCCTTTTCTAGCTTTAAAATAAAATGCTTTTATTAAGGAAGGCCATACCTCAATCCAAAGAGACCTGAATGGCGCTTGCACTGTTGCTAGGGTGTTGTTTCTGGTTGCTAGGGCAGGAATAGGAAGTGTTATGAATGGCTGCATGTTAGCTTTAGCCAACTGCTTTTTTTTTTAGAGATTTTCAGGATTTATTTTGTCAGTTTATACATCTGACAGACATAAAGCTACACCTGTGGTTATGTTAGGACACCTGTGTGAACTTGAGGGACATCGGCGTCTTGTGTGTGCATGCTATTATCACTTTGGGACCTGCTGGTTAAAGAAAAATGGCTCAGAAAAGAGGGTTATTTGTTTACACATGCTACTCTAATACATATGTACATTAAGTGTGGCTTGAATACACTATTAGTTTATTAATATCTGGATGTAATCAGGAGTTTGCTTGAATTTGAAGCTTGATTGGCCATCATCACCTATTGAGAGATACAAAACTATATAAGGATACGTCATACTAGTTAGCTTTGAAAGTAAATCACATTACATGAAAGCATTGCTCACTAGTGTGGGTCAGGTTAAATGTATGATAGGAATCTCTGCCTGATTTGATGTGGTAATCAGTCAAGTCAAGGCTGTTTAGGCACAGTCAAGTTAAGTAATTGAGCAATAGGCGCACTGCAAATCTGGGTCACCCTCTTGAGCTCTTTGAGAGTTTCTGTCATTCTGCAAGCCTGAGCCATGATATTTTTGAGGTAGATCTTAAGGCGAAATGTGATGTTTTTGCGCAACTAGTGTTACCAAATACAACTACACAAATAATAAAGGTTTTCAAACATGTTTAAGGGATAGTTAACCCAAAAATTAGCATTCAGTCATTGTTAACTCACTCAGTATGTATATATAATATCGTTTTTTTTAAGGAAGTTTTTGACTGTTTTGTCCGTGTTGTGAAAGTCTTGGCTGAATTTGCACACAAATGTTAAGTACTGCAGTTTTTAGTTGAGTGAAACTGAAACTTGATATTCCTCAGACTTCCTTAGCTATTTGTTTTCTGAAAATTGAACGTCTCGTTCAAAGAACTGATGACACCCAGTTTCCTGTGCACATCAGTCAACCAACAGGGAAATCTACCTTATTATTGTAACTCTGGAAGTGCTTGTGCGATATCTGCTGAGGATGACGTGGTTTTGCTTGCTTTTTTGCATGATTGGTTTGACATGCACTGATTTAGCTCTTCTTCGATAGCTTAATGTGGCATCACATTCTCCTTTGGCTCTTTTTCGTGTGACTTAATAATTTAATTGTTGAGACTTGCAAAAACATTCAAATTTAAACATGGGGAAAAAAGTTTTAGATACTGTTATTATTTGTAGAACAAATCAATTAAATAAAAGTAGAAATGTTTAAAATTTAATCATATTAATCACATAAGCAAAATTATGGCATAAAAAGAGATTCTTGCCTCCAATAGAGCTTAAGATACTCTAAAATCATGCTGGATAATATAGTCGTCCAGTTTTGACATGTCAGGTGGAGTCACTGCCAAATGCTTGGAAAGAAACATCAGAAATTGTACTTAGATTGTCATGCTTATATAAAAATTTAGTAATAAATATAATAATTTTAAATAATATATAAAATACAAAATTAAACCTAATGTCTCATGATTTATTTTTTCTTTTTTCACATTTGGAAATATTCAGTAAATCTCATATTTTTTGCAGAGAATCACTTTTTTGCCTTGTGTTTTCGCTTGGGGAAAAAAGCTGAGACAAGAACAAATTCTGTCTGACTTAAAACACCTCTGAATGGCCGTTGTGTTCATGTGCTCGACAGTTGTATTTGTGATTGGCTAAAATGCATACAGCTTCAAAAACAAGCTGCAAATAGAAACCTTCGATGCGCTTCACGGAGTCACTGTCTTCAGAAAACTAAACTAAACTTAACATTAAGACAAATTTAATGATATTCCCCACTTTTATATCCTCACCAAAGTTATGCTGATAATATTGCAAATGTTGAGTATGTATTCCAGCCCTAATTACATTAAATGGGAATAGTAAAATAGAAGTGTTTTTACAAATTTACTTACAACATTTTAGACCTTAAACTTGAAACTAATTTTAGTAGTTTGCCTACCCTGTAGATCGTCAAAACGGAGTATTTTTCAAACTCCTCGTTTGTCAGCGATTGCCATGCCATGTGTAGCACCCGGTGATCTCAGCTTTGTTGAGATCTTCCCAATCAGTTTCAGACTGTAGTTCTCTGTGACAAAGGTTTTAAAACTCCCACAAAGAGTCGTTATTGCTTTTGTAATTGGAAATCGTATTATATCAGCTCAGGCTGTTCAGCGGTGATCGACATCAACCACAAACCACATGTGGCCATAAAAATGAACCATTGTGTGCACACATGGTTACACTTATGTCGAATGGCAATGATTACATCGCTTGATGCATATCACTATCTTTCAGTTGTAGAGCTTTCATGATTGCATAAATCGCAATTACAACCCCTTCCTGTGCGCAGGAGTCACTGTATTGCTTCATCTAACTGAGAAAATCGACCTAGTGGACGGGATTCCTACTGGTGGGACGTGCCTTTGGTGATGATGCTGCGCCGAGAGCTTGTCTGTAAGGCGGAGGGGGGTTGGGGTGTTGGAGGGAGTGGTTGCCAGAGCGACGGGTAACATATGCGACTAGCGCTGCACCCCTCAGACAATGGCAGCGCTGCTTAGCATTCAGAGTGTGAGACTTCCCACCGCCTGCCAACAATCGCCTAGGTCACAGATAGTCTCACACACACCGCCTGCCGCAACCCCAAACCTCTCAAAGCAGCCGCTTTCTTAGTTCCAGCACATCTTGTCACCTGCTTTGCCTCTTTTCATCTCCCTCACACACAATCTGCGCTGAATGCTTATCAGCTAAATGCTAAACAAGGAGGGATAAGGAACTCTCGTTCTTGACAGATATGTAGGTTATTTTTTAGTTTACCTGAGCTCAGTTTAATGCGTAGAGATGACTACAGGTAAGCTGTTTGTAGTGAGCTCCGTGATGCTTGAAAAACGTTACACTCAGCGATTTGACACGTCAGCTGCTGGCTCAGCCAGTGGCGTAAGTTTGTGGGTGCGGGTACCACAAATTTTTTTTTTTTTTTGCATTTCCACATGATGCTGAAATTAATCTCAATCGGTCAAATGTTTGGGTCAAATTAATTTATTTATTTTATTAAGTAGTTGATTATGCTCATCAGGGCTGTGTTTATTCATTCAGAGAACAGTAAAATTAGTAGCACTGTGAAATATTGTTACAATTATTTTCTGTTTTGATATTTTTAATACATTTCATTGTCACATGAGCCTTCAGATATCATTCTAATATTTGATGATTTGGTCTTCAAAGAATATCATTTATTATTATGAATTATTATTATTATTATTATTATGAATTATTATTATTATTATTATTATGAAAATAGTTGTGCTGCTTAATCGTTTGGGGAAAGGTTCAAGAGAACAGCAATGATTTGAAATGTAAATCTTTTGTAACATTATATAGGTCCTTACCTTTACTTTTAACCAATTTAAAGGAACCTTATGTAAGAAATGTATTTTTGTATTTTTAATATGTGTCTCTGTTATGTTCAACAGGCATTAAAAAACATGTTAATTTCAAGTACTCATATCGCTGACAGCTGTAGTACAGCCTGGCAGTTGCAGCCCTCAACTGATGTTTATGTTGTCATGTTTTGTTTTGGTCTGAAGTGCCACCCTCCGTCTATCTCCCAATCATGAAGTTAGTAGCGTTTCGTCATCCAGGTTGCCTGCTCTGCATAAACACAGCGTCACTGCGCTCTTTCTAGTTGCTGTCTTCAATTCGTCAACCTGCGTGTGCGTCAAGTCTGAGTAGGAGGAGCCCGGGTAAAAAAAAAAACATCTCCAATATTTTGAATTTAAACTGCAGTACCTACTGCAACCACTCGGCGTGAATCCTACATACAGTACGTTTAATGCGTCCTTGCTGAATAAAAGTGTTCATTTATTTAAAAAAACATCTAAAAATTATTTACTGTGTATCAAGTAAACTTTTTAAATTGGGAAACGTCAAATTCTCCAGAACTGTTCGTCAAGATGAAATTTTATATTTGAACTGTTAACTGTTAACAGTTAGTTAAAACTGGCAATAAATATTTCATGTTTAAATGTTTATTTTGCTCAAATAATGTCAAAAAAACGTATTACTCAGGCCAGCCAATGTACATCCGCAGTCCTGAGCGCACATCTGAGAACTGTTTCTATAGCAACCGTGACTTCTATTGGCAGCTGCAATAACACGCTGACTTTACTGATTAAGGATTGGATCTTTTGCTCAGAAGGTGGGGCTTTGTTCAAAAGAGCGGCCATATTGAGTGTCGCATTTTTCCCATTCAAAATGAGTCTACACAACAAATATAATGATAATGACACAGGAGAATCTTGTTAGAATCACTTTAAATGTTTTTTTTTTCACCTGATGAATTATAAAAACATTGATCTTAGTGTGAAAGGCCTTAAGGACCTTAATTTTGATTTCATGTTAACAGTAAGGTGCAGTGTTTGTAACAAGTATTACGACACAGAATTGGAAAAACAGTACGATTTCACACAGGTTTGTCAAACACTTCACACACCATTTTTCAGGCAAATGGATAACCCCGCCCCAAACCTACACCATTTTAATAACACCACAAAACTGCAGTGTTTCTGATTTTGGGGGGAACTACTCATGTCTCATGTACAGCTGCATATTAAGCAACGAACAATGACACTTTACCTTTAGATTTCTGATTCTCAGCAGTTGTTGAAGTGTTGGCTGCAGTCTTGATGCAGTATGTACCGTGTACAGTTAACGAATTTTACATTAGTGACCCTGGGCCACAAATCAGGTAAAAAAAAAAAAGACCTTTAAAGTTGTCCAGGTTAAGGCCTTAGCAATGCAACTTAATAATCATAATATCTTAATGATTTTTAGCATAAAAGAAAAATCTGTCATTTTGACCCTTACAATGTTTTGTCGGCTACCTCAAAATGCTACAGATTTACTAGAGCTGCACGATTCTGGATAAAATGACAATCACATTTTTTTTTTGCTTAGAATAAAGATCACAGTTCTCTCACGATTTTGGAGAACTTTTTATTTTATTTGAAAGATTTAATTCTGAACATTAGGTTATCAAACAGCAGTAAAACAATACATAATACTCTTTGCTTTAAATTTAAAGAAATGTAACGAAAAGTAGAGAAAACAAAGCAACATTAAACATTAATTAAACATAAATTTATATAAATATAATTTGTGCGGTGTGAAACCGGGGTAACAAGCACATCTGTGAGTGATTGCGTGTTATCTCGAGATCAGACAAGTTATGCTCGTCTCCTGTCCTTGAAAATATAATTGACTTAATCGTATAAATGCTGGATTAAGATCGTATCAAGGGTCGAATCGAGATTGCGATCTTTTAACGATTATTTGCGCGGCTCTAAGATTTACCCATGCGACCTACAACTATGGTCACGTATGCTCAGTCACCATATTCCTTAAAAAGTGCATTACATGCATTGCATACATATATATATTTATGTGAAAATCTTATGTGTTATAGAACACAGTCCTAAAAATCATAGTGTGTCTTTATAGTCTGACCTGAGGTTCACGTTATAGCAAGGAGTAAATCTCTTGAGCTTTCTCTCTCTCTCTTTTTCTCTCCCTCCCTCAGCTGTAGACCCTCTGCCTGCCACGTAGACGATCTACTCCTTGTATCTCTAACTTCCCCTTTTTTTCTTTCCTTCCTTCCTTCCTTCCTTCCTTTTTTTATTTCCTTTTTTGATCCTTCTATTTTCCGCAGTTTTTACTCTTTTCACCCCTTTCTTCCTTCAGTCATTTAACCCTTCTTTTTTTCCCTTCCTGCTCGGTTTCTTTTACTGTGGTTTTTTCCTTCCTCCATTCCTTTTGTTTTCTTCAATTTCTTCCTTTATTTTCTATCTTTTGTTTGTTCTTAGGTTCCCTTCTGTTTCTTACTCCATATGGTGCTTAATTGGATTTGCAGTAAGCTACTATGAAAGTTTAAGGCGACACAGTTTTGCCATCTCATCCTTTGCTGTACTCATTCGACTGTCAGTAATTAAAGAGCTAATGTTTAGATAGTAAAGGACCATCCCTCTCCAGAGACCTTAACACTAATAGGATATTTTGGTGATGCCTAGTAACGTCTAGGTTACCTATTGTAACCCCCGTTCCCTGATGGAGGGAACGGAGACGTTATGTCGTGACGACAGACT
>JAUMHP010000060.1:9834977-9846446 GCA_032361065.1 Enteromius trimaculatus
TTTACACACACACACACACACTCTCTCTCTCTCTCTCTCTCTCTCTCTCTCTCTCTCTCTCTCTCTCTCTCTCTCTCCCACATACACTTGTATAGCATTATGACAGTAGTTTAGCACAGAGTGGTCTTCGCCCCAGGCTGCGCTCGATCCCCTGTTGGCCTGTATGAGTCACAGTGAGAGGAAATCACCCATTACACGCACACCAAGCAATGTTTGTTCTCCAGTGGCGGTCTTCTGCTTCTTTTCTTTTTGGTTTCCTTTGTCAGTTCTGTTTTCACCTTTGACCCGAAGGTTTATAAACTGATATTTCTGATAATTTTAGTTTGACTGTTTTTATAAAGTATTACATTTTTATAAATAAACTTTACAATGAAATATATCATTTTTACCGTTTTAGCGGTATATAATTTTTTTAATAAAATGAGATATCTAGTATCATATCTAGATATGAGATATCTAACTATTGTAGGTGTTTTATGAGGACAGCTTATATAAAAGTACATTTTTTGTTTTATTTCATGTGGGTCTCGCAAAAATAATTTACCTTTTGGAATGATTGTAATAAAACCTTCCCCCTTTTTTTCTGAGCATTTGTTCGTCTTCACTTGGCTTCTTTTTTGCTAAATCCATTGTTTCGTTTTGTCCTTACGCATACGGAGTGTACTGTCCTCATTTCCCATAGATTTAATTAGAGAGCTGTTCCTCTGAGCAAGTTGTTTTAGTGTTAGAACTTCTTTTCAGCTACTAGTATGAGTTGTCCCAACATGCCACCCTATTACACGATCTCACATATACTGCATTCATTTACAGTGAAGCATGCCAGTCCAGTCCCTCAACCACATCATTTTATAGGGTACATAGTGAAACCTGTGGATTTAACAAAATCCAGTTCTCCCTGAGCTTTTTGATAGTCACATAATGATAAATGCTCTCCAAAGAGCCCGACTCAGTCTCTCTATGTCATTTTTATTGGAGGGCTGACACCCTGAGCACAGACAGTAACATGTAATCTCCGCTCTTCTCTCAGATACGAGCGGGTTCTGTGGTGTTAAATCACTTTTCATCCACCCATCAAGGGGCATCTGCTGCATTTATTGTTCTCGTCTCTACACACACTTGTGGCTTTGGGAAATCTCTCAGAGACTTGCTTAATGACAGGCTTGGATTATTCTGAGCCATGTTGTTGGATGTTTTTGGGTGTACCTGAGCCGTGTGATTAGGTTGGATGTTGTCTAAGGGAGAACTGAAAATAACCTCTTGCCTTGGAAATGGTGCCTGTGAAAATGTATCCACAAAAATATTAGACGGCAGAACTGTTTTCAGCACTGATAACAAATGTGTGTTGAGCATATTAGAAAGATTTCTAAAGGATCATGTGACACTGAAGACTTGAGTAAAGCCCTGTTCACACCAAGGACAATAAATATAAAGATAACAGTTTTAGCGTCCACACCAGAAAACAATATTGTATGTTTATTCTCAGCTATATGCATGTCTGCTCATTATAGCAGGATTGATTCTGATTAGGTGTCAATGTTTTTAGTGTTAGTCAGCAAAAAAGTGATTCCAACGATATAGTTTCTACGTGCTTTTATCGTTATAACTGTGGTATGGGCTCTGCTCTTCTTTTAAAATATTTAAGTTTTATAACTATATTATCATATTATATTATCATAATCTTTATAGTTATCGTCTTTGGTGTGAATTCAACTTCACAATCACATGAATAAATTACGCTTGTATCAATTAAAAATAATTACAAATAGTACTAACATCTGATATTATTATTGTTAAATATTTATTTATTTATTTTTAATCTAGGGGAAAAAATGGAATGGAAAGGAATGGCCATAATAATCAATATTTTAGTGTGATGGATTTTTTCATTGTGTGTTTAGAAAAGCATTTTGTTGAACCTGTTTTCTACTGGAACTATTTACTAAAATAATTATCTGACTGTTGTGACAGATTCCCGGGAGCGAGCAGTGCACCAAAAACCAGCAGTCGACTCTAGAAAATAATGTCCTTTAATTTCTCAACTAGGGCTTTCAAATAAAACAGCTGATTCTGCTTAATACCTGGAACATTGCACACAGCAGGCAACCTGAAGTTTCAACAGTAGTTGCATTGACATTTATTGTTAAAGGTGGTGAATTTGTATACTGCAGTGATGGATTTGAATTTAATTGAGAGGAAGTAAGAAATTACATTTCTCAGAAAGAGTTTTACTGTCCTGACGCTTCCACAAAGCATAGTAATAACCAAAATAATAATAATAACAATAATTTAAACATTTTAAGGGATTGGAAATGTCTCACAGTCCACACCACAGCTTTAATAACGACAAAGGCACAGAGAAATTATATTGTTGGAATCACTCTCCGAATGATTTTTTTCCAGATGAAAAATAAAAACATTGACACCCAATCAGAATCAATCCTGCTATAATGAGCTGAAGAATTTAAAGCGGCGGACGAGCATGTGCTGAGAATTGACTGTGTTGTAGTCATGTGGATGCTAATTTCGTTATCTTTATTGTTATCGTTCTTGATGTGAACGGGGCTGTAGAATCAGGCAGGGAGAGAGAGAGGTTACCTCTTGCTTCAGTGCAGCCCGGCTGCTAGCGCCCACTGACTGGTTTGCTGAGGTAATATTTGCTGTACAGAATGAGAGAGAGCGAAAGAGAGAGACAAATAGAGGGAAAGCGGGGGAGGAAGTGATGGGGGAGGGGACGACTCCTCCAGCAGGCATGCAGTATACTCCCGATGAATAAACCGTTGTGCCAAAGCTGTGCCACCACAGCAGAGAATGAGAATACTGCTCATTTCTCCAGGCTGCTGTGTGTGCGTGTGTGTGCGTGTGTGTGCTTGTGTTTGTCTCGCTGTGTCTGTTTGATGAGCAGAATTGATATCATTTGTCTAGCATGTATGGTGATCACTGCCGTTCCAGTGTCTGAGTATCAGATTGTCAATTAACTGCAAATTCAAATGCCTCGTGATTTGAATACACTGCCTGTCAGACACTGGAGAATGTCCTGAGGTGAACTGACTTGTGTCAACACTGGCTTGTTTCTCTTCTCTCTCTGTTTCTGCTTAACTCTCCATTTCTTTGACTTCCTCCTCAGTTCCTCCACAGGGCTCAGTTACAGCCAGCACGGCCTGCCCTTCCTACCAACAACCCCTCCATTCGGCCAGGCTCACAGACCCCGACTGCTACGGTTTATTCCCCCAACCAACCCATCATGATGGCTATGACGCCTATGCCCTTTCCTACCCAGACACACCAATACTACATTCCTCAGGTATTGAGTAAACCTAAACCAAAAATGGATTATATGCACAAAATATTTTCAGGGTTCCTACAGTGATAACAAATATGTCATTTTTAAATTGAGAGGTGTATAAAATATTTTGTTCCCACTTTATATTGTGACCTGAGTACTTGCATAGTAACTAGATGTGTGTGTACGTAGTATGTAACCTTACTGTAAGTATATAGTCTGTAATATTTTTGTAACAACCCTGAGAATGGTATGTGTAAGTACAAATGTGTAACAGGATGTTGGCAACAACACTTTTTTCACTTTTTCACTCTAACAGGAATTATATAACTACATTTTGTATGTATAAGAGTAATTGGAACAGAGGGTGGAGATAGGTAGGTTAACGGGTGGAAATGGGATCCAGGTGGTGGAGATGGGTAGGTTTAGGAATATGTAAAATGGGAGGAGTTGGCGGAGTTGATTCACCACTGTAACACCCGTGTGCTTACATGGTAACTCCTGCTTAATATAAAGTTCTGGACACCAACCACAATTTATATGTAAAGCCTAACTTACTGACTGCTGCTGTGTAATATCAGAGTAGTTACATGATAAATCCATAGGAATAGTCTGTTTAATATAAAATTTAATACTTTCTTACCCAAAAGTATGTGTAGTTACACAGACATTAGCACTGTAGGTACTATGTACCAATGTGTACTTGCACTGTAAGGTAGGTATTGTGATTTATTTAGATGTGTGTGTGTGTGTGTGTGTGTGGTAGAATTTGTATGGTTTATCATTTTATTTTTATATTATTGATTATATATTCAATATTTTATAGTAAATATGACTAAATGTCAATATTCATATATTTAACATACAATTTTATTTTACATACAAACATTCTTTAAATAAGTATTTTTCTTTCACATGGAACGAACTCAAAACATTCTTTAAATGCATTTAAGGCTAAATAAGATTTAAATGGGATGTTTAACAAGTCATTTGCTGTGTGTAGTAGAAATGAATATAATCGAAGTTCAAAGAATATGAATAAACATCACATTTTCACACAGTCGTACACATGTTTAAATATATATTTAAATCAAATTCTCCATCTCTTCTCTCAGTATCGTCATACTGCACCTTACGTGGGACCTCCGCAGCAATATGCCGTCCAGCCGGCAGGGTCTGGAACCTTCTACCCAGGACCCGGCCCTGGGGAATACCCTGCTCCTTATGGCAAGTACAGGCATCTCTATAGCTCACATTTCAGTGTGAGCATGCTTGCATCACACCCAGCTGGTTCATATTAGCTCCAGGTAGTTTCGGTGTGTGTCTGATTAACTAACTGAGAAATGACCCCGTTTCCAGAAAGCGATTCACTCCGAGGCTGTTTAGATCTCATGTGAAAGCAGCTCACACAGCGACGTGACTCACTTTCTTCCTTCCTTCCATCTCTTTTCCAACAACAGCTGCCGGGCCGCCATATTACGCCGGCCAGACAGTGTACCCTCCCTCTCCACCCATCATAGTGCCTGCACCACTGCCTCCTCCACCAACCAAGCGTGAAAAGAAACCAGTGAGTACCTGAAACACTCATTTTAGAAACGGCAAAGGATCCACTTAGTTTTCAATTCATTTTAGACTGATAAGGCTTGGATTTAATCCCAGCGGCTCTGGCTGGCAGACCCAAGATTAAATGCAAAAATACTGTTAAAATGGATATTCATCAAGTATTAGTTTTACCCTGGTATTGGCCTTGGCTTTTTGTGTAATTATGTCATGCTTGTCTATTACATTTTCAGAATGTAAGATGAAGAGTAAGTATTGATTTTGTTTAAGGATCTAGTCAGTTTGTGTGCCGTGCTGACATATTTGGATCAGAATGTCTGATGTGGTGGTTTTGTTGCATGCTGGGAGGTTGGCATAGTCAAAGTGTTTTATCCCACGCCAAAGTAAGAATTAAGCCAGTTAGAAATCACCCAGCCTCCTGCAAAATGCCATATACGTTTTAAAATAAATCATTTAAGTACCTGTTAAAATATCTGAAGAGCAATGAAACAAATTACAAACAAAAACTATATTTGAAATTTATATTAATTTAATGTAGAATTATGCCAACACTTAAATGTTTGGAGTTGGATAAAATGTTTTTTGAAAGAAGTCTGACCAAGGCTGTGTTTATTTAATCAAAAATACAGTAAAATTAATAATGTTGTAAAATGTTATTACAATTTAAACTGTTTTCCATTTAATATTTGTAAAATGTCATTTATTGTTGTAAGGGAATAGCTGAATTTTTGGCATCTATTACGTGTCAAATCATTCTAAATCACTCTAGTTAAGTAATATTTTTCTTTTCAACAAAGGTTAAAATAGCTGCCTAATATTTTGTGGAAACTCACTGGAAACTGGACTCTTTGATAGAAAGTTCAAAAGAAAAACACTTATTTTATATTTATATTTTTTTGGTCATATTATGAATGTTTTTACTCTCACTTTTGTTTCATTAGATGTGCTTATAAATTTAATTTAATTAAGTAATGTGAAATAATATAATGGAAAGGGAAAGGGTTTCAGCAGACAATGAATTAAAGTTGCTACTGTAATACTGGTACTACTGACAACACTCTAGGGAACTGTGATTGACCCAGATGCTTTAGTGAGTTATTTGTTATTTTGCGCCACTGTTCTCCCAGATTCGGATCCGAGACCCCAACCAGGGTGGAAAGGACATCACAGAGGAAATTATGTTTGGAAGCAGGAATCCTACTCCTCCTGTGGGACACCCGGCTTCCACCTTAACCCCACCTGCAGGACGGCCCTCCTCAACACCTACCCCACCCACAGGGCACCTGTCCTCCACATCCACCCCTCCACAGGCAAGAAATACATATTGTCCCTTGCCTCCAGAAACTGGCATCACTTAAAACAGGGGCAGGTGTAGTCTGAGCTAAATTTACTTGTAATTTCATAGAAAAGTGAATTATCAGATGCCAGAATTAGTTTATTCTCAGTTATTTATTTCTAAAAGAATTATTCACTGCGGTGAATTGCAGTGCTTAATGCATTTAACTCAAGTTCATGCGTCATGTGAGTGTTTAACACGTCTTTAATAATTAGCACCGCTTTAAGCTCTCACTACTCATGTCCATTGGGTCCTTGGCTCAGCTGTTTTAAGCTTACCTGTCTAATGCTATTTTCCAGACATGTATAGCCACCCACTACTCTCTCTCTCTCTCTCTCTCTCTCTCTCTCTCACTCTATCTATCTTTCTGGCACACAGGGTGTGCATGGATTAGTTCCAGCTCACACAGTCTGCCCCCAATCTAAATCCTTATGAGCACACTGAGGGCGTTAGGCTGTTGGCTACACTATTATATGTTTATGTATATTTTGGTCCATGGACAATCCAAAAAAAAGTGAATCGAGAAAGTGTGTCAACAAGCAGCAAAATATTTCAGCAGAAGTGTGAATGACAGTGGCTGCCTCAAACCAAGTGCTCTCGACCATAACCAGAGCTAATGACTTTTAAAATAATATATATATTGTGGATGTCAGATGATAAGTTTACATAAAAAATTCAATGGAAGTACTACGTTCACAAAGTTTATACAAAAAAAGCCAATGTATTAACATGGTTCCAAAACATGGTATCTGTCCAAAGAAATATGCTTACCATGTGCAAAAATGTGGTTTTCCCATAGTACCTGAGATCACTCAGGTGATCACTATATTCAAAACATGGTAATACCATGGTAACGGTCCCCAAAAAAACCCCAAAGAATCATGAGATCACTATGTCCAAAAACATGGCATTACCGTATAATCTATCCAAAAGACATGGTACTACCTGGTTCAAAATGCATGGGATTACTATATCCAAAAATGTGGTATTACCATGGTACATGTCCAAAAAAAACGTGAAATTATTATGCCCGAAATGGTATTACTATGGTGCCTTTCAAAAAAACGTGAGATTCCATTTTCCTAAAACATTGTATTACCATAGTACATATCAAAATGTGTAGTAAATTATCTTATTCTGGGCAACAATAAGCGCAACTGTGGGGTAGGCTTTATGCTGATAGTCAAAGTTCTGGCTTTGCTATGGGTGACTGATGTGTCTGCATTTTTCTTTCTCTCTTTTTTACCCTAAAACAGCCAAGAAACTGTCAGACCCCAGAACAAACGACATGTGTCAACCCACCTCAGAGACTCTCAGAGAGCCCTGCGGCTGTGGATGGCAAACCAAGTTTAGGTAAAACTTCAGGCACAACCCAGTTTTATTGATTCAATTTGTCTCTTAAGGTCTTTCCTTTTATTAATGTTTTGACCCTCTCTTTGCTCTTGGCCTTTATAGACGACAGGCCAAAAATGGAGTCTGGTCCCGCAAAGCCTGTATCACCTGGACCCAGGCCCTCAGTATCCACTTCAGAGAAAGGAGATGCCCCAAGTCTTCCATTATTAGTCTCTTCTTCTCCAGAGACGGCCTCTGATGTTGCCTCTCATCCTTCAAGTGGATGCATTAAACCAACAGCTGCAGGAGAATCGGAATTTATTTCTCCTTCAACTACCAAGGCTCAGACCGATTTGGTTAATTCTGATGGGGACACTATTCCTGAAACTTCTCTCAGAATTTCTGCTTCGCCCTCAACGTCCAACAAAGTGGTAAATGGCCTTGCCGAGAATCAAACTCCTTTATCAAGCTACGTAGAACCTGAGGTCCAAGAAGCCCTAAAGATATCTTTGTCCCGCGAGGTTCAGCTGCCAAGCCAGGGTACATCATCCACGGAGGAATCCAGTCAGGAAGTTCCAGTGGCCTTGGAGGAGCTTCAGACAAAGCACCTCCCTTCTGTAGCTGTACACGTGCCCTTGATCCCAACCGTACAGGCCTCTTCAAGCACCTCCTGCACCACTGCTGTCTTTGGACCACCACCTGGTTTGGCACCACTTGTGCAGCCAGTTGTCCTCGAGGTGCCAGAGCAAAATAAACCTTCGGACAATGTCCAAATAAAGGTTCAGGATTATTCAGAGTCACAAACAACTCAGAACAACTCTAGAAAGTTCATACCCTCAGGTATTTGTTCTTCACATGATTTCTGTTATAAATTAGAAGTTCAGATAAACGGTTACTTATTGTTTTGTCCTTTTTTGTCATAGCCCAAGCTGTTTCTGTTGTACCAAAGTCTTGGAAGAAACCAAATGAAGATGTTCTGATGATGGCAACACTGCCGAAGGAAAATGAGGTAAGATACAGTAGGCTCTTATCTAAACAACGCCAAAAAAGGAAATTAAATGAAAGCCTTTTTATTGCTTAAAATAAAAATACATTACATGCATTACCTGGGAAAAATAATTTGTAGCGTTTTTTTTTTTTTTTGTATTTTTCAATTTATTTTATTTATTTGACCTAATTTGTAATCCTGCATTAAACATGAAAATGTGTTGATAAATGTAATGTTTTTAATAATATTAAATTTCAAAACAAAACACAAATTGTAAAATAAACACCAAATGAATGGACTGAAAAAATGTGTGTATAAATAAACAAAACTAACCTGATCAGTGAATAACAGAAAGCACTCAAAAAGACAATTTTTTTTACATTTTTTCTGTGGTTTTCACTCTATTGTTAGGTTATTATAACGAGTACCCTGTTTGTGGATATTGGGTTGTGGGAAAAGGGAGAATTGCAAAATCCCTCCACATAACATTACAGACTAATGACATTGTTATCATGGCACAAACCATTATGTAGTCATTCATCTCGCATAACACCTCCAGGGCCTTGTGTGATGCTGCTTTTCTTCTCTTCACATCAGGAGGAGACCTCAAAGGACAGCTCTGCTGGTGATGAGATGGTCTTACAACCAACCTTAGGGACCTACAGCAGCCCCTTTACAGTGCCTGAGCACCAGGAGCAGCTCTCAGAGGAGAATGGTGAGACTGAATCGGAGCCTTTTAGGAATGGGGTGGAGACAGAGAGCACTGACAGTGGCGTTACACTCGGGGACAGCAGAGGGTCCATGTGTTCACCCACTCCACTAATGCAGGAAGGTAAGACTTCCCACAGAAACTGAATGAAGTTCTAATCTTTAGTGTAGATTAAGGAGGTAATGGTGCAATACTCATACCGAACATTTTGTGTGAACCTAAGAAATTAGCTACAGCATTGTTTTAACCATTGCACGTGTGGAACTTGATTAGAAACTTCCACTTTTGAAAAGAAATAGTCATCTTTTTTAAATAAACGCTCTTTGATGTGGCCAGATCGCTGTATAAATGCCTCTGTTCAATCTGCAGAGAAATAATGAAATGAAATAAACATGAATGAACATCTCATGACTTCTGCAATCGCTCAGTGTCTCAGCTAAATAAACCAATAAAACAGCTTGTAAATAAAATGGCACATATCATTTCATTTACCTCAGACAAGACATTAGTGTCAGTAGTGTCCACATCTTGTTTGTTAGTTAGAGAAATGAAGTCTTAAGAAGTATTTCGTAAAAAAAGGAAACTACATACTCATTATATTTTACTTGACCTGTTTGTGATGTCTTATTTAATGCATGCTTAAATCTGTTATGAGACACACAGCTTACTATTGCTGTGCTTTTTTCACCCCAGGCCTTGTGCAGTCTAATGGAAAGAGACAGTATGACCGGGACTTCCTGTTGGGTTTTCAGTTTATGCCGGCCTGTGTGCAGAAGCCAGAGGGACTGCCTCAAATCAGTGATGTGGTGCTAGACAAGGTGGTTTTTGTTGTTATTTCTTGTGCTGTCAGAAGAGTTAGAGTCCTTCTGGAATTCAGCTGTCTGGCTGTTTCTTGGCTTTTGTAGACATACACACAATGTGCGTCTAAAAAATAATAGTATTACTTTGTCATATATGAAGCATATCAAAAGATCAGGAATACTTGCTGCTGAAAAGCGTTGAATTTTCACAGGAATACATTTCTTTTTAAAATATATGATAAAATAGAAAATATTTATTTTAAGTTGCTATATATCTGTTTTATTGTATTTTTCATCAAATAAATGCAGCTTTGGTGAGCATAATACTTTTGAAAACATGCCATACATGTCTAATTAGTGTTATTAACCTCAGAAATATGCAAAGTAAATCTTAATCCATTTTGTACAATGTGAAATCCTGTATCCTGTGATCCGGAGTCAAAAACTCATTCTTTTCCTACTTTCTTAACTGAAATAAGAACTCTTATGGTGTTTAAAACATGAAAAGTACAGTAATTCAAGTATGTTTCTATGAATTTTAAACTTCAGCTGAGCTACACTCTAGCTATGAAACTCCCTTGACGTCCTGTTTCCATTAAAATTGCATTACGGTTATGTCATACTTGGCAGTAGGCATCATTTAGCCTAAAGACGTTAGAAAATAAATGCCCTGCCCCTGTTTGATGCATAGTCTAATCTGTTGATAAAAGAAAGGTTACAGTGAGTTTGTGATTAACATTGGTACGCACTTTCTCAGTTTCGGACAACTTTGGTTTCTGTAGTTCTGAACGCACAAGCATTGCTTTCAGTTTCCTATTTCAGTTCCTAGATTTTACTCTGCATGTGTACTCGCTCACATCTGTTTCTGGCTGTTCGCATTCCCTCCGTCACAAGCTGACTGGAGCGTAAATTGTTGGACATGTTGATGATGTATAAATAACAAATGGAGCTGGTCTCCATGGCAAATAATGTTAGTGCCGTAGGGCAAGGGAAGGCTGGTCTCAAACCAGTTTCTCTCATACCGATTGTGATAAAGATACAAATAGGTAGAGCTAGTCCAAGATCAGCATAAGTGGGAGGGGAGGGAGATCTGGTGTTTCATTCATGTCACAGCACTATTTGTTACTGCGCCTCCTGCTGGAAAACTCATAGAAAGGATCTCTTCTGTTTCAGATGAACCAAAACAAGCTGCCGCTGAGGTCTGTGGACCCCAGGTTGATTTCCAGGGGCACTCCCCAGGATTTTACTCCCGCTTTTGCTGACTTCAGTAGGCAGATGCCAGGAGGACATGGTGCTCCAGTGAGTTATTATAAATCATATACTATAATTTCTTATATAAGCGTATATTACAGACCAGAATACCAAAAACAAGGTGTTCTCAAACAAAAACATCGTAATCTTTCAACCCATTCAAGTATAATTAACAAGAACATTTAGCTGTACGATAAATTAATCATATATATA
>JAUMHP010000060.1:9857433-9884266 GCA_032361065.1 Enteromius trimaculatus
CCTACATCAGCACATGTTGTTCAGGAGGGTTTAAGAAAAATTCTCCTCGCTCAACCAAAAACAATCTCCAGCATGTTCAGTTGTCAGACAGGACTAGAACTACAAATTGGACTGGCTTCTATGATCAGATCCCAGTCCTCTGACCTGAACCCTGAGCGAGGTGAACTAAAGACATGGAGCTGGTAATCTAAAGGTCTGGAGGATCAAAAGGATAAACAATGCAGATTTATTTTGCTTAGATTTACTAAGGGCGCCAATATTAGTGGAGGGTACTGTTTCTTGTCGTAAATAATCTAACTGAATTTAAAATATGAATGTATTTGTGGTTATGATTGTACAGTGAATTATAAGGTTCATTCAAGGCATAATTCATTTATTAAAACTACTGCATTCTGCATAAAGGTTAATTAAATGTTACCAAGATGTATATTTCAAATAATTCTTGATCGTTTAAACTTTCTATTAATCATATAGTGGGGGGAAATCACTGTTTTTACAAAGATATTAAGAAACACACGTTTTTAACATTGCTTCTCAAGAATCTTTTCTTATCAAATCGGGTTCTTATAATAATTTTTTGAATGATCGTGTGACACTGAAGACTGGAGTAAACATACAGGAATAAATTACATCTTAAAATATATATATATTATTATTTTAATTAGCATTATTTGAGTCTGTACTGTTTTCTTTGATCACATACACGCAGCCTTGTTCTAACAACACAACACTTTTAACAAAAGCAGGAAAGAAATCTATGCTAGCGTACAGAGAGCTTATGGTGTATCAGCAGAGCCACTTTAAAGCAACTTCTAGAACGCAAAATCAATCAGTCATGTCCTATTCCTCTCTTTCCAGAAATTAGAGTTTACCGTGTCAGACATCTCCCCTGTGTCCCCGGCCACAGCCAAGCCCAGCCTCAGTCCTGAGGAGCTCTTTAAACAGCTGGAGCACCTCCTGCTTGAAGACATGGCTAGTGATGAGCAGATCTTCGACTGGGTCGAGGTGAGACTGATTTCATGGAGCTCTCTCAAACGGATCAAGCAGTTCTGCAAAGCCAAACTTCAAGTGCCTGAAACGTTTTCAAGAAATCTGCTTTTCTTTTCAGGCTAATTTGGATGACTCTCAGATGAATTCCTCTCCATTTGTGAGAGCTTTGATGACAGCTGTTTGTAAAGCAGCAGTTAAAGGTGAGCAAACTACTTACTCTTGAGCCTTTTATGAGACGGCCTCGTCTCCATCTTCCCTTTACCAATTACTTTTATCTTTTTCTTCTCCAGATGAAAGCACATCCTGTAGAGTGGACACTGCTATCATCCAGAGACGTCTACCTATATTACATAAGTACCTTAACTCGGACACAGAGCGGCAGCTGCAAGCACTTTATGCTCTTCAGTCTCTGATTGTCGCCCTGGATCAACCACCAAGTATGTAGCAGATGCAAATAAAGATGGCAAACGAAAATAATGACTTCTAGGGTTGTAATTTTTATCGACTTCTTTTCACAGATCTACTCCGAATGTTTTTCGACTGTCTTTACGATGAGGACGTCATTTCGGAGGACGCTTTCTATCAATGGGAAACGAGTAAAGACCCAGCAGAACAGCAGGGAAAAGGCGTAGCGCTGAAGTCGGTCACTGCTTTCTTCACCTGGTTACGCGAGGCGGAGGAGGAGTCTGAGGATAATTGACAGAAGCAGGAGGCTGACGCGCCCCGACGCCCCCTACTGATACAAAAGCTAAAATGCATCCAAACTTAAGGAGCTTTGACTTTGAAAAGCTGACCAACTTGAGCTGGAACTCTCTACACAACGGAGGGAACACTAAATACTTGTATCATATATATAGAAAATATTTTTGTTTTAAAGTTTGACTTTTTTTTTTTCTTTTGTTACTTTTAAAAGAAGAGACGTAAGATAGGTTCTGAACTCTTTAATTTATTATTTTTTTAAGAGACTGCAAGTATGGAGTTCTATTTAACATTTGCAGGCAAAACGAACATTGATAGAAATAACAGAATAAACATGTATCATAACAATAATCTTAATTTTGTTTAAATGTGTCAGCAGCCTCCCTGGATTCATGTGATTCACTTCAAAATGAATAAAATATTTCCTCAGAAATTAAAAAACAACAAAAAAATGCATAACATTTTTGGCTGGTCCAGGATGGGCTGAGGTAGCTGAGGTTTCAAGCTGTTTTGAGAAACACCAGCCACTGGTTCTGCTTCTGCCTTTGCTCAACAGACTTTCCAAATAACATGGGAAACAGTAAAAATGAATATGCATCCTGAATGAAATAAAAATTCAGACGTCATCATCAAATACCTGTATGCATTAAAGGTGAAGTGCTAATGCAAGTAAGAAAATCGCCAGGATTGCTCCGTGTACTTATAATGAAGAACTACAGAGGAAATGTAAAGCTTGTAAATACATTAAAGAGAAAAATAAGGTTTAAAAATTACCCTGATAGTGCGCTCTTTGTGTTTCGGGGGAAACTTACAGGATTTTGCTAATACACCAGCTCCACGTTAAACAGAAATTTGCTGTTTTTTTAATCGAATTGTTTTTTAATCTCGATTCCTTTTTACTCGGTTTATATTTGGGCAAAAATTTAATAATTCTAATTAATCAGCATATAAGAAATATATGAACATCTTTTTATATGGAAAGTATGTTAAGAAACATTAGTTAATCTTGAGCTGTGTTTAGGGTAGCAGAACTACTTATACATTACACATTTATTCCTCTTTCTCCATTCTACAATTCAAAACAAGTCTAATCATGCGTCCTTGAATGCATAAGTAGCGCATTAAACAAATCAGAAGTTAAAATATTTAAATATGAAATATATTATTGGGGATATTTTATTTATTATTTTCTTTAATGACTAATAAAATAACATTATGTAATGTAAGCTATTTTATTAATATGTTATAACTTTATTATATAGTGCAACACACACACATATATTTAATGTCAAAAAAAAATTATGTGTGAAAATTCTACGAAAACCGCCAGTTAGGGACTTCTACTTTAGCTCAGATGTAGACTTTTAATTTGTCTGGTGTATTCCCACAACTCCACCGTCGTGACGTACAAAGCGTGTGCCCGCACCTTCTGAAGTCTTGAACTAGTAAGTCGTTAATTAAATGTACAACTTTAAATGAATGAAGTGCCATGTGCATACTAATTGTTGCTTACGTTGACCTTTATTTTAAGGCGGATGCAAACCACCATTAAATGATTCGTCAGCATCTATATTACGCGCAGATTTGCGCTAACAACGCATTAGAATTAACAACAAAGGGGCTGTTTTGAATCGAAGCTACCTTCCTGGACAACATATTGAGTATTATAGAACGTGTTGTCTCGATAGGCAGCTCACTAGGTTTCCAATCACAAACTACCTGTAGTCTGAGCGTTTCTCCGTCGCTTCATTCACTTGCAGGCATTTAGCAGCAAAGATGTTCCGGCCCAAGCCCACACTGAGGGACAGACAGCACCTTTACAGGCTGATCATCAGCCAGCTGCTCTATGACGGCTACGCCACCATCGCCAACAGCCTGATCAGTGAGGTGAAGCCACAGAGTGTGGTGTCTCCATCAGAACAGCTCATGCAGCTGGCCAAGATAGGTACGACTCCATCAGTTTCACTGTTGGAACACACTTTCACTGTTAATTATTTTTACTTGTACTGTATAATTGCTATGTAACAGCAATTATATTGCTTTTTTCTTTTAACAATAAAGAATACATTTACTAATTACTACGTTTTTATGAATTCTTAAAGGTGAGACACTGTAGGTGAATAGGGACCAAGTTAAGTTAGTTACATTGATAATTGCAAACAAATTTTTTTTTTGTATTACAAGTTTTCTTGTTAAGAAAGTTATATGCAAGGAGTTACACTACCGTTCAAAAAGTTGGGGTCAGTAAGATATTTAATGTTTTTTAAAGATGTTTCTTCTGCTCATCAAGACTGCATTTATTAGATTAAAAATCCAGAAAAAACTGTAATATTGTAAAATATTATTTCAATTTAAAACAACTGTTTTCTGTGTAAACGTGTTTTAAAATGTAATTTATTCCTGTGATACAAAGCATCATTACTCAAGTCTTCAGTGTGACTTTCAGACACACTTTTGGTGTGTAAGTGTTACCAAAGTGGAGATTTCTGGCTCGGTGTAGGAGAAAAAACTCATTTTGAGAAAACAAGCTTTAAAAGAAGGTGTTGTAATTGAAATCTGCTGACACAAATATATAAAATGCTATAAAAGAAATGCTATACTGTGCCCTTTCGATGTTTTCTTTCCACTAGTTTGAAAAAACATAACAAAAACCCCAAAAACTTGACGGGTGCATGGAAAAACAAACAAAACAAAATCAGTGTTTATGCATGCAGTGTCTCCCCTTCGAGAATTTGAGCAATTAAATAAGAATAAACTTAATTTGAAAAGGGTCAGTTTTCAAACAATCCACAACATTGTGCTGTTTTGCACATAAATATATTAATTAATTTATGATTTATAATATATAATACCAAAATGAAAAATGTCAATCCAAAATGCTTTGCAACATACGCAATTCTTTCGTCAAAGCCTTGACAAGACCTATTGGAAGAAATACCTGTACGCGTATTGATTACTAGCTCACAAATATGAATCTTTTTAAAAGATATTAAGGCAGCTTTGATAGGCTGAAGAAATGTTTATTGACACAAAGTTCTTCTTAATCTGTTTTCATAGGAATGGAGAACGATGACAGTGCGGTACAGTATGCCATTGGCCGCTCAGACACCGTGGCGCCCGGTGTGGGCATCGACCTGGAATTTGATGCTGACGTGCAAACCATGTCCCCAGAAGCATCAGAGTATGAGACCTGCTATGTGACGTCTCATAAGGGTCCGTGCCGTGTGGCCACCTACAGCCGTGATGGGCAGCTCATAGCCACGGGCTCTGCTGACGCCTCCATTAAGATCCTGGACACTGAGCGCATGCTGGCCAAAAGCGCCATGCCTCTTGAGGCGAGTGCCTTTCTGAGTAGATTCTTCAACTCGCTTTATTTCTTTTCTAAATGCATGTAATAGATTTTATGTATATTTTGAGCTTTGGATGCTCTGCACAATAAATGAATGGTGACTTTAATATTATATAGTTTATTCCAACCTGACTGTGCAGTTTGTGTTTTCCGGTTTAGGTGATGATGAATGAAACGGCCCAGCAGAACATGGAGAACCACCCTGTCATCAGAACCTTGTATGATCATGTAGATGAGGTCACATGCCTGGCTTTTCACCCAACCGAGCAGATCTTAGCCTCTGGATCTCGTGATTACACTCTTAAACTCTTTGATTATTCAAAACCATCTGCAAAAAGAGCCTTCAAGCACATACAGGTATAAAATCAAGCTAAATCATGTCTGTAGATTAGCATGAGTGCTTCATTTATTGGAGATGTTTGCATGCAATGTTCCTCCTTTTTCAATTTTTTACAGGAAGCTGAAATGTTGCGCTCCATCTCCTTCCACCCATCTGGGGATTTCTTACTAGTCGGCACGCAGCACCCAACTTTGCGTCTTTATGACGTTAACACTTTCCAGTGTTTTGTGTCCTGCAACCCTCTGGATCAGCACACGGACACCATCTGCGGGGTCTGTTACAATCCCAGCGCCAACAGCTACGTCACCTGTAGCAAAGACGGCAGCATCAAGTTATGGGACGGAGTGTCGAACCGGTGCGTGACCACGTTTGAGAAAGCCCATGACGGCGCTGAGGTCTGCTCGGCTGTTTTCTCCAAGAACTCCAAGTATATTTTGTCCAGCGGGAAGGATTCTGTCGCTAAACTCTGGGAAATTTCCACAGGCCGGACGTTAGTCAAGTACACAGGTAAGATAGGTTTATGTTATAGATTCCGCAGGCTAGATGAAGAATTATGATTAAATTCAGACTGTAAAAAAAGCTAATAGTTAATATTATGTTCCGTTTATTTACCAATTTAGCGTAAATCGAAACTCGTCACGTATGTTGGAAATACCATGTCTGTCATCATCAAACCCTCTGTCCAGTGTTTTTTTTACCGTGGTTTACGCACTCTACTGCCAGCTTACCCTCATTGTGTTTCCTGTCACAAAGGTGCGGGTCTCAGTGGGCGACAAACGCACCGCACTCAGGGTGTTTTCAACCATACCGAGGACTATGTGCTGCTGCCAGACGAGCGAACCATCAGCTTGTGCTGCTGGGATTCACGCACAGCTGAGAGGAAAAACCTGCTCTCATTAGGCCACAATAACATTGTGCGCTGTATCGTACACTCACCCACCAACCCCGGCTTCATGACCTGCAGCGACGACTTCAGGGCACGGTTCTGGTATCGCCGCACCACTACTGACTGAGACATTTGTGTGCTTTGAGACCAAAAGGATCTGAATTTCTTGTATCAGCCGGTCCCAAACACAGATGTGCATCATTTTAGCACGCAAAACCCCTTTTTTTTTTTAAAACCATCAGAGCTTCAGAGACTGCAGTACCTTTGTATTACATGTGGGTGGTGCTGTTTTACGAATGATCTGAGATCCATCCTTTTTCAGATTTTTTTTTTATCAAAGCTATCAGCTGTAAGGTTGCATTGATATTACACTCGCAGCTAGAGACAGAAGCTAGAAACTTTGTATTTTTATTTGTGTATCTAACAAGTAGAAGAGTACTATTCTGTCGTGGCAAGTGCCTAGAATGTTTTCTTTTCCATTTCAATTTGTGTACTGTGCTCTGTTTTATATTAAAAGACTCTGGGAGAATTGGTTCTTGTGCCGTTCAATTTTTTTTTTTTTTTTTTTTTTAGTAGTAACACGTCTGAAGTGTTTTTGAATGAATCATTGATCTGTTGTTAGTGCAGTCTTCTGACCCCAAGCAACTTTGTGGTATAGCTCTTTTGAAACCATTCAACCATGAGAGAATTCTTAGAAAACCCGCTAGACTTCTACTGCAGTTCAAAAGCTGGGAAAGATGTTTTATTTTTGGAGAAAGTCTCTTATGCTCAAGCTTGTTCTTGTGAAATATTGGTACTATTTAAAAAATATTTTCAATTATATTTAAAGAATCTAGAAATTCTTTCAAATTTTTGAAGAATTACTCAAATATGCTAATTAGCTGCTCAAAAAACAATTCCCATCATTAGTGAGGATTCAGAAGAACATTTATTTAAAATATTTTGTAGTATCATATTTAACGTATTTTTTTTTCAATTTAATGCATCCTTTCCACATTAAAAGTGTTTCCTACAACCTTATTTAAAAAGAAAGAAATCTTTTGAGCGCTGCTATACATATGAAAGAGCCACAGCCGTATTTAGGACTTAGCTATAGTTATTTGAGTGGGGTTTTTTTTCTTTTGCCATTGAGTTGTGGTGGTATGACATTTATCAAAATAATCTGCAGTATTTCCTTACATGTATTTCCTTTACATGTATTTGCAGTCCATCATTTGGTTTGGTGAGAACCATCTATCCTGTAATCGGTTTTGTAGATTGTAGGATAGATGGTTCTCAACAGCTTAACGTGTAAATTCAGTGTATATGGTTTGTTTTATTTGGGCTAATAGTTCAAGCTAAGCTCTCAAGCTCTCAGAGAAAGAGATGTATTGGAAGGAAACCATGACCACCAGCAATGCCGCATATAGACGAAATGACACAGTCATTTACAGACACTGCAACCAACCACCGTTTGCAAAGCTGTTTTGCAGAATAGCCTGTAGAATCAGACATGTGACCTAGCAACATCCTCATATGGTAATATGTGTGGTGGACAGTTGCTTAAAACTTGGTCTGAAAATGCTACAAATTGCAATACAAACAGTTGAAGACAGAATTTGTTGTCAGAGAACTGTGGAACTTTCTTCAGTAATGTCAAATGTTAAAATAGTGATGAGTTTGTAACACCTTAAAATAGGGATTTTCCCTTTGAGCAAGAATAGCTTTAAGCAGCAATCTTTTTCAAGGCTAAATTTCCTAATGTTTGTCTAAAGTTTTGACGCAGAAGGGTAATTCCTCATACGGTTTCGAGATCCTCCTTTTCTTTCACTGGTCAGGCTCTTAATAGTACAAAGCCACATTCACAGCGTTGTATGGCTAGCTTGTGTATCGTACACAGATCCGTATTTATTTGTTTGGTTTTAGGGAAGGTCAAATGAGCACACTGGCTGCACAAAAGTTTAAACACGTAATAGGCGCAACAAGTAATTACGGAGTTGTAATGTTTGTCCAGAGTATCCGCAGATTCTACCAGACCACAACTTGAAATTATAGTGTAAAAACCAAACAAAAAATAATATATACAGTGCCCTCCACTAATATTGGCACCCTAGGTAAATCTGAGCAAAGGTCGCTGTGAAAATAAATCTGCATTGTTTATCCTTTTGATCTTTCGTTCAAAGAAATTGCAAAATTCTAACAGACCATTGAAATAAAACAATTGAAATGGGGAGAAAAACTCATGATGAAATCAATGTTTTTCTACAATACATGTTGACCACAATTATTGGCACCCAGTTATTGTTACGTCCTTTTCCCAAGATAGCAGCTCTGAGGTTTCTCCTGTAACGCCTGAAGAGAGGAGAACACCTGATAAGAGAAAAGAGACCATTCCTTCATCCAGAATCACTCCAGACCCTTCAGATTACCAGCTTCATGTTGGTTCTCCTCTTTGGTTCACCTCACTCAGGTTCAGGTCAGAGGACTGGGACAGACATGGCAAAAGCTTCATTTTGTGCTCAGTGACTAATTCTTGTGTTTATGTTGATGTTTGTTTTGAAGTATTGTCCAAGTGGAAGACCCAACCATGGCCCATTATAAGATTTCTAACAGAGTCAGTGAATTATTGATTTTTATCTGTTGGTATTTGATTGAGTCCATGATGTCATGTGCCTAAACAAGATGACCAGGACCTCCAGCTGAGATATAGACCCACAACATCAAAAACACAGCAGCATACTTCATTGTACACGTGGAGTACTTTTTATCCCTGTGTTCACCGGACACATCTTGACTGATTGCTGCTAAAACAAATGTTTTACTTTCATCTGATCATAGACGCCAGTCCCATTTGTAGTTCAGTCCTGTCTGACAACTGAACATGCTGGAGATTGTTTTTGGATGAGCGAGGAGAATTTTATTTAAACCCTTGACTAAGTTAGACTATTTTTTAAAAGGTTTTCTGACCCTGAGACTCAACTATTTTCTGCAATTCTCCAGCTGTGGTCCTTGAAGAGTCTTTAGCCACTGTATTAGGAGGATAGAGACACACGTCCTCTTCCAGGCAGTTAGTAGCAACTTAGTAGCTCAGCTTTGCATTTAGGTGTTGGAAAGCTCCTGTTCGAATCCAGAGTAAAACGATTTAACAAAACCGTTCAAAACCGAAATGGTAGGTTTAGGGTTGGATTTGGTGTAGGTCATATTACAGACATGATAGAGCATTAACTTTAAGCGACAGTCCCTGGATATTTGAATTCTGGATCATCACAATGTGTAGGCTACTGAAGAGATGTAATAAAACACAGCAATACGTACCTAAATCAACATAATAAAAACGTTTATGAGAATTATGAGACCAGGTAGTAAAATGATTACATTATGACAAAACAATCATTACATCATGACAAGCTGAAATAGCACTGAATAGCAGGAATGACCCGTATATACTGTATATGCAGTACTGTGCAAAAGTCTTAGGCCACTAGTATTTTCACCAACATAAAAAACAAACAAAACATTTTGGTAGGAGAACTGTGCCACCGTCTCCAAGATGAAGAAAAAAAAAAAACGACTACTGTTCAAAGTTTTAGACACTCGTGTAAAAATGCTGTAAAATGAGTCCATCTCAGTTTGGTCTGTTACTTCATGTCAGACTGGATGATGATCAGATCTCTGTGTGGAGCACTGGCTGTTGTCTGACAATAATCTCACTGCATTATTACAATTAACCACAGAAATAATGTTTGGAAATGTAAACTGATATTTCCAACTGACACGCTACCACAAAAAATAGAAATAACCGACTTAAAACCATTTTTTTGTTTCTTTTTTTTTTTGTTGGTGAAAATACTAGTGGCCTAAGACTTTTGCACAGTACTGTGTGTGTATATATATATGACCAAAACCTATAAACCATCTATATATTATTATTATGCTATGTTTTGATGTTATAGACGTACAAACGCGTTTGATTTTCCTATAAAATTTCCTTTACAAAAACAGATGTTAATTAGTATTTCCATTGGCCCTGAATAATCTAAATGTAAATAATATAGACTCAGAAATTAAAAATCATAACTTCAAAAAGTCCTAGTGATTTCATGATTCGGAATTAAGCTGATAATTTATATTAATAATGTATAATTATATATATATATAATATATATATATATATATATATATACTGTGGTTGTGAAAAAAAAAAAGTTTATTGCCAGTGCAAGTAAAGCCATTTAAAAGTAGCTTTTGTCATATTTTATTTTACTTTGTGTTGCTTTCAAGTATCAGATGAATGAATTAGCTTCATAATGGTGTGTGATTGAGTGCTTTAACATCAAAAATGAAAGATGGAAGTTTAACTTTACGCAGTTATTGTATTAGTAGTATCTTATTATTTTCATCTAACATTTATTTTAAACACAGCGCTCTTCACAACTTAATCGGAACAGAACTGTGACCCATTTTTGGGTCATGACCCACTAGTTGAGACCCGCTGTTGTATATCACTGGTGTCCTACCCCCACCTGCCCTTTACAGGGGCTATATCTGTTGTCCTGACAACAAAGTCTGTCCACCGGAGAATCTGTCCCACTGAAACAGTAAATCAGCTCGTTTGAGCTATTAAAACAGATTTGGAAAACAAATAGTGGAAGTACAGTAACAGTAATACTGAAAGACTTTGTCTTTCCTTTGGAAAATAACCTACAATTACTATGAACAACTTCTGCTTTAAAAAATCAGACCCACAGATATTCTCTCACAGTTTCATAGAAGTTGGAGGAGGTGCGACAGCAGTTGCTAGAGGCGATTCGGATTGGCTGACATTCATGAGAGCAAGACACATGTCATGAGTGAATGCTGCACTCCCCGCCCCTTATTGTGAAGTGTCTGGACTCTGGGTTTATTTGGGCAATGTGTGTGTGTGTGTGTGAGCGTGTGACAGAGAGCAACAAGACCGGAGAACATTTAGCAAACATACAGACAGATTCACAGATGCTTTGCTGTGTCTGTCAGTTCTACATGGGCTTTTGAATGGGATTTATGAACTGACTGATCATAGGATTCTTATCTCAGAGATGGAGGTCAGTATTGTTCACTTCTAAATAGACTTAACATGTTCAGAATCAACATATCGCTTCTTTAGGTGCATCCTCACACCCTGAAGGAACTAATTAAATGAATTAAGTAATTTCTCATTTCTCAGAGGAAACTACCAGCCTGCAGTCAGTTTTTCTTGTACAATAGTTTGTTTTTTTTGCTTGCTGACAGTCAACTGCAGGGATTTTACCGTTCAGATGTAGTGTCAGCTCTAACCCCTGCCCTCAATGCCCTGAGCCTCGTATAGACCCCTGAATTCGCAGAAGGTGCTTTGTAACATGATACCGCTAACCCTGAGAGTGAAAGGAAGAGAATGGCACTTTATGGTTGTCGTTAACATGCTCCTCTCTTTTGAAACTACGGTTGAATTAGGTTGAAGAGGTTACAGAAAACTTTTAACTTTTATAGATGGATATTAGCACTTTTACTATTCAAGTCCCATCTCTATGTGAGTAAATATTTGATGCTGTCAGTGAAACCCTTATTGAACTGTTGAACTTTATTTGTCATTACTAACCATGGCTGTGGTTTTTCCTTTACGCTTTAAGTTCCAAAGCCAATTAGATCAGATATTCCACATCACACGTGACAAAATATGTACCTATGTTACATGTTAAGAGTATCAAGTGAGTTTGACGCTAGTTTGACAGATTTTGTCCATATTTATAACAAGCTGGGTTCAGTTGACTAGATGGGTCAGTACAGGAATTGATGTTAGGTTAGAATGGCGAAAAGCCTGACCTGCTTTCACATATTGATCATCAAATGGTGAAATACAAGCCTCAGCACTCATAATGGCAACATAATTGGTCACTTTAGGATTCAGGATTCTTTGATGATGGATAGAGTTTCTTTAATCATTTGAAGAGCAGCATCTCTTTTGGATCTTTTGTGACGTGTCTTTACTGTCACTTTAGATCAACTGAATGGATCTTTGCTGAAAAACCTTACTGACCCTGTGTACGTGTATTTTAGGACATTTGACCTTTTGCTCATTTCTCTGATCTTCCTTAAATCAAGTATTTTAATCATTTGTGATGTGACATGACAGAAATAAATTGTGAAATAACACCCACAGACCGGACTGATTCCTCTCACCCACACCTTCAGCACGACACCAAGACTTTGCAGTAAACTTATCTTTGGAGAACTTTTAGTTTTCATTTTCTTCGATCAAAGGTCGTTCCCGATTGTCAGTTTAAAGGAACACGCCATTTTATTTTGAAAATAGGCTAATTTTCCATCTCCACTAGAGTTAAGAGTTGAGTTTTACTATTTTCAAATCCGTTCAGCTGATCTCTGAGTCTTGCAGAGCACTTTGAGCTGCAGCTTAGCATAGGTCCTTGCATCTGATTAGACCAGTAGCATCACACTCAAAAATGACCAAAGAGTTTCAATATTTTTGTAATATTTTACGCAGCACCTGAAAATAGTACCAAGCATTATTAGTCTCTATAGTAATTTTTTTTGCACCTGCTGCATTTTTGAGCGTGATGCTACTGGTCTAATCAGATTCAATGATCTATGCTAAGCTGCAGCTAAAAGTGCTCTGTCAGACCCAGAGATCGGCTGAATGGATTTGAAAATGGCAAAACTCTGTTCTTCAAGCCTCTGTGCGGTAAAAAAAACCCCGCTTTTTACGTTACATCTCACAGTATTTATAACACGTTAAATATAGATGCGTTTGAGATGTATGCTTGTGTCTAAATTGAACTGTATTTATCTAAACTAACTAAAACTTACCAGATGAAATAGGGGGGGAAATCTAAAAACAGCTGTAGGAAGTTGACGACGTCAAAATGTGTTGACGACGTAAAGTCATAAAAAGAAGAAGACAAGAAGGGTCAGGAAATCAGCTTCTAGATAAAACCAGGAAAAGAGAAAAGCTTTGCAAAACAGTCTGATCATCGGGGGTCATAAACCCTGAGCCATTATTTGCAGTATATCATGTTCATCTAGCATAATCTGCTGTTTGTCTTCACGTTCAATCATCTAATCTTTGCATTGCATAGATGTATGACATTTCCTGTGATGCATCAATTTCAAAACACTCAAATTTCCAAAAGCGGAACTTATAGCTAGTGATGGGATGATTGCACTTACTCATATTGCATATCTAAACATCAGTCAGTCATTATTATCTCCTATATCCTCCCTGGGAAAAAAAACAAACAAACAAATAAACAGATCCATGAGAATTGATCCCAGGAAGTCCTCTCTGAGAAACAAGAAATCTGTATATGATATCATTGTTGTTGTGGCACAGGAAATAGCAAAGAAGTTTAAGTTAAAGGGTGGGTATCAGTGATCGCTGACCTAGTTCTTAACTAGACCTACAACAAAAAACTTGTACATTTAAGGTGTATCAATTACCATATAATATTGGTCAAGTATTCCAGAGAACAGTGTGGCAACTAAGGTTAGCAAACTTCCCCAAGAGGTGGTGAACACATTTAAGTAACTGAAAAAGAGTTTACCTAAAGGAAAATATGCTAAAAAACTCAGCATTCAGCATTAATACGCTTGTACACAATTTCATCCTGAATGGGTGCCGTCAGTATGAGAATTCAAACAGCGGATAGAAACATCAGAGTAATCCACATGACGCGTCATCACATCACATTAGGAAACATGTGTTTCGCGTATTGGTCAGAAAGTCCCTTGCTGTCACTTTTTTAATTTAATAAGCTGAAGCAGACCATATGCCTATGTATGGTTGATTTTTTTTTTTCACATTTACACACATTGGCCTACTACAGTTTTAAACAAAGGAAAACATAAAGTTAGCTTCGCTCCAGTGCATGCAAGAGTGTGGGATAAAGTTGCCGCTTCTAAACAAGCCTTTAAACAATGAGATAAGCTTGGAAAGCAAGTGGAATTTTTCGTGGGTACACTATTTGCATGAAGCACATCTCAGACGGTCTACATCGGTGCATACTCATGCACTCACCCAGTGTGGGAAAGTCTAATATATCATCCTAACAAGGCAGCTTCCTGTCCCTGTGAAGAAAGATGCTCACTGCCTGAGCCACTGACCTTGTGAGCATGCTATAAATATTTATGTCAAAGCAAACCTCTCGTTTCAAAAATATTTTGTCTCATCAACAGCTTCTCTGCCGTCTCAGATATGTGTGCAATTTTCCAATTAAAGCAATAGTTTACTTTTTTCCTTTAGTGTACTAAGAGTGGAAATCGTGGTTTCGTCAATACAGTGGAAGTCAGTTCTTTTGGACCCCATTGACTTTCATCGTATGGAAAAAAAATAGTTGAAACATTCTTTGAAATATTGCTAGCTGTGTTTTGCAAAGAAAAGCAACGTCTTTCGTGGGTTCATGTATATTGCATTAGAAAGTACTAATGATGAAAAGATCTGACGCCTGTTTTTTTTTTTTCTGTCATTCTTTGCATAGCAAGCCTTTTTGACGAGAAACCTCTGCTGAAGAGTGCTGACACTGGGGTTTTGCACTTTCACCCTTAGGTTGAGGGGTTAAATGAATTTGAAGCTATGTGTGGGAACACATTCTTACTGTAAAAGCTTAAACATTTTACACCTACACTACTTTATAGGAATCGCCTATATGTAGTTCTCTGAAATAACAAATCTTATTAGATTTTTTTGAAAGACATCTGATAGTGTGTCACCTAAATAAATAAAAGTATCTATAAAAATATTAGAACGCTCCAAAGTTATTAGTGAATCGTGCAATAAATTCTATATTGATAAACTGCTACAAATCATTAAGTGAAGGCACAGTACGGCATATCACAGTTTTCATCCCGTATGTGCAGAGAGAGAGAGGCATGAAGGAGAGAGACAGCTGCTTCTTGAGAGCTGAGGCCAGCTTCCCTAGTCTGATCTGCACTAGCAGGCGTGTTCTGGAATCCCAGCTGAATTTGACCTCCTTTCTCACTGTACACACGCGCATACTCCAAACGCAAACTTAGAAATGTACACACTCAGCAGTCTTCCCTTTTAAGACACGTGTGCGGTTGTACAGACCAGGGGTAAATTTACTACAGTCGCACCGTTTCAGCACGCAGTATTTGAGCACAAAATGCTGCTGGTTAACTGCTGGTTTAGCTGTAGTGAACAATGTTCAAACCATTTGTTTTTCTTTTGCAGAGTAATGCCCGTAAGTGTGAAAGCATAACTGTGTTACCAGCATCGCAAAACAGAATTGCAGAAATAATGCTTTTTCCTCACAGAAAATTGTCATAAGTGTCACTAAATTTGGGGATTTAGTCTCCCAGTCTTTCATTGGCTAGGACAAACTCACACCATTGGTTCTGACCTATCAACCTACAAAATACACTGTAAAAACAATTATTAATAAATTACTCTTTTCAGGGTAATTTCTGTGATTCTGTTCTATGCAAATCAGGCATATTATATTACATGTTCTGAAACTTGTTATTCTGTTGTAGTTAGCTTTGTTCTATATAAAACTGAAATGGCTCTTCACACACAACCACAATAAACACATATTCTCTTATTTTGGATGCTAGCAAAATGTGTAATTAAAGCAAAAGGTGCAACTTTGGTTTTGGTGCTCTCGTTTGCAGCACACACAAAGCATGCTCAGACTGGCCCTGTTGTGCTTTGGTCTGTGTGGATCAGTGTAGGAGGAGGGCCTGCGGTTTGTTGTGGTCAGCGTGCATTAACCACAGCCTGCGTTGCAATCGACTGCAGGGCTTGCGAACGGAACAGGTGCTCAGTATGTCAGCCATGTGGGCTGAATAGAGGCTTTGTCACAGAGGATCCGTCCATGAGCCATTTAAGGCAGCGCTTGCATCCATCTCTTATCAGCGGGGAGTGGAGCTTTGAGGAAGGAAGGCTGGCGTGATGGGGGAGAGGATATGGGGTGGGGGGATGAACATCAGCTACTGCACACACATGCACATACACGTACACGCTACAATTAGTAGTTATATTTAAGTAGTAGCTGGGTTGTGAGTCAGTCACAACCCACGTAAATGTATACATATATGTACTATACATGTATGCGTGTTTGAGCCTATACCACAAAACCAGTCATAAGGGTTTTGACCAGTCATAATACATTTTGAAACTGAAATGTAAACAAGCTGAATAAATAAGCTTTCCACTGATGTATGCATTTGTTAGGATTGGGCAATATTTGGAATCTGAAGGTGCAAAAAAAGCATTATTGAAATTGATAAATATTAATAATTAGTAGTGTACTTCAGTATAGGACATAATTACGTGCTTTAATGCAAAAAGCCAGTATGCTGGTAATACGCATGTAGTTAGAATTGGTCCTTGAAATAAAATATTACCATATATGTGTGTAGAATATATAAAATACTATACATATATCATGTATTAAATATGAATAAATTCTATATACTGGGTTAGGTGATTTCTAGATGATTTAGACAGTATAAAGCATCAAGTAATACATGTTTTACTGAATAATTCATTGAAGCAATTCATTTAACCAAAACATACATTCGTTGTGCCCAAATGAAATTTTTTATTTTTTATTTTTACTGAACTATAACTGTTCGTGTTCATGAAAGGTATTTGTCTGCTGTTTCATTTTAAGCATGTACACTGTTGCTGCTGAGGAATTTGTGAGCACATGGGACGGGTTTAAAGGGACGTGTGCACATAGTAGAAGCGTGTGTGCATGTGTGTGTGGTAATGTGTGTTGAGTGAGAGGCACTCCAGATGTCACCCGCATCAAATCTCTTGTTTACTGTACGATTTGCAGGTGCTGGTGTTTGTCCGAGGACCCGTTTATAAATAACCCTATAGACAATTGAAGTACCTGAGAATCAAACTCCGGAACTAATGTTCAGTTCTGCTAGAAATTATTTGAATGGATTCATTGTTCACAATCTTTCCCACTGTTAAACAGTCTAGACCAAAATTTTCTAAAGAATACTGTTGCAGGAAATGAAAACCAAGCATAGAGGAAGCTATTTCATCCATTCACCTGTCCTCATCCACATTCAGTTATAGTACTAGTCAATATTACAAAAACGTGCAATAATAAACACACTCAAAACTGTTTGGTTATACAAAATGTATTATTTTTTTACATTATGCTCACCACTGTTTATTTAATTAAAAATATAGCAACAACAGTAATATTGTGAAATGTTATTACAATTTAAATTAACTGTATGCTATTTTTAATATATTTTAAAGGCTTAGTTCACCTAAAAATGGAAAATTCTCTTATTAATTAACGTTACTCACCCTCCTGTCGTTCCAAACCTTCTTACATCTTCGAGAGAGCCACCCTTCCCTCCATTAACAACAATTCAACTGAAATGATCCAGAAACCTAGTAAAACCAACAGTAAACGGTCGAATGTGACATCACTGGATCGACAGTTTTGCCACGCTACGAGAATACTTTTCTTGCACAAAGAAAACAAAAATAACATAATTTAACCCTACCATTCTTCTCATGTGACTTACGTCTTCCGTCATTTTACAGAGTATCGCTACGCGTACGCTAGCGTATTTGACGTAATGAGCCTTGTTTACGTCCGAGGGGAAAGGACGCGCATGAACGTAAATTGTAGTTGTTTACGCTTAGTGGAAGGCGTACGCATGCGCTGTAATACACTCTAAAATGGCAGAAGACACAAGTCACGGGAGAAGAATGATAGAGTTAAATGATGTTGTTTTTGTTTTTGTTGCAAAAAAAAGTATTCTCCTAGCGTTGCAAAACTTTTTTGTTTTCAGTAAGTTTCTGGATCCGGGATGATTTTAGTTGTATTGCTGTCTATGGAGGATCAGATGGCTCTCTGAAGTCATCAAACATATCTTAATTTGTTAAGTTTCATTTTAGGGTGAACTAACCCTTTCAGTTTCCTGTAATGGCAAAGCTGAATGTTTAGCAGTCATTACTCCAGTGTCACTTTATCCTTCAGAAATGCTTATTTGGTGTTATGTTTTTTGTGCGTCCTTGCTGAATATAAATATTATTTTCCTACAAAAATATACCCCCCAAACTTTTGGGGTATATTTAGTAAGTCAAGTCAAGTCAAGTCACTTTTATTTATATAGCGCTTTTAACAATACAGATTGTAGCAAAGCACTGAACATTATCAAATAGAAGAACAGAGTAATGTTAGACAGAACTAAACCACATAATCGGAGCATAAATCACAATAATAGCAGTATAATATATTTAAATTAAAAATGGCTCAGACTACAAAAACAAAACATTTGTGTTTTCATGTCTGAACAAAGTCTCAAAAGACATCTAGGGAACAAGGTCACAGGGATTCTTTCAGCAGGGCTACAAAGTTGTGCCTAGTTACGCAAAGGCCCATTATCCATGTTACACAAGGCCATTGTTTGTTCAAATCCAATTCCAAGACACCACTGCTGTCCATGGTGGTCCTACATTGTGTGTCATTGTCATTACGTGTCTCCTCCTAACCAGTAGCCTTCTCTCACATCTTCTGTCTTCTGTTTCCTTCAGGCGTTGTTTGCTAGAGCTCTTTATGACAACATAGCCGAAACCGAGGATGAGCTGGCTTTTCTCAAGGGTGACATCGTCTTGGTGCTGGAGAAAAACGTGCCAGAGAGCATCGGCTGGTGGAAGTGTGCTCTTCATGGATGTCAGGGCCTGGCACCAGCAAACCGCCTGGCTCCGCTTTCCCCCGCAGAGGCTGAAAAACTTTGTATGAACAAACAGATACAAATCGGTTCAGAGAGGGACTACTTGAGCAACCACTGCCATCAGAACATCTATCAAACTCCAAAAGCTAGGACACCAGTGATACCGATTTATGAAGAAATGAGTACGATATATAAAGTGCCCCTTCAAGCTGCCTCTACACCAGATAAGCACACAGCACAAGAGGATCTCGAAGGAACTGGGTCTCCTCATGCCGTAAGTCTTTCACTGGAACAACTGCACATTTTCTATCAGTAGCTATGTTTTTATGCACCTATAAAAATTTGATTTGTGGCTCAATCAGATTGAGGTGCCTTTATGTAAACACCCATATAAACGCAGAATCTATAATCGGATTGGATTTGCAGGATATACAAGGGAGAACTAAATGTGTAGATTATTTAGTAGACTATATGTTTAACTGAGGCTAATAATAAGCAATGTCTCAGAACCCCCTGCTGGCTAAGAGTTCACAGATGGGGACCAGGGCCTCTCTGCAGGGACAGGTATGTAGCACAGGGGCTTTATGAGCTTGTTAAAGAGTAGCAAAGACAGAATTCAGACACCACTAACTGCAACCAGAAGATCTATGGCTGGGGACTGCAGAAAAAGGAACGAGAGAGAGAGAGAGAGAGAGAGAGAGAGAGAGAGACAAAGTAAAAGAGAGAGGGAAGTGTTTGTGCAAGTTACTGTGTAATAGGTGAAGTAGTTGGGTTCACATGTTGCCCATTTCCCCTACTGCTTCAGGGAGAAATGTTTACCTTAGCAGCTTATGTGTAGCATGGCTTCAATTAGAAAACTGGGTTAATTGGGCAGGCAGGACACAGTAATGTGGACAGCACTTTAAAGGATCTGTGTGTTGCCATCTCTATAGAGTATGACATTTTTTTGCTTGTTTAGTTTAGTGCCTATACTTAACACTTTTTCTCTTTACAGGGTTTAACTGCCAAAAGTGGTGCTGAAATATATGACGTCCCAAGCCTGGTGAGAAAACCTTCCTTGTTCACAGTAAGTACTCTCAATGTTTTTTTTTTTTTTTTGGTTTTTTTTTCAGTAGACCAGGGGTTTCCAATTGAGGTCAAGGAACACCTAGAGGTCTGCAAGAGGGCCTGAAGAAAACTGAGAGAAAAAATAGCTGAAATGGTCAATGATTACAGCAAATTTTTTACTCATGATTTTACTGATAGACATTTCTTGATTAATATAGGATAACATTGTTTTTGGGGGTCCTCGGCATTGAAAACTCTTGCACTAATTATTTTTGATAATTCAGTTAAAAGACTGAGAAGATCGTGTGAGTGTCACCTTAAGAAATAATGTGTGAAATGATATTGATCAAACTAAGCATCATAAATTGTGTAACTTGTCTTTTAAAGCCATCTGCGCTGCAGCCTTTGGAAAGAAAAAACACAGGCTTTCATAACAGATATGAATTGCAGCAAAGTATGAGATGTGCGACTTCAACCAATAAAAAAGTAAGCATGGTAACGTCTGTACAGCAACTCATACAGACATAATAAAACTTCACTAATGGAACTCTGATTTAGTACAGAAGCTGAATCGAATATATTTGTGAGCTATTTCTAAGTGAACTATGCAATTTTTTTAGGTCACCACATTACCCCCGATGACTTCCCAAGACCCCAATTATGACATCCCAGTGCCATCCATCAATGAAGATACTCAAAATCCTCTATGGGGTTATAGTACCATGCCAAAGCTCTGTAAGTCTGAATGGATTTATGACGTGCCTGTTTTCCCCCAAAAACAAGGATGTGAACCTTGTCACTATGGCACCATGCCACCCAAAACTATGAATTCAAACAAGCCCCTTTATGACACTTTGCCAAATCACAGATGGCCTGAAAATGCCAGGCAGATCTCCATCCAGCCCCTCTATGACATCCCTAAACCGAGCAATGCAGTGGTGCAGTCTCGTACCGATAATGGTGATGCAACAAATACATGCATTTATGATGTCCCACCCTGCCTCAAACAAACAAAGAGTCCTGTAGCGTTACCCAGAAAGAAAAGCCCACCTGTAACAGACTTTAAAAAGACCAATGATTATCTTGAGTACAGTGATAAACCTGAACCCATGCATGACCAACATCGTTGGCCCTCAAGGGGCAGAACAACATCGAGGCAGCCTGTGGAAGGGACCATTAGAAAGGACAATGAGGACAACAAAGACCACCAGAGGAGCTCAACGGTGTCCACCTCGTCCACTGTTTCCAGTTCTTCCAGGAGCTCATGCGACTCTTTCATGCTGAGTTCTCCTGAACCTGAGCCCTTGCGTGAGGTCACACTTTCACAGGAGGAAGCCAGCAACAAGTTGCTTGAACTGCAAGAAGCGGTGTGCCAGTCTGTGCCCAAGCTTATGCTGTTCGTCAGCAGCCAATGGAGAACCAAAGAGCATCTGAGTCAGCACCTTAATGAGATCCGCATGGCCACCGAGGAAGTGACTGACTCTGTCAACTGCTTCTTAAACTTCGCTTTGGATGTCAGAGGTAACGCACAGCATCTGACAGACTTTAACCTGCAAACCAGGCTTCTGAAGCAGCTCTCCATCATTGAGGACTCAGGCTTGATCCTTCACCAGGCTGCAAGGACTCTGCGAGATCTGGGCTGGCTGCTGGATATGCTAGCTCAGGATGACGGCCCGTCGCAGACCCCTGACCACCTGGAGCGTTTTGTTATGGTGGCTCGAACCATACCAGAGGATGTGAAGAGGCTGGTATCCATCCTGAACGCTAATGGAAAGCTTCTTTTCAGAGTCACGGCTAAGGAACCAGAAGTGTTGGAGAATGTAGACCCTTACGAGAGGAGAAGTCACAGTAAAAGTGAACCGATGGTAGACTCTGGAATAGATGAAAGTGACTATGTACAACTTCAGGTAGTCTGAGCCACATTTTTTATTTAAATATGACCTATTACTGATAAATGGTCGAGATTAAATGTTCATGAATATAGGAAAATATTCAACTTTTGACTGGTTGTGTAATGTTGAGTAAATTACAAAGTGAAAATACTGAATACCTAAAAATCTTAACCAATCTTATTGCTTTTTTTTAACAGACAAAGACAGATTTCGACCAACCACCAAAGCCATCAAAAAGCAGTTTTAAATCAAAGAAGAATAGTGATACCTTGAAAAAACAGGTGAACACTTTACCTAATACAAAACAGTATTGCATTAACACAATCATTTCTAAACCATTTTATTACTCATTGTGTTTTTAAAAGGTTTCCAAATCACAGTCCGGTAACCCCTGCAGTCCACTCCAGATGTCCAGGAAGTCTTCCATCTCTGACCACTGCCGGCTGTATTTTGGAGCTATTCAGAAGGCCATCAGTGTGTTTATAAGTAGCCTGAATGATGGCCAGCCCCCTGAAAAGTTCATCTCTCACAGCAAGCTGGTCATCATGGTGGGCCAAAGACTCGTGAACACTCTGTGTAGCGAAGCTAAAAATCTAGAGCCCAGCAGGGAAATGTTGTCTATGAGCAATCAGCTGTGTGCCCAGCTCAAGCAACTGGCTATGGTAACCAAGAAGGCAGCTTTGAACTTCCCAGACAAACTGCCTCTCCAGGAGGCACAGGACATTGCCAAAGAGTTGGCTCAAAGGGCACAACACTTCAGAATGTCACTGGACGTCTGAGCAGCCGTTTGTTTGCCCAGTTTATCGTGTCTCGCGAACATGGTATTTGTGAAATATCTCAATTCGTTTGATTTGTATGAGAGTCTAAACCAGCCACCCTTAAAACAAGCTCCTATTTTTGTTAGTCTGGATGAGGAGACACTGTTAAAGGTGATAAAGGGACAACTCATAATTATAATCTCAAGTAACGACATTGATGTGTTTACATGCACAACAGTGTTGATGCAAGAATAAAGCTTTTGTACAAATAGCAGTTAAAGGAGTAGTTCACCCAAAAATGAAAATTCTGTCATCATTTACTCACCCTCAAGACAAAGGAAGTTATTTAAAAAAAAAGTTTGTAACCGGGGTGTTTTGGGTCACCACTGACTTTCATAGAAGGAAAAAGTCAATGGTGACCCAAAACAACCTGTTTACATACCTTCTTCAAAATATCTATCATTGTCTTGAGGAACACTTGAGGAAACAATTCATGCAGGTTTGGAAATACCCAAAGGTGAGTAAATGATGACAGAATTTAATTTTTTGGGTGAACTACTCCTTTAACGTTTTTACATATAGATATTAAACGTGTTGCAGTTGCAGCTGTCACAGTAGTATCTTATAAAAGGACATTGTTTGAAGTGTTTGCATGGACTTGCGTCGTTGTTGGGTTATTAATCAAAATCACTGTATCATTGTGCATGTAAACACATGAAGCCAAAGCAAAAAACGTACTAGTTGCTGTTCAGAAGTTAAAGCGACAGTTCACCCAAAAATGAAAATTCTGCTATGTTACGTTAAGATAGAATATACAATTTTTGATAATCTGCTCATTTAAAAACAGTAACAGTCTTAAACATGATCTGGGCATCTATTAGTCTTATTTTCTGTGGTGCTCTCATTATGACAAACCTCAGACTTTAAATGAATTAAGCAAAAATTGCACTTTTTTTAATGCCCGACACTGTATACAGATTTTCGGTCATAATAAATAGATAAGATGTATGTAGATGACTATATTTTCTGTCTGAAGATTCAGTGTTTGTGCAAAATGTAAATAGTTCCTCAGTACAATTAATGTTAGTTTTTTGTATCATTTGTCAATGTTCTAGTTTTCAATATTCACACACTGTAAGAATGTAGTATTTTGGTTTTTCACAAATAATTATATCTGTGAAAATGTTTAGACACAAATAAAATGTTACTTAAATTTTTTTCTGACTGCTTATGTCTTAGGTCAGGGGTCTCCAAGTTCGGTCCTGAAGGGCCGGTGTCCTTGAGTTTAGCTCTAACCCTAATGAAACAAACCTGAAGCAGCTAATCAAAGTCTTAGCAGGCAGGTGTTGAGGCAAGTTGGTCACTGGCCCTCCAGGATCAAGGTTAAAGGCCTTTGTCTTATGTGATAGCTTAGTGTTTAAAGGGATAGTTCATCAAAAAATAAAAAATTCTAAGTCATCATTCACTCACCATCAAGTTTTTTTTTTGACTGCCTTTCTTCTGTGGAACACAGAAGTATAACATAAGAATGTGTTGTTTACTACTGATTTCCATTGTACAGATGGAAAAAACCCCAGAAGCATTTCTCAAAATATATCTTAAAGTACCACAGCGGAAAAAAAAGCTCAGAGATTTGTAGAGACATCAAGGTGAGAAAATGATGAAAGAATTTACATTTTTGCATTTTTGGAGTGAACTTTTTATCTGAAGTCATCTAGCTGTTTTACATTAAAAGAGTTCAAATTACTAGATTTTAATGAATGTGCAAAATTGTCTTCTAATGAGAAATGTATAGTATCTAACGTCAAATATAAATAACGCACTGGCGCCCTCTATGTTCTGAAAACTTAGAAACAATTCATATTTGCTACACTCAACCAGACCCTCAACCAACAAATAGACCCTTAACTATTTAAAAAAGCAGTTAATTTTAAAAAGCATTACCTAATTGCAATGGATAATTGGATAATTTAAAAAATATATTTAGAAAATTTCACAGTTACACACGACTAAATTGTCCAGTACTTGAATGGAAGTTCTACTTTTATGCTAACTTTAAAAGTTACTGTTTTTTTTCAAACAGTTAGCCATTATGAGACGTTTTATAATAGTGACAGTATCATAACATGCAACAGTTCTTCGTGCGAACCGCGCCCACTTAACTCCAGACTCCTCCTCCGGTGTGACTGTACGTGCCCTGCGTCTCTGCGCTCCTCTCTTTCCCCTACACACCAGACACATCCAGACCACAGACATGGCTCCATAAGGGTGCACATGGCGGCTAGCAGCCATGAACCAAAAAACAACCCACCAAAAACTACAGATGCATCTCCGATTTGACTGATTTTTGATTGATCAACTTCCACATCCGCCGCAATACTCTTCAATCCGGTTTTCAGCATTCGGGAGAGGCTGCTTGCTTGCAACTCTCTCTGTCTCCATTTCTTCCAGACAATTTTACGTTCTTACTCAACCCGAAATAACAGTAGATATCATATTGTACAACAGCAATCATGGGTGTGCAGGGTTTCCAGGAATACATAGAGAAGCACTGCCCCAATGCCGTGGTGCCGGTGGAGCTCCAGAAACTCGCCCGCGGGAGTCTGGTTGGCGGCGGCCGGCAGAGACCCCCTCAAACTCCGCTCCGGCTGCTAGTGGATGCCGAGAACTGCCTGCACCGACTCTACGGCGGCTTCTACACCGACTGGGTGAGCGGGGGCCAGTGGAATCACATGCTTGGATACCTCGCCGCCCTCGCCAAAGCCTGTTTCAACGGCAACATCGAGCTACTAGTGTGCTTCAATGGCGCCCTGGAGAAAGGCCGTCTCCACGAGTGGGTCAAGCGACAGGTGAACGAGCGGCAGACCGCCCAGCAGATCGTCAGCCACGTCCAGAACAAGGGGACCCCGCCGCCCAAGGTCTGGTTCTTGCCCCCGGTGTGTATGGCCCACTGCATTCGCCTGGCGCTCCTCAGGTTCCACATCGGGGTGAGTAGCGACAGATGCTCTCTGGGCTTTTGACACATGCAGCCATTAGCTTAGCAGAACCAGACCCAGATCAAGTGAAGTGCTCGTTTTACAAGACAGTAGGTTGTCAGCTAGCAGGTGGCCCAGACGGCGTTCTTCTTGTGTATTTACATAAATAAAAACAGTCTAAGATGGTGCTGGTCTTAGTTGGTTAAAGCTGGTCTCTCAGCCTAACCTAGCTGGAAAGTTCTCCAAACCCAGTAACCAGTAGTTAGACCGGACTAGCTAATCAAACCAAGCTGTCAGTGAAACGGTTTAATTCAGATTTAAACCAGACTAAGCCTGTCTGGTATTAATGTAGCACTGTTCATGAAAACAGACTAAGATCAGCAGCTGGTTTAAACTGGTCTCACAGCCAGCTGAAAAGTTCCCAAAACCAATCTGAAACTAGCCAGTAAACTCAACTAGGATGTTAGCCTTATTCATATGCAAACCAGTGTAAGTCTTAAATCATATAACACATGCATGTTAAAACCAAGATTAGCAGCTGCTTTGTTTTTCTCTGATTGAGTGACTGACAGAAACTTTTCAGTACCTCTCCAGAACCAGTGTACAGACCAGCAGATCAGCTCAAGCTGGTTTCAGAGGGTTTTTTTCTAAAGCAGGCATCCAACTTGTTGGAACATAAATGCTTGGAGTGGGTGTGCAGAGGAAGATAGACCTTGGGCACAAATCTGTATGACATGCTGCTTGTATCTGATCAGATCTCATTTCCACAGGCATTTGGGGGAAACAGAGATAGGATGTAACTGACATGTTAGTTTATGAGATGATGTTGTAAAAATTAGAAACTGTGTCAGTCTTTTAAGGTCATATTTTAACGCACCTAACAGTGCATGCAAATCTAAAATACATTTGACTTCTTTCTTTTGCAATGATATTACAGAGGAATCAAAATCAACTGATAAAAAAGGGAATAGATACAAAAAGACAACATTTAAAAATCAAGCAATGTTATTATTTAATAAATATTACCATAAAATATTCCATATTTCTATCTGGATCTTCAACAATAATTAAAGTTGCTACATATATCTACACATTAGTAACCTAGTAACCTGAAGTAACAACCAACATGCATTTATGTATGTATGCTGAAATGAAACCATGTAGTAGTAGGTTGTGCTGGCAGAAGGAAGCGCTGCCTCTGCTCCGCTGTGATTGG
>JAUMHP010000060.1:9884366-9905577 GCA_032361065.1 Enteromius trimaculatus
TGTATGCTGAAATGAAACCATGTAGTAGTAGGTTGTGCTGGCAGAAGGAAGCGCTGCCTCTGCTCCGCTGTGATTGGGTGGTGTGCGACACAAGAATAGTAAGCACTTTCCTGTGATTGGCTGCATGCTCCCTGCGTCACTTCTGCTGAGATTTAGCAGCCGTACAGGCTGTGACTAAGTTTATTGGCCCTGTTTTGACCAGAGACACATGATGAATTTGCATTTATTTAGTTCATTTTTCAGAAGACTTTTAGCATGCATGGATCATTAATATTTATGCAGGAATGGAAAAAAAATACTAATAGGATTTGTTTTCTACTTATCGCCTGCACTCAAAAACATTGGATCAATTGAGAAACTATAAAATGTGGGACAGAATATGAATGAAATATCATTGATTTAAAAATGTAGTGAAGTCAAGCCCCCTTTCCTATCCGTTAAAGCCCGGTCAACATCCTCTTGCTCAATGCAATAGTTCTGAAACGAATTATCTCTTCATTGATTCGTTCAAATAGTGCTAATCGATTGAAGCATTTGACAAAGAAACCATTATATGATACAATTAGAAATAACATTTCCCAGACTAATCGTGCCTCACATCCTTTCATGGAAATCTGTGAAAGCCTGCAGTATGGTCAATCTCATCAATGTAAATTTGTCTTCCTGTAATTTGCTTCCTCACTCAGGTTGTCCAGACCACCGAGGATCATCACCAGGAAGTGATTGCCTTATTTAGAGAAAATGGGTTCCATGGCCTGGTTGCCTATGATTCTGATTATGCCCTGTGCAACATCCCATACTACTTCAGTGCCCATGCTCTCAAACTCAGCCGCAACGGAAAAAGCCTGACCACCAGCCAATACCTGATGCACGAAGTTGCCAAGCAGCTTAATCTCAATCCAAATCGTTTTGTCATTTTTGCTTCACTTTTAGGTAGGTTTGTTAGATTACCTGTCAGTCAAAAGGGCATCTACATTGGCCCCGTTCGCTTAATGCATGTTCTTAGTCATACTGTGAATGATTCAGCTGTGCATGTTGTTGTCTGTTTGCCTTTATTCCACCTTTATTCACAAAGTTTGGCGTCATTATGTTAAGAAATACTAAGCAATGTGATGTTTTGGATTTTATGTTTTAAGGTAATTCTAATGAACACATATTCAAATAACTAAATTATATTTTTATAGGGAATCACATACTGCCTGATGAAGACTTGGCTGCCTTTCATTGGAGTTTACTTGGCCCTGAGCACCCTTTAGCATCCTTGAAGGTAAAATCCCTTAAAAAAACTGTTTATATAATACCAAAGCACTGAATAGCCAAAAAGCGTTCAGCCTGGCTTCATTCTGGTATGCCCGTTGAACATTCCTTTTTACTTGTAAATACTTCATACAATAGAAATAAATGTGTTGTGTATAATAATTCAAGTTTTTTCTACATTGACTAACACATGTTTAAAGGGTGCAAAAAATAAGGCTTCAGTTCTCATTAGATTCCCTCAGTTACAAGCCACTGTGACCAGTTTCCTTGACAACCAGATTGAAATGAGGTCTGGCAAATAACTTATCAGGACCATGGAAAATCACTTCAGCATTGTCCTCAACATGTACCCTTTTGGTTTTTACATGCTCTGTATTTAAACTTCAGCTAAACAATAGAGCAGCGCGATAAAGGAAAGAGTTGAGCTGAGGAATGGCTTCGTGCGTAACCTTCTGTTATCTTCTCTTAGTGTCGGCGTTGCTTGACAGATGGCTTTATTGATTCAATGCGAGCTAGAATAGTGTGCTATACTCGATTTTAACACCTGACTTTTTATGCCGTCACTCTCCGTTCATTTTAGCATATGTCTATGTTTGTGTCTATAGTTGACAATTATGGCAGTGACAGTTTATGATATGCATTGTCAATAAAGCAGTTTTTGTAAATTTGTCACACTGTACCCAGTCAGATATGTACTCCTATGATGCCCATCACATTTTAAGCAGAAGGAGCTTTTGCTGGGGGTGTGATGGGTTGTTTTCTCTGATGCAGGTCCGTGCCCACCAACTCGTTCTTCCTCCATGCGATGTTGTCATAAGAGCCGTCGCAGACTATGTCCGCAACCTACAAGATGTCCATAACCTGGAAGCAATTGCTAAAGACATATTCAAGCACTCCCAAGTAAGAGAACACACCATTGTAGCACATTTAACAGGATATATAAGCCCAAAATTGTGATTTCTGTCATCCTTTATTTAACCCCATGCAGGGCTGTATAATTAATAGAAATAAAAATACAAAATTGGGATCAGGCTTAGTGTGATCATCATCCACGTGCGAATGCAGCACCAGGTCACTGAAATCAAATTTTTTTTAAAACCTTTTTAAGATTTTCAGAAACTCTGGTTTCAGTGTTTGTGTGGATGACGGAGATTTTGGCTTGTGACGTCAGACAGTGTTTCCAAATTCTTTTAATGCAAAGTCACTAAACGTCCCTAGATGATGTCATTTATGCTAATTAGCATAATTCTGACGTCAATACAATCTCGCCATTCTATCACATACTGTATTTTAACACAGCCAAATTCTTAGTATAATTCAATATATTTGTTATAAATATCAACTTATTCAGTTCAAAATATATATATATATATATATATATATATATATCTCAATATATTTATTGATATATTTTACTGTTTATGTTGTCAGAAAATAGGGTGGACACAAAATAGTGACTGAAACACACCCACTAACCAGCTCTGCCGTATAAGATGTTGCATTAAAAGACTCTTCAATCTAAAAACATAAAATTGGACCCTATTGACTTTTAGTGCATGCACAGAACAAAGTCATATACATTTGTAGCAACATTCGGGTGAGTCAAGGATGACAAAGAGTTGGGGGAAGTATCGACTACCAAGAATTCTGTTAATTCTGTGGCTTTGCATTCTAGTCTCGAACTGATGACAAAGTTGTCCGTTTCAAAAAAGCTGTGGAGTATTACACCACCGCCAGCAAGCCCCCTCACTTTCCCCCATTTTTAGGTAAGATTGTCTATATTTTTGATTTTCCCTCTCTGACAAAATGACATCTGCTCCTGTTGGTTCGTTCTTGTTAAGTTCTTGGAGCAGGACAAGTGTACTAATTCTTGCCTGGTGTTGTGTTTTCCTGTCTGTGTTTGAGGCCAGGTTTTAGAGGCATGCTCTGTCTCTTTCTTAACCGTCTCTCGGTCTCAGCCCTCACAGTAATGTGAGAAATTTTCCCACTTGCCTCAGACCTTGTGTGCACTTGGAATGGCCGCTGTGCCCTGTGCATACAAATGGGCTTCTTTATAAAGAACTCTCGCACAGAGAGCCGCTAGTCTGGAAAAACTCTCTTTAGCTTGCCTGAAAACTTTCAACAGGTTCATTGAAAGGGTGTTAGTTGAACATTATGGGATGGGAGAATAAAATTCAGCATCTTCAGATTAGTGAGAGCATTTTTGATCAATTTTAGGCATTGTCTTGTAGAACTACAATAACCTTTAATCGAATTCAGACTGGCTGACTTTTTGCATGATTTTACATTTTCTGGTGGTATTAGAATGGTATGGATACAGGCTTTTTCTCATATACCTCACTGCGTTTGTGTGCCTACACACATATTTGAATGCATCAAGGTCAGTTTCCATGGTGGGAGGACATGCGGTGTAATGAGAATCTCAGTTAGGGCTTTTTTAGCACTAAAAAAAAATATATATATATATTTTCTGGGAATGGTTGTTTTTCTTTCCAAGTCTCTTTACATGTTTTCAGTTTTAGCTCCAAAGATTGAACCAGACTCTTTTTTTTTTTTTTACATTTGTATGCCCACAGTCAGACCAAATCTGATGGGATTGCCAGCAGCACCGCAGATGCTTAACATTCCAAGCAAACCTGGGGTGAGTAGCATTACACCATTATGGTCCATCCAGAACGACTCGCACTTACCCATCAGACTGACACATACATGTTTCTGTTCATTCTCCAAGGTCCAGCATGGCTATCCCGGCCCTCCGTTGGCTGAGCCTGTACATGAAGCAGACCCGTCAGGTAAAGGGCTCCTAGAACAGAACAGCTACAGCAACATTCCTAATGACGGGAAGCAGCACACGCCGCTTTATGAGAGGTTGTCCCCCATCAACTCTGCTCACGGCGGCAACTCCAACCACACAGACCCAGCCTTCTTCATCACCTCGTCCACATCCTCGTCCTCCGAGAATGAAGAAAACACAGGCTCCACTGCCAAGTGAGTAACCAATAACAAAGAAATTCAAACTTTTAAAACCACAAAGAAAATCAATAACGGTTAAATGTAATATTTTGTAAATTATAAAATCAGTATCTAACTTTTTATATTGTGCATAATAAAGCTGCGATGCCTAAATTTACTTGTAGCAGTTAAAATTATTTATTAAAATTATTCAGACAAAATATCTGGGGAAAGAATACGAAAATATGAGTTATCTGGCTGAATTTTAATATTGGTGAATGCATTTCATTCTGAAATGTAGCCATGTAAGTGACCATAAGGGATGGGACAAACAGAGAAACCAGATGGACAACATCCCAGAAGGAGACCATGGGGACCAAAATAAAGTGAGTCGACTTTTTAGCTCTGTGTTAAAATATGATATACTTGAGAGAAAATGCTTATGTCCATTTGCGTTCTATCATTTTTCTTTCAGTCTGATCCTTCTGCGACTTCCCCTGTAAACCAAGGCCCAGAGGGGAAAGGTTACATAGGGGTCAATGCCCAAATTCCATCCCTTCTTTCTATGCCAACAAGAAATCACATGGATATTACCACTCCCCCTTTACCAGTGGTGGCACCAGAGGTGCTACGAGTCGCTGAACACAGACACAAAAAAGGCCTCATGTACCCATATATTTACCATGTTCTCACCAAGGTCAGCTTTTAGCTACTAGCAACTCAGCTTTAACTTTGAAACTGCTCCACGTTAAACTGTTAAGGTTGACAGTGTTTGATGATTATGTTTTGCAGGGTGAGATAAAGTTATCAGTCACCATAGAGGATGAAGCTAACAAAGACCTGCCCTCTGCGGTGCAACTGTACCGGCCAATACGTCAGTATGTTTACGGGGTGCTCTTCAGCCTGGCAGAGGCCAAAAAGAAGGCAGAGAGACTCGCTATGAGGAGAAATCGCCTGCCCGATTGTGAGTAACAGAACTACCCAGCTAAATTGGAACAATCTAACTTTTTAAGTAACACTAATGAGAAAAACTGTTACAGTTTGTGTTTTTTCTAAAAATACTTTGGAGCCACCAGTTTTTGTGTTTTCGAAGTACCTTTGCAATCTGGTAAGATATTGACAATTTGGCAGATTTATGAATTACAACATTGAAACATAACCTTCTTGGAGCGACCATCTGTTTTAATGTAATTACTATTCATGAGACAGACCTTACCATATCTATCTACATGAAGCATCGAAGCAGCACTTTGCTGCTTCTCTAATGATATTTTGCAGATATTTCAATAATAGGTTGTCCATGAATATAACCCCTGATGCAGATATGGTAGTAAAAAAATTAATAAGTAGAAAAATAGCTGCTCACACCTGGGATAAAACCTTCAAATAAGGGATGAAGCATTTAAATGAGTAAAATAGCCTAAGTTGTTTAGTCACCGACTATTTTGAATTTAGCGATCACAGGAGATCTAAATGTTACTATTGTTTGATTCCTGCATGTTTCTGAATTGTTAAAGTTATTTTGACATAATCGGTTCCCAACCCTCTTCTCAATGCCTAAATTCTCTCCTAGGGGCGGTAGATGACTGATTTAATTATTCAGAGAGTGCACTTGAGTGTTGACATTAGCTTGTTATTCTAGGCTATAACTGAGCAAATTCATTACATCAATTAAAATAACTCAAAAACTAATATTAGCCATGTTAATTTTGACATTCTTTTTTTTTTTCCTCATTGGAAATTAGAATACAAGATATGAAAAAAGAAGAGGGAAACACTGTCATTCAGAATTAAACATTCATTCATTTCTTTTTTTTTTCTTTTTAAATAAAGATATTTTAGCTGAGCCCTTCAAGGCAGACCTACTATGAGCTCTGGAGTTTTTTTGCAATATATACTATCACTACATGACTAGGCAAATTATTTACCAAATTCAAAGTGGAAAAAACTTCACCAATCTGAATATTTGGATATTTACCCCCAAAATACTTGCATCAACTTTGTTGATTTACCCTCATTGAGGGAATTGATTTAGAAATGTCTTTGGCAAATTCCTCAGTTAAGCTTTTCTGATCCTATCTTTATAGATCCAACAGTTATAATAAAAGAATGGGCTGCTTACAAAGGCAAATCTCCACACACCCCTGAACTAGTGGAAGCTCTACCCTTCCGGGAGTGGACCTGCCCAAACCTGAAGAAACTCTGGCTGGGCAAGGCAGTGGAGGACAAGAACCGGAGGATGAGGGCTTTCTTGGCCTGCATGAGGTCGGACACTCCAGCTATGCTGAACCCTGCCAATGTCCCCACACCTCTTATGGTGCTGTGTTGCGTGCTACGGTGAGAATCGAAACAATTATGTGGGACATAAAAACATTGTGTATATTGTTAAATGCTTTCCCAGAATTACAAATGGTGTGATCCATTGCAGAAAGGGCCTTCGGTATCAGCTCTTCAGCTCTTGTTTTTTCACTCCCTTGTGTTTTACCTCAGGTTTATGTTACAATGGCCAGGAGTAAGAATTTTGCGTCGTAACGAACTTGACGCTTTCCTAGCCCAAGCACTTTCTCCTAAACTTTATGAGCCTGACCAGCTGCAGGACCTGAAGGTGATTTATGTGGGGAATGATGCATGAGGAGTGTCCACAGAATACCCACAAACCCACATTAAAGGCCCGTTCACATCAATGCATATGTGACTAAACATCATAAATAAAAATAAAGAAAGCGAAGTATACTATAATCTGAATTACGTTTTTATGATTGTTTTAAGTTTGGATTCCTAAATTAATTTCACGATTTCAATGATCTATGCTAAGCTGCAGCTAAAAGTGCTATCAGCAGACCCAGAGATCTGCTAAATGGATTTGAAAAGGATAAAACTCAGTTATTGAACTCTAGGGAAGATGGAAAATTAGCCTGTTTTTAAAAACCATGCCGTGTTTCCTTAAAGCTTGTGCATGGTGTTTCACATTCAGATTTGGTGTGAATGGCCCACAGTTCTTATTTAATAATCTGGTAAAGATATGTTTGTAATTGAGTGTATTTAAAGCAATAAGCCTCTTGTTTCAAAAAGTGGGGTTTTGGTTATTTTTTTCTGGATACTTCTTACTTCGTAAGATCGCTTGCCAGGCTGATTGGCCTAAATGCTTTGCTAAAGCATGTTTTCATCTGATAGTCGGCTTTGCTGGAAAAGGCAACCTGAGTGCTAGGAATGTAGTCTTTTTGTGTAGATGGTTTACTTGGCTAGCTGAACTGCTTTTTTTCTGCTCATTTCAGCCTGTGGCTATGAGCACATAAAAACATGTAAACCATCCACACAGCAGTGTCGTGGCTGTCCATGTTTGCCAGTTCTGTCGATCTGTACGAGCTTTTTGCTTCACTGCTGCCATTGCTGGCTGCTCTCAATGGCGGAATTGGGCGGAGTGGTTTGTGCATTTAGTCTACATGTATGGATAGATGTGTTCATGCTTGCTTTGTGCTTTGGCTGAGGGGGGAAGGGGTTATAATCTGCTGGGTGGTTTAACACGTAGCTGCTTATTTAACCTTAAGAGCTTTGTTTGACTGTCACTGCATCTGTCTCCGGCAGATTGATAACCTGGATCCACGCGGTGTTCAGCTGGCTGCTCTTTTTATGAGCGGCGTGGATATGGCGCTGTTTGCCAATGATGTGTGCGGGCAGCCAATTCCCTGGGAACACTGCTGTCCGTGGATGTATTTTGACGGCAAGCTGCTACAAAGTAAACTCATCCGGGCCAGCAGGGACAAGGCCCCGCTCATTGACCTCTGCGATGGTCAGGTACAATCGGCACAGCACCGCTGCATTTTTTTTACGTACATAAGAGGTTCAAAGCCATTGCTAACAGGATGATTTAAAACCGACCTCAAACTGACACACCAGATTGAAGTACTTTAGTAGAAAAGATTGATGATAGAACGGTGTGATATAGGGATGGATTGAAACCAATTATTGCTTCAGTACACTACCAGACTCTGGTCCTTTTTTTTTTTTTGAGATTGAGACCAATTTTGGTTTTGGTACACTAGCAGACTTTGCTACTTCATTATTGATACTGAGACCTGAGGCAACAAATAAACAACATTTTGGTGACTGAAGGAATTTAAGCAGGGCTGTCAATATATGTAGTAATACCAGGTGAATAATATTATTTATTAATTTTTATTATTGTATCATTTTCATGCATTTAGTTTTAAAAAATTGTTGTTTGTTTAAACCTATTACTATTACTAGTACTACTGTTCAAGTGTTATATATTACTTTTCAAGATATCCAAAGCAAACTTTTAGACACACACACATATATATATATATATATATATATATATATATATAGTTCTTTTAATAAATTATATAATTTATTAAAAGAACTTGGCATGAGGTGCTTTCACATATTCTATATTTAAATTAAATTAGTTTAGCAATATACATGTCCTGTTTTGAATGTTTCACAGAGATGTATTTGGAGGTGAAATTATATTTGTTTAGCTTTCAGTCTGATTTTCAGCTTTTGATGCACTTTCTTTTATGGTGCTGTAGCTCACTGTAATTTATTGCTTTCAACAATAGATACTGTAATATTTACTCAGTGGTTAAACATTAATCTACTGTGTTGCATTAGTTGAATAGTATGCATCTAAGTGTGTGTGTGTGTGTGTGTATATGCATTTATGTATGTATGTATGTATGTATGTGTATATATTTTTATTATTTATTTATTTGGATGAAGTTGTACTTTTAAATCTGGGTATGTAATCTAACTGAGCTAAAAGAGTTAATTTTTCTCCTTGTGATCCCCAGACTGAACTAGTTGCCAAGGTGGAGAAGATGCGTCAGAGTATCCTGGAGGGTCTGAACTTCTCTCGGCCACCCCAGCCGATCGCATTCCCCCCTCCACCTCCACACGCAATGCCTTTCTACCCCCACAACAGCACCTTCTACCCTCCACCTCCTCTGCCCCCACTGCAGGGCAGAGGCAGGGGCATGCCTGGTAAGAGTGATTGCTAGACTAATTGGCACATGTAAGAGTTTTATTAGTATTTAATTATTTCGTACTTCAGTTGTTTTGAAACAAAAATCAAGCTCTTTTAGAAGTAACATGTTGTTACTTCCAGGCTGTAAAAATTAGAAACTGTCATCTTAGTGAACTTGGGGTCTGGGACAAAATAGACTTCTCCCTTAAATGTGATTAGCTGAAGCAGCTAAACCTGATTGATCGGACTGGACTTTCTTCAGAGTTATTAAAGTTGTTGTTTATTTCATTCCTCTGAAGTAGGGCTTCAAGCCATCCCCTCACAGGGTGGTAAGCTTGAGATTGCAGGCACAGTGGTGGGTCAATGGGCTGGTAGTCGTCGTGGAAGAGGAAGAGCCTCGTTTCCCATACAGGTGGTCTCAGTAGGTGGACCAACCAGAGGGTAAGCATGACACTTTCAATCATTTTTACTGCCTATTTATAGAAAAATTCATGCATTTACATATTTGTTATTGCCTGTCCTGTTCTAATATCATGTTTATATATTTACCATATATTTTCTAATTTAAATCGATTGCTTTTCTTTGAACAGTCGTCCAAGAGGTGTGATTTCTACTCCTGTTATAAGAACCTTTGGTCGAGGAACCAAATACTACACTAGAGGGTTCAAGAGTCAGGGAACATATCAGGTGAATCTTCTTGTTTCCTACATTTCTAAATAACCAGAATATAAAAAATCAGCTTATGCCATCACGTAAATAAATAGTTTTAAAAGATATTAAATGGAAAATCAAATAAATGCAGCCTTGGTAAGCATAAGCATAATGGTTCAAAACCATAACAAAAATCTTACTGACCACAAAATTTTGAGTCATTGTTGATCAGTTTCAGTTTGAGTGGATCAGTTAAAATGCAATGGGTTATTCTTCAAAAAAAAGTGCTTTTATTTTTTTTTTTGTCCGATTTGATGGATACTGACAGTAAAAAAAAAAAATGCTAAATTAATTTTAACAGATCAAGCCTACATATGCTGCCTCAACCAATGAAGTGATAAAAGACAGAAAGAAGCCGAAGTTGGTGACCAAAACACCGCATCTGCCCTTAGAAGAGTCCACAGCAGCAGAGAACGGCTTGGTGGAGGGTAAAGAGGCAGACCAGCTCAATGGGAACGAAGGGGAAAGCAGGGCTACAAACCTCCCTGAAAGTGCCTTTAGCAACGAATCTAAAATGTGCAATACTAATTCTCATTTAAATGCACTAAATGAAGATGGCGAGAGCCGCAGAGATGAAGCTCTGGGCACCGCTGTCTTAAAAACAGAAGAGTAAACCTATTTTTATAGAGAGGGTGAAGGTTGATGGAAGGTTATGTATAATAGAATATCTGGAAGGATGGAAGACCTACAGTTGGTGTACATTTTTTCCTCTCCGAAAGCGATTAAATGAGGACTTACGAATTTTTGAAATCCCGCTTTGACGTCAGCGAGTTAAAACCATAAAGTTATGATGAGGAAACCTCTCAGTAAAACATAGTTATACAAGTCATATACAGGATTGTACCAGTTTAATGATAAAAGACGGTGTTCTCCCTCGTCAATGATATTACGTGTTTCAAAACTGGTTACATGAAATTACTTTACTTTTTTTAGACGAAATGCAAAAACCGAAATACCGATTTTCATTTGCCAGTCTTTTAGTTTTAGCAAGTTCAAGTACCATATATATATATATATATATATTTGCCATTGTAATTGAGTTTGTATTGTCACAGTAAATGCTTTTTTATTGTTTGAGAACGTAAAACTCACAATTTAAAAAAAAAAACAAAACCAAGAACGCATTTCTCACGTGTCATCACTGTGAGTTTACTTGTGTTTTAAATGTGCGGTTGTTTTGACATCGAGTAACTAGTATTATTGCTGCATCTTAAGTTCTGATGATTTCAAAATGTCATACATTAGCGAGATTATAGGTAATGTCAAGAATTGGTTAGACAAATCTCACGAGTTGCAGATGAGCTCTTGAAAAACACCCAGTGTCTCTTTCCGTGTCAGAATATGCCATGCATCAGTGGTTTGTTGAATCAAATGTAGCACATTAGTACAACTGTCTCAGCTAAACTTTCTGCATGGCTCATGATTAAAAGAAAAAAACATAAACAAACAAGCAAAATGGTGTGTAGTTATAATGCATGTTGTCCTATTTCTTCCTTCATTACAAATAGCGTGCCCATCTGCAAAATTTAAAAAGGCTGATAATAAGTAATAGTCCTATAAAAGGTGTTAACGGTTAGTCAGTAACTGATTTGCGCTAACCTTAAGTTTATTATTTCTGTGATTTATTGACCTCTGTTGTATTTACTCCAACATTATCTAGCCACTTTAAATATTGTTAATCCTGGTGTACTCATCACTGTATACATTATTGTTCTCTGTTGCTGTTTTCCGCATTCATACTAGCAAATCATATCTGGAAAAAAAAATAATTTTAAAAAATGGCTTTGATCTTAAATTCTCCCCTCTTTTCTTAGCTCGGAACAAGTTTTGCGAAACGTTCGACCCTCCCATTTGAGAATTTAGCCTAAGCGAGTACACTTGTAATTTTGATGTTTACTTTAGTGTTTTCAGAATTTATAAACGTACTTCTAAATGAGAATCATTACTTCTCCATCTAATCCTGATGCTTTTCATTGCACATTAGTGATCAGAAATATGGTGTATTCCCCTCAGTCCCCTGCCGCAAGTCTAAGTAGGTTACCTTGATGTAAGTTGATCGGAGTTTCTTCCTAACTTATGGGTTGTAAAAGAATGAACTACTGTTGGGTTTGAGTGATTGTTGATGGTTTGTGGTGTGATGTATTTGAAGGAAATTGAATGCAACTTACAATGCTTAATAAAAGTCTTTATTCTTTTAGAATAATTTGTTTTGTTTACGTGTTTTTTTAAGGTTTGATGTCATCTCAAACTTTTCTCAATTTGCACATACCTTTTTCATGCATTCGCACAGCTTATTACAGCTTTGCAACAGCACTGGGATATTATTGGCCCCCTGCTGGAGAATAAACTGTCAAGTCATGATCTTTAGTAAAAGCTTCACGAATACAGCAATGTTTGATAACAGGGTTTCTGCAGGCTTCAAAATTGTCTTAAAGAGTCTCAATTTGTCCTTCCATAAATTAAGGCTTAAATTCATAAAGTGCAAAACAGTTATTGTGGGGGGGGTTTTCTGTAATGTTATTGGCATCTTTACGTCAAGATAGATTTACTTCAGATGCAAATTGGAAATCTGATGTCTTGGTTTGGATAAACTGAAAACTAAAAATTATGCGAGCTTATACCTAAAACAAGTACATTCATAAATGGGGTGTGAAAACTTGTTTTCCCTTTGAATTAAGTTGATTTGTCTGAGCCCACTAACAGATATTTGGTCTTGTAATCATAAACTCACTTTTTGATTAATTTTTTCATAAAACAAGACTTGTTGTGACAAGAATGTTTTGATTTAAGAGTATAGACAGTTGCACTGGAAAACAGAAATACTGAGGAGAAACATCACTTTGTTTGCAGTGTGATCACATTTTGTTGGAAGTTGTATTTATTGAACTTTGAAGCATTGCTAATACAGAACATTTATAGATTATATTCATTAATTGTGCTAAACTGGCTTTACTTGGCCTTTAAACGTTCATATACACTGCAAAACATATATTCTGCAAAACAAGTGCCTATTTCAAATTGGTTTCTTTTGCTTTTTCTGAGTTTGACTTAGTCGCGAGAACCATAAAAAGTTGTGACATTTAGCACACTGAGAGGTGGAAGTCTGAACACTACAGCATATCTCTATCCCACACCATCTAGCACCACCAATAGGTCAAATTTGCTTTTACCTTTCAAGTTGTAACTGAAATGTGTGAACACAGCTGACCCAATTTGATTTTAATATTCACCTAGATGAATCACTGATTTGAATGCAAAATTATACATCGTTATTAAATACATACATATCTGTGTGTTTGTGTGAGTGTGGGTGTGTATGTATGTGTATATATGTACTTGTTTGACTATACGTGTGAGGGAACACATGTCCTCACTTATATAGTGAAAGATCAAGACAACCCTTTTTGCTGGTCCTCACTAGATAAAAAGGCTTATAAATCAGTCAAAAGTAGATTTTATGTAGATCTAGTGTCACGTACATCTTTCTATGAAGGGTAGGTTTAGGGATAGGGGTTTAGTTGGAGGTTAGAAAATATCGTTCACCTGATAGAAAATCGATGCAAGTCAAGAAATGTCCTCAAATAGATAGCAAAACAAACGTGTTTGTGTGTGTGTATTTTACATGTATATTTTTTTATACGTATATCTTCTGTTATTCAAAGTACAATAATTCCATTTTAATTCCATTAATGCATGAATAATTCCATTCCAATATAATATATGATTATAGTATATGCGTAATAACTAGTCGTCTTACACACGTGCTTTTAGTTTGCGCAGTACCGTTTATTATCTAGCTGAAATTTGAAATGAGGAACTAATCCTCTGTTCTTATATTCCTTCGACTTCTATGCCGTAGCTGCGTGAGATCTTATTAACGTGTCATAGACTCTGCTGCAGCTGGTTCATCGGTTGGCTGGAGATCCCTGGCGGTGGATTTTCGTCTTTCTATCGTCCCGGGAAACCCTGAGAAGCAGCCGCAGCGTTTAATGAGCTCTATTCATCTGGACCAGCATGACCGAGGCGATTTTTCCCGTCTTGTACTGACGTAACAATATTACAATGAAAGGATGCATTTTCTTGGGCTTCATGAAAGTCTCGGCGCTCGTATAGTCACCAGGGGGCATGCACACGTCAATGCAGCGCGGGAAACATTTTAACATCGTAACATTGTAACGTCGGATCGGAGGAACGTTCGAATGGACGTAGGAGCAGCTCCGCGGCTCTTCATATCGCTGTAGTTTGTGTTACGGGAGGTTCCTGCTGCCCCCATCCATCTCTCCGGCTGTTGTTGTGAATTGATCTAACATGGCGACTGTACCCGTCTATTGCATCTGCAGATTACCTTACGACGTAACCCAGTTTATGATCGAATGCGACGCCTGCAAAGACTGGTTTCACGGCAGGTAACCGCAATATTTCGTTCATCTATTTAAATGGGGATTTGGATGGAAGCGTTTTGCTCGCGTGCGCACATTTTATATTGCTCTGAAGAGCGAGGGCCGCTTGAAGAAGAAGGCGGAGTTATATTTAGCTGGCTCGGTTGACACATTTTTGTGAACGGTACAAAAAGATTTGCTTAATCGTAAAGCCATTTCGATGTATTTTCCACGATGTGTGCTCGATCTGCGTGCATCGCACGCTGTGGTCGCGTCTCAGACTGGACAGTGTCGTAGTAGTGAGCCGTGGGTGTCTGCGAACACGAATGGCTTTTCTTTTACACATTTTACCTTCCTTTATGCGCCCTATTCGTCCAGATTTGCTCCTGCATCAGTGCTTTAGTGGGCTTTGAACTGTATAAAAGCTGTCCTCCTTGTCCTTTCTGGTGTCTGCCGGAAGAATAATAGACTGCATATCAGCCAGACATTGCAGATTCAGAGCTGCTCTGCACATTTTTAACATGTATGACATCTAGCCATTATCATACACTGTATTCATCATAATAAAAAGCAGTAAGTTCAGATTAATTTGCGGTCTATTGCTGTGAAGCATCACTGACAGCAGCATGTATCTGAGCAAACGAGTTTAGCTCGATCCAATAATGGGAGTCGATCTGTAGTCTGTTCTTTTCTGAATTCATCTTAAATTTCCCCTCGCTGATTGTTTTGTTTGCTGGGCGAGAGAGAAACTCTCGTTTTTAAACTCTAAAGGTTTAAAATTCAGTTTCTTTGATGTAAAAAAAAAGAACAAGCGTTCCACTTCACTGACTGATACATTTACGCGCGTTTAATTTTAACCCTTTAATGAGTCCAGTGATTTGTTACTCTTCAAACGTTCCAGTCAAGAAACTAAGTACACGACGCCTATTATCGTTCTCAAAGGAGTGACTGTTTAACACGCACATTCAGTGTCGTTATCAGACCGTGTATGCGGTTAACTGCATATTCAAATGTGTAAAAAATGCTTAAACTGACACTGATGTGTTTGTTTCTGTTGGACTGGCCGAGTTTTACCGCCCTCTGTGATTTTAAACCTCTATGACCTCTGTTAAGAGGGTATGGCTCAGATGAGGAGGAAAAACCAGTTATGACTTAAAAGTGTGTACACGCTGATGTTAACACAGACAATTCGTTATTAAGAGGTTTATGACAGCAGTCTTACCAGAAAAAAATATTTGTAACATTTTCAGTAGGTTGTTGCTTTTGCTTTTGCATTGTAGCTGTTACTTTGAAATTGCAATAGTGCGGTCGAATGTTTATGATAGTATTTTTTTAAACTAAGGACTCAGTAGTGTAACTTCTGTGCAGTATCTTATAATTTAGTACAATATCTGCAAGTGTTTTTTTAATGCTTGCTATAGCTTTAAATAATCACTAAGCTTCAAAATAAATTACCTTTAGGTAAGTAGCTAACTTAATGTGCTGATGTTTATAAGAATTAGCTTTAAGTTCCATACCCGTGAAACATTTCAGTTGCACAGTCATAGATACTATCATGGAATTTTTTTTTGTATTAGGAAATGCGCACTGTTTATCACATCAGGATAGACATAAAGAGTCTGCGCCTGCAAAAATGCACAGGTTTAAATAGAACTGGAAAGCCTGTCATTCACAATCATATACAAGTCCCCTGCTCTTTCCATGTGTGTTTATTAAATATTATGGTTAATTTGATGTTGATAGGAGTGTATTACACTCACATTCGTTACATTTTCTTATTTTTTGGCCTGTGTAATGTTTTTAGATTGTCGGTTCTTATGTTTAACTTGACTTCCATGCTGGCCATTTGTAGGAAGAACCTTTGGAAGTAACGTAGGATCAGGGTTCCCAGAATGATAAAAAACCTGGAACTTGTTAAAATGTTTTCCAGGCATGAAAAAAAGGACTATACTAAATGTAATCTCTTTTCTAGTTTGTTCTACACTATATTTCATTGGCTAAATGGGTGTATGACTGTATTTCGATGCTTGGGTTTAAATGAAGAATTAACATGTTTACAAGCTATAATTATATCTTCCTCTTTTCAAGAATCTTCAGTTCACTGAATCCAAATGGTATGTAAAAATACCACAAATTACTGGAAAGCTAATAGAAAATTAATAGAAATGTATAGGTCTTAAAGTGTGAGAACCCACAGCATGCGAACCTCACTTTCACTCCTTCACCGAAGATATTAATAAGTAGTTCCACTTCCACAGTATAACATCTTCCTGTTGTTGCCTGAATTAATCATGCAACAGATCTAGTATTTATATATGTTTCATAAATGTTTAATCAGTTCCAAAAGGTTCCTCAGTGATCAGCATGCATTTCCTTCGAGAGTAGATGTTGATTTTTGCAAGCCTACTGGCTGGCCAACAGAAATGAGGACGCTTAACACTGCCGTCTGAAACACACCTGACCACGTGCCTCTGTTTGTGTGGGTGTGTGCTCGCGACTCTTCAGGTGGTAATGAATGACATCATTCCCTTCTTTCACAGGGCAGGATGCCAGCTACAAGTGGCGCATCAGATCCTAAATGAATGTTGTTTGGAAATTTGTCCCATTAACGATAATAGGTAGGCCAGTCTGTGACAGAGCAGCTTTGGCATATTACACTAGTTTATTTAATAAGTTATAATAACACACTAATTGCACCTGTCTTGAGGACGACTTTTCACGGAGAATCATTTAGAGCTGCCATAATTTTATGTTACATTCCTTAATGCTTTGTTGTTGTTGCATACTGATCTAAACCAAAACTGTAATATAAGGCGTTTTGTCTTTGTTTTTTCTGTCTGTTATGACAGCGCGTAATTACACTGTCTCAGAGTGAAATGCATTGTATCGAATAGCCTTCCGGTTATTAACTTTTTACTATTTTTTATTTGACTTTTGGCCTATGTGACTCTAGTCTAGTTGTCATTACACTGTTGATCATGGTACTTTCTTGTCATTCAGGCACGAAATGGAGTATAATAGCTGTGTTTGTTGTATGATGTACTTAAGGTGTTGTTTCTGCTTTTGACAAGATGCTTTCGTAGATGTCGTATTGTTGACACTCGACATACAAAATGGCTTTGTAAATAAACATCATCATCATCATGTGCTCTGCTGCAGATGCATTGCAGATGGGTGTTTGACGATTTAAGGTGTATTGTGTTGGCACAGTGAGACATGTTGCATTGAATGTAATTTCACAAAAAAAAAAAAAAAACCTGTCTGTTCAGTCTTAAAGTAACTTTTTATGCAAAAAATGTGTATTCTCTTATCATTTACTCATATTTCTGTTGTTAAAAGCTTCTTCAGTAAAACTTTAATTGCGTACTTCACAAGTAATATAGCATATACATATTATTTTATAATGTTTTTGGTGCTTTTGGGATCTTGACCCACTGTGGTTGTTATAAATTATTGTTGCATGAACGTTCTTTAGAAATTCTACTTTTGTTTTCTCTAATGGGACAGGAGTGGGCCATCTTAAAATATATTTAAATAGAATTTGTTATTGTAATTTATACTTCAAAATCATTTCATTCATTTAATTTTAAATGATTACATTTTCACTTTTAATGATTCCTTTACAGCATTTCCTGTATCAGAATTTTTCTACAAACATTGAGACTACAATGAAAAACTTTTTTTTTTAGTGTGAAGCAGGCTTTTGTATTGCATAATAGTGAACAAAAATAACAGTACAATATTATTTTTGGTTAAACAGCTCCTTTAATTCGAAAAGGGATTGGACTTTTAATGGTAGCATGCAGATGCTCATGATAAGGATTATTTGAGGAAAGATGAAGAACATTGAAGAGTGTATTTCACTGCTAATCCTGATGCACGAGTGGGCGGTTTGACCCTTCACACCCACATGCACTCTTTGTTGTACTAAAACTTGGCTCCTTACAATTTTGCTATGATTCAAGGGTGCTGACACCACCCACCATCTGAGTGGACAGCATGTGTGATATTCATTCGACTGCACGTAGTAATTATACCACACTGGAGGAGAGCCATAATGGACACTCCCAATTCAGCATTCGCTCATGACCCATGAACAGCTCCTCCTAATGGCAAGAATGTGTTATCGGGTTTATATTATCATAGGAAGAACATTTGCGCTGCAGATGGGGTGACAAAAATGCATACAGTGCCTATAAAAGGAGGTCTTTCATGTTTGCTTCGTTTAAACCATTAAATCACAGTAGATTTAATATGTTTTTGTTTTTATTTTTGCTACTGATCAGACTTGTGATGTCAACGTAAAACAGAGAAAATGATCATTTCTCTCATCACTTTCTCACCCTAATGCTGTTCCAAACTTTCTTTTTTTGGAACGGATATTTAAAACAAAAAATGTTTGTTTGTTTTGATTCCTATTGACTTTCATTGTATCTTTTGATAATACAATGGAGTTAAGAGGGAACCAAAACTTTTGAGTTCTTCACAATATCTTCTTTTGTGTTACAAGGAAAAAAGTAAGCCATATAGATTTGGAACAGCATGAGGGTGAGTAAATGCTGAAAGCTTGTCCCTTTTATATGACAAGCTAGTGCACTCAGTTGTGTTTTCAAGAAACAAATAGTTAAATGAAGATCACTTGTGTGAAGTAAAGGGCCACTAAGTGACCACTGACAGCTCTGAAGAGACTGCAATACAACAGTGGTGAAGAGAAAGCCCCTGTTAAAAATGTCACATGACATTTCGGTTGTAGTTTTGCCAGAAGGCATGTGGTAGACTCTGAAGCCAGCTGGAAGAAGGTTGAGCTTGTTGGCCATCAGACTAAATGCCATATTTGGCGTATACTGAACACTGTATCATCAGAAACGCACAATCCCCATGGTGCAGAACTGGATTATGGACCAGCAGGGTTCCCTGGGGCCTTGGTCCTCCAAAACCTCAGGACATGTGGCCTGAGCCTTCCAAACAAAGCAGATCACTAGGGCCTCTCTAAGGGCCAGGAAAATAGCAGTGGATAGAGACTTGTCCACACGAGAATGTCCATAATGTTTGGTGAAAGTCATCTGTTAACATTCCCATTTGGAATATTTCATCAGAATTCAAAGATTTTGAATGATTTAGAACCAGATCTGTGAGTACTTATGCAGGCACAGTGTATTGCAGATATGTTTATATGTTTTACAAAAACGTGTTTAACCAGATTCTATTTGCCGTAACTCGATGCTGATATGCTGTTTGTTATTTTACAGCTGTGTGGGAGTGGATGAAGATGAAGCACCAGATATTGACATCTATCACTGTCCTAACTGTGAAAAGACCCACGGCAAATCCACCTGTAAGTATGTTTCAATTATACTGTGAATGAATCCGGTGTTTACTCCAGTCAGGTTTATTGATACAGTGCTTTCAAAGCAGCTTTACAGTAATAAACAAGAATATACCGGTCAAATGAGACGACTTTAAATTTTAAACAACAATTATTATTCAGCTCAGTTTGTTTATAAAATGTGAATCATCATTATGAAATCAGTGTGGTGTGAAAAGGACCCAAAACGGCAGAAAAATGCTACAATGTATCCAAATGACCAAATGAACCGAACCACAGATGTGAAAGCACCCTAAATCCTGAAGAACTGGGGCTACGTCTCCAAGACACTTCAAGGAACCTCATGTCATTCCGGACAGACTGGATGATGATCAGGGCCTGGTTTCTTAAAAATTCTACGAATCCTCTCAGAGTGCTGCTATTTTAGCTTGAAAAATTCTAGCTAGGAGTTTTAGCTTAAAAGTGATTCAGGACCAATCTGAGAAGAACTCTCGTGCATTCAGTTCAGCTATAAGCAGCTCTATTGAAGGCGAAAGTGTTGCTATTCAGCTCAAGTTAATTAATTGTTTATAGATATAGATGTTTCCTTTTGGAATTAAAGTAAAAAAAAAGGCAATTCAGTAAGCATCTTAAAGAGGTCTTTAGGTTCGAAATTGTTAGGATTACGGACAAGGACTTTTAAGACACTTAAGAGTTTCTTTAGCAGTAGAGAAAATGGATGAAACATGAAGAGGGAGAAGAAATATGTTGCACACAATGAATGACATTGAGTTAATCGTGCAGGGATCATGTTTGTGAAACAATCGTATTAGAGACACGCTAACATCTCAGACACCGCACTGAAATGCCATAGCTCCAAAAAAATAGGCCTAGTAGTAATCGCTACATTTTCATTTCTGAAAAAGATCAACGTAACTAAACAGTTACAGAAGTTTCAGAAACTTATTGTGTCACTGTTCATTACTTTAAAAAATATGTTAAGAATGGTAAATAAAAAATAAAGAATATATATATATATATTAGGGTTGGGCGATGTCGACCAATTTGGCATCGTACGATGTCTAATGTGAAACATCGCGATGGACAATGACATCGTCGTCGTAGGCGGAGGTTGGACGGCGGGGTAACATGTAACTAAAACACCAAGCTCCGCCCCACGACTGACAAAACAAGCTGGTTGCTGCTGCTTCGGCGGGACGGATGATCGCGATGCCAGCTCAGCATCATGATATCTATCGGTCATCGGCAATGAACAATTGAATCGTCTATCGACTCAACCCTAATATATATATATATATATATATATATATATATATATGTACATTGTGTGTGTGTGAGGGAGAGAACAGTATTTCCTTCTTGGACAACCAACCAATCATTGTCTTCAAAAGACTGTTGCTGCGTCCGAAATCGCATACGCATAGGGAACTAAGCGATTTTGGACGCAGCATCTGTCATCTCTAGCAACGGGGTCAGCCCTGCCTCCTCACTAAGATAAAAGTTTTTGTTTTTTCTTCGCTTAGAGTTCTTCTCAGATTGGTCCTGAATCACTTTTAAGCTAAAACTCCTAGCTAGAATTTTTCAAGCTAAAATAGCAG
>JAUMHP010000060.1:9905677-9933745 GCA_032361065.1 Enteromius trimaculatus
GCAGTACTTTTTGCAGTTGGGTCTGTTCGAGTTCGGATCATGTTCTCACCACAAACAAACCGCTCCAGTGTTCGTTTAAAAGCGTACCGAGACCACCTCTTCAAGGAGGTCTCAGTACGCTTTTTTGGTCCGCTTTTGCTACATGTGTGATTGCTACATTCGCACCTGCCCAAACGTACCGCACCAAGTAGGAAAACGAACTCTAGTGCAATTCAACCGAACTAAATGAGGCAGGTGTGAAAGCACCTTTAGTATGTCTTGGTTTGTTCTATTTCTTCATGTCACACTCCTCACACAAAAATCTCATTGGATTATTATAATTAACAGCAAAATGAATGTTTGTAAATGTAAACTCTTATTTCCTACGGACACTACAGCAAAATATATAAATAACTTAACTTGGATATAAATAACTTAAAGCCATTTTTTAGGTGAAAATACTACTGTTATAATAATTTTGGCCACCACTGTACACACACACACACTGCCATAAATATATAATAGTTAGCAGCACAAATGTTTTTAACATCGATATAATATTGATAACATTTTCCTTGATCACCAAACCATCATATTAGAATGCTATTACAAGGATTAATTACATTTGAAAATATATTCATATATAAAACATTTATAGTAAATAACACTTTAATAATGCTACTGTCCTTTGTTTGTTTGGATCCAATTTAATGAATAATATTTTCTGTATTATACTACTGTACAAACAAAAGATGAGGGTCTTTTATTTGTTTTATCAATCCAATACTTCCAAACAAGCTTTAGAAAAGTGCTCATTTACATCTAAAGTAAAATGACCTATTTAAAACCTCCAACTGAATTTACATTTATTAAAATAATTCACATTAAAAGACACAGTTTTGTTTACAAATCAAACCATTATGTTGATGTTTACAATTTTCTATCTTATGGACACATACATTTACGACTTGGCTTCTGCAGCCTGCAAATGTATTTTTTTTTTTTCCCCAGTCTTATTAGGTAACTGTTTTCACTGGAAAAACATACATTGTGTATTTTGTGTTCATAGTGTGTGATTTTGATTTGGTTCATTTAATCTGTTTACAATTTCAATAGTGAAAAAGAAAAAGAGCTGGAATAAGCACGACACGGGGCAAAGTGGAGACGTCAGACCGGTTCAAAATGGCAGTCAGGTGTTCATTAAAGAGCTGCGCAGCAGGACATTCCCCAGGTATAGTACACCTGTGTTGAGGCACCCAGCCCACTCTGAAGAATTTAAAGGGCCAGTGCTCCTGATAATGTCCAAGCCCTTCAGTTTCTTTAGTGTCCAGTAGAGGGCGCCCTATGATCAGCTTTGCTCAGGTTCTGAACTTTTCCACCAGACATGCGAACTGATGAAGAATTCAGCATGATGTCTTGGAGAAATTGTGTAGGTGACCGTAGGTAACATGCTGACACTTTGTTTTCCACTGCAGTTCAGAAGATGTGGTGGTTAAGCTGTCTGGAAGTCAGATGACGTTGGACTACCTTGAGGAGAATGGATTCAATGAGCCAATTCTCATCCAGAAGAAAGATGGGCTGGGGATGGCTATGCCTGCACCCACGTTCTACGTCAGTGATGTGGAAAACTATGTTGGTAAGCGATTTATGAGGTGTAATAAAACCAACAGTCCTCTTTTTTGAGGATCAGAATGGAAGTATATCTGTATGCACAATTCGTTTATGTTTATGTCTAATTGAGTTCTACTTTTTTCATTTAAAGGACCTGATGTTCTTGTGGATGTTGTCGATGTACCCAAACAGACAAACAGCAAGATGAAGTTAAAAGAATTTGTTGATTATTACTACAGCACAAACAGAAAGAAAGTATTAAATGTGATCAACCTAGAGTTTTCAGACACAAGGTAAGCAGTCCTATACAAAGTCAGAAGGGGTTGTGAAAATAGCAAAATGTCCGAAATCTATACAAATGGCAGGTCAATTTCACATGTTTGTAAGCAATTTTGAAACTACAAACTCCTTTATTTATTTCAAAGGTCATTATTAACATAAATAGGGGAACTCTTTACAATAAGGTTCTTTAGTTAACATTAGTTAACATGAACTAAGGATGAACAATATTTCTACCTTTATAAATCCTAATACTAATTAATACTAATTTTAGCATTTGCTAACGCATAAAATCTCAAGTTGTGTTTGTTAACATTAGTTAATGCACTGTGAGCTAACATGAAATAATAATGAATGATTATATTTTTATTAACTAATGTTAAGATAAATAAATACTTCTTCACGTTTCTTCATGTTAGTTAATACATTAACAGTGTATAATAAATGGCACCTTATTGTAAAGTGTTACCATAAATATAAGAAAATTAAAAGGCATTTAGCCTTTCTTTCTTAAACACTGCTTCAGTCTGTCAAATGATTCATTGCGATTAATCACAACAAAAATAAGTTTTTGTTTACATAATATATGTGTGTGCTGTGTAGATTTATTATGCATATATAAATACACATGCATTATATATTTAAGAATTTAGATTGTATTTATTTATATTTAAAAAAAAATGTCATATTTGTATATAAAATAAACTTGTATATAATATAAACTGTATAAATTATTTTAAATACAATACATGGATGTCAGTATATTAATGTGTGTGATAACAGGAATATTTACCACTCTTTTTATGTCTCTAGAATGGCCAGTATTGTTGAGAGTCCGCAGATAGTTCGGAAGTTATCCTGGGTGGAAAATTACTGGCCTGACGATGCATTGTTGGGGAAGCCCAAGGTGTCTAAATACTGTCTCATATGTGTGAAAGACAGCTACACAGACTTCCACATCGAGTGTGGAGGTGCCTCTGTGTGGTATCACGTTCTTAAGGTGACTCATGCATGTTATATCTAAATGCATCTTATTCCTAAAATGAGCATTTAAAATGTGTATTCATTAATGGAATGTATTTTTTTATGCTTTTAAAGTATGTCATTTATTGATCGAGTTAATCTGTTATTAACATGATGTCAAATAAAAGTCGTCATTTGTTGAGTAGAATTTATATTGCAGTCAGTAATTAACTATTCAGTTTAGTACACAAGACTGACTTTATTACATTGTTCTTAAATGCTTGATTTTGATCGATCACACACTGCATTAAATACAGTTTGATTGTGGATGTTGAACTTTGTATTTCATCTGTGTCTTGTAAAGGGAGAGAAAATCTTCTTTCTTATCAAGCCCACGTCTGCCAACCTTTCTCTATACGAGCGCTGGAGGTCCTCCTCCAACCACAGCGAGATGTTTTTTGCTGACCAAGTGGACAAGTGTTATAAGTGCACACTAAAACAAGGGCAAACTCTTTTCATTCCATCAGGTGATATTATATTCAATAATTTTTACTTTTAAATGACTTAATGAAGTCCTTAGATAACAACATTGCCTTGTTTTTATTTCATTGCAGGTTGGATTAATGCAATACTGACTCCTGTAGACTGCTTAGCCTTCTCTGGACATTTCGTCCACAGTCTGAGTGTGGAGATGCAAATGAGGTCAGTGATCTGCTCAAGATAATGCATCAATGTGAGAGAAATAATGCGTTGTTAGAGTAGCAGTATCTCTCTAGTAAAGGTATTTGTTTAAACTATGTATACATTATATAGAAATGTAAATATATTAAGTGCAGTGAGGTGAATGTGTACTGTGATAATTATGTGGAACTATAAAGGCCTAATGTTTGCCATTTTAAAGTTATTCCATGCAATCACAACTGGTGGACGGTGATGCAATTGAAGCGCTCCAGCATCAAACCTTCCCTGTTCTATTCTTGGCACTTCCAAGCCTCTGTAGCAAGGGGAAAAAAGACGGGAAGTCAAGAGCATATGCTTTTGCCTTCTAAAGTGCAGTTTTCACATGTGTGAGACCACGATTTCCTCTCAAGGCACACTTTTCAGTAATCCTCTCTTTGCTTCTCCACTTAGGGCATATGAGGTGGAAAAAAGACTCAAAGTTGCCAGCCTCACTCCATTTTCAAACTTCGAAACAGCATGTTGGTATGTGGGGAAATACTACCTGGAGCGGTTTAAAGGTGAGCAATTAATATGAGGTATTACAAATAAATATAAAAAAATTGGTTTTGTTATATCTCTAAATTCAAAAAGTGCAAAGTGTCAACTTCACGGCAACCATTGATGTTATTGCAAACTTAAATCATTCACAGCAAAGCTCCCATCTGTGACTCCCCTGACGTGGCTTCAAAGGTTTTCCTTTCAAAAATTGCCTTTCCATCCTGCACAGCCCGAGATTTATCCATAATAGTGAACTTTGGGACTGGAAATAAAAAGATCTAATGTCGTAAGGTAGACTCAAATGGCTTTCTTCTCCCTCGTTTCGTGCGTGATCCTGGAAGGGGTCTGTTGAGCAGATGAGGAGGGTCTGGATAGCGGCATATTATTGCAGTCATTAGATCGGTGCATCGTGGAGTTCACAGATGATTAGCTTCAAAAGGCAGAATCACTTGCTCCATTACAACCTGGTGTTTAAACTCCCCTCATCTGGCCTTGGACAGCGTGTTTATATTTCCACCATTTTACCCCGTCACGTTACTTAATTTTGCCAGATTGCTGTAGAGCGCACATTGCAAAAAAAAGACTGCAGTTGGTCCCTGAGCTATCTGATGTTCAGTGGGGGGAATCGGCTTTCAAGGTCATCTTTTCAAGGGTTCAACTCTCGTGTGTGACTTCAGGTAGAGGGGGAAAAAAGTCCTTGGCCCCTGGCCCAGCAGGCCGACTGGGCCACCGCCAGCTCTATTGCTTCCCTTCTCATTTCAATGTTTCAGCTTTCACTTTATGTTCATGTTATTAATTTAAATGCAGTGTGGAATATATTTCCTGTAGTGGCTGTGTATTCAGTCCAATGTAATCAATGTTGAAGCCGGTGTTTTTGGGCCACTCTGGATTGAAGTAATCAGTTTGATATATGAATGGCCTTTGTTATTGAACAGTAATGGGTTCGGCTGAAAGTGTAGTCCATTTTTATTTCTGGTGTAATGTTTCCCCACTTCTTTCAGTGAGTTTCATGCTCTGAGCTTTTCTGACAGGGCGACCACGGTATTATACATTGCTGCTAATGATTTAAGGAAAGTTGGACCTTTCAGCAATTTGCCTATTTAGAAAACAGCCCTTACTATGTAACTTATATGGAGCGTTTGGCTCCAGATGGGAATACTGGACTCTGATGCAAAATGTTCTGATCATTTGCAGGTTTACATAAGGCAAACAAACAGCCACCTCCTTACTTGGTACACGGTGCCAAAATTGTCAACGGAGCATTTCGATCGTGGACTAAAAAACAGGTACATGCTGCTGCAAATTGTATTATTTTTAATATCCTAGTTTTGCTGATTTAAATCATGTAACTTGTAATCATGTATCTTGCTTTGTCTTTTTCCAAAGGCTCTTTTAGAACACGAGGACGAGCTTCCAGAAAACATGAAGCCAGCACAGCTCATTAAAGACCTTGCCAAAGAGATTCGGATTTCAGAGGTGAGATGTTACAAAGTTGTTGGAGACTTGTCTTAACTCTCATTTATTCAGATATGATTTTGATTTTTATTATGTAGAATGTTTAATACGTGTTCAATCAGCTTTTGTCAGAATCACTAATGGTTGACAACTTCTCCACTGTGTCTTTGACTCAGAACGCAACAAAAGCCATAAAGAATGAACCCAGCAACTCGAAGCCCCCGGCAGAGGAACCCCCGTCTGCTCCATCAGAACCAGAGGAGCCCATGTCCCCTGCTCACATCTCCACCCCTCCAAGAGATAAGCCAGCCAGGAAGAAAGCCACAAAGCCACCCAAAATGCCCAAGGCACCCAAACCACCGAAGGAGCCCAAAATAAAAGAAGGCGGCAAAAAGAAAGCGAAGAAAGCAAAAGAAAGTATTTTACCTGAGAAAAAGCCCTCAAGTCTGGCAGCTCTTGAATCCCATGCAAAGGACATCCTGAACAAGATGGACCAGCCCAAAAAAGTAAAGTTTTTCAGCTTTATGATATTTAATATATATTTGTGTTTGAACTTGAAAGGGTGTATTTTAACAAAATTATGGTAAAACTTTACAACAAGGTTCCTTAGTTAACAACATTAGTTAACATGAACTAATAATAAATAATACTTCCACAACACTTATTAATATTAGTTAATGCTAATTTCGGCATTTGCTAAGGCATTCTTAAAATCAAAAGTTATGTTTGTTAACATTAGTTAATGCACTGTGAGCTAACATGAACTAATAATGAACAACTGTATTTTATTTTAAATAATGTTAACAAAGATAAATAAATATGGTAATAAATGTTGTTTATGTTAAATAATACATTCATATTAACAAATGACACCTTATTGTAAAGTGTTACCAAAATATTTAGCAATATTTAAAATGCCATAAAAATCGAATTTAAAATGTTATTTGCATTATTTGATCACAGTAAAACAGTCAAATTGTGAAATATGTTTGCAATTTAAAGTAGCTGTTTTATATTTTACGTTACGTTAAAAAAACATGGTTTCGAAAGGATCGTGAACGCAGTAATCACCCACGGCTGGCAGCCGATTTCCTAATCAAGCATGCCCAATCAAATTCACCTCCCTTTACTATAAATATCCCAGCTTCCATGTTTCCCACATCTCGCTTTGATCACACCCCTCCTCCTCCCCTTCTCCACCTTTTCCCTCTTTTCCCTCATCGGGGGGCAGACGGTGAACGAGCCAAACGGCGAACCCTCACATTCACCTAGGGTTCTAATCTCTAGGGTTCGGGGTCCGCCGTTTTCCCGGCTCGCTCCCCAGACAGCTCGCCAAATTTGCGCTTTACATATATTTCCCAAATTACCAGGAAACGAGAACTCTTGAAATATTGTATAGTTCTATAGATCAAATGATCCTTCAGAAATCAATCTAAAATGCTAATTTGGTGCTCAAGAAACATTTCCTATTATCAATTTTGAAAACTATGATAGATTTTTTTAGGCTTCTTCAATGAATAGGAAGTTCAAAAGCAAGAATTAATTTAATATATTGGTTTATTAATTTAGTATAAATCAATTTTTACGTTAGAAATTAAAATTAACTGAACATAAACAACGATACTGCACTTGCAATTTATGGTAAAAATATCCCCCTGCTTTAGAACCGTCGGTATGCACTTTAATCCATTATTAATCCAACTTTTCTTGTGTCTCACATTCCACAGCTGGTGAAGACTGGGATGAGTATTATGGAGAGGGAGACGAGTAAACCGAATGATGATGATAAGTTTAAGATGATTCGAGAGCATAATAAGAACAAGACGGAGGCCAAATGGAAATATAAGGTTGGTTTGTTAAGTTTACAATGTAAGGAAACAACTGTGATGAATAACTCTGGGTCGTGGTAATGATTTCCTCTACTGCAACATAGATCAGCGCTAGAGCGAAGCTTTGAAAATCCATGCAAATGATATCAAACCCCGACAAGTTGAAAAGTAGCACAGAGGGCTTTGGGATCATCCAGAAGTGATTTACACGTTTCAGATCAAAGCAATCAGCAGAAATAACTCTGCGGCTCACTCACTCTCTCTGTTCTCGGCTCATCAAATCAGCAGAACCCTGTACCCAGGCTCAGAGTTTACCTAATGCTATAATGCTATGTCATATCCCCAACATGCCAGCTAAGTATTTACACATGCCTTCCTTTCTGCTAAAAATGAGCGTGTTGTGTCATTATTGTTGGATAACATGGGATGGCTTTTGTTGGAAAACCTTAATTCTGGTGAACGGAAGGCATTACAGGGCTTTCGTTTAAGGAGGAAAAGTCAATGCCAGACAGCCCAGGAATGTTTGTAGTTGCTCCAAGTCTCCTGATCCAAGTGCTCTTTTGCCGCTTGCCAAACATTTGCAGATGGAGAGGAGTCTCTGCTAGATAGTCTTCAAGGTCATCAGCCGCAATGGCTTCAGTCTTTGACGTCTGATCACAATGGACGTGGCTGACAGATAGAGGCTGACTGCAAAGACCTGTGAAATGTGTGAGAGGGGAAGAGTTTCAAAGCACTGATTGTCGCTTGGTGTTTCTTTTCATCTTTCAGAATAGCAAACCCGATTCGTTACTGAAAATGGAAGAAGAGCACAAATTTGACAAAAGTCTACTCAGCCATAAAGACAATAAATTTGCCTTTTCATTGTCGAATAAGAAGTTATTGGGGTAAGTGCAGTTGTATTGAAGTTAATTCCAACATTTCATACATTTATTGATTTAAAAATATAAATATATATCATTATAGTAGCAATTCAGAAATATTTGAATTCAGTCGATCACCCTAATTTTGCTCAATCCAACTAATGTTCTTTTCCATCATCTGGCTTTCTCAGATCAAAGATGCTCAAGACCCAGACCAATTCGAGTGTTTTTGGCTCGATACAGAACATAAAGGAAGAAAAACCCAAGCCTGTGAGAGACGAGTATGAGTATGTCTCTGATGAGGGGGAGCTTAAGATTGACGAATTCCCAATCAGGAGGAAAAAGAACGCAGTCAAGAGAGACTTTTCCTGTAAGGTTTCATGATATGCGATCTGGGCCAGGGTGATTTTCTGATTAAATAAAACATCATTTAAGAGCAAAAATGATTATAGACTTTATAATCAGGCCCAGATGGAGTATGCAGACTTCTGTTGCACTATTTTACACTGGTTTTAGGCAAAGGTCTACAGAAATGAGCGTTAAACTGAGTAATAATGGATAATACTATAGTCTTATTGGTATTAAAAATAAACACAAAGGCCCCAAAATTAAATCTGCCTTTGACAAGTGAATTAAGTAAAATTTTACTGGTCATGAATAATAATTTTTATGGGCCATGATTCTGTTTTTTATTATTTTAGTAATATATTAAATATGAAAAATGTAATAGCTTTTAAGAAGTAATATTTTGTCCTCAATTATTTGGCTTTTTTATTTAAAAAAAAAAAAAAACTTAAACCTTAGGTGGTAAATTTCAAGTTAAAGTTGCAATTACTAATTATGTTAATTGTGTTACCCGAGGGATGCATATGTGTTTGACAGCCATTCAGATTATGTGGAAATCTGCTACCACTGATTCCATGTTGGCCTGCCTATAAGAGATGCCCTTGTCTTTTAACTTTCATCTCATGCTATGTGAGAATAATGCTGAACATCTGATGTTATTTACAGTTTTATCAAACATCAAAGAGCCCATTCAGCCAGCGAAAAAGCCAAAGCTACAGCAGTCGGACATGAAGGTAAGCATAAACTCTATTTAGATAGCCGCTTCAATCTTTTTTAACAGAACATCAATAATATTTCTCTTTAATCAGACAGTGGTAATAGCATTAAAAGGCTGATTGACAGTAAACAGGAAGAAATTAGAACAAAATCTAAATCTCCAATCTTTATTTCGTGAAGTAGCTGATTAATTCCTTCTGGATGCATTTAAAACATCGTAGCGCTGATGTTCTCGGCTTGTAATAACTCACCCATTATGTTCTGACCTAAACCAACATACGGCACAAATCAAAGAGAGCAAGCTGCAAGACGGAGCCAAATATCACCTCAAAACTGATGAAGGAAATAGCTGTGGACTGAATCAAATAAGAGTGAGAAAGTTAATCACGACAGAGGCCCACAGGCGAACTATTTTAGGGGTTACAGAAGGTTACAGGATATGCCAATAAAAAACCACAAAGCTAACAAAAATCATGTCTACTTTTGATAATGTCTATGCATGTATGTGTGCTTAGGTCAGGCTTTGCTAAAACACAACATTCCCCAGCTTCTGTGAAACAGTGTGCTTATACTTTTGTTATTTCAGAGTCCAGATTCATCAGATGAAGAATCTCTCCACATAGACACAGAGGCCAAGACAGAGGTCAAAGGTCGTAACTCCAAGGTCTCTAAGAATAAAGGCGGCAGTTCAGCTGGGATTCTGGATCTCCTGCAGGCCAGCAAACAAGTGGGCGGCATTGACTACAGCAACAACAGGTACACTCATGACTTGTTTTCCATATGTGCGTGAAAGACTTTATTAATAGAGCTTAATAGGGTATTTGCTTCTTTATTGTTATTTAAGATTTGCTGTGGTGGTTTTTGCAGCAGAACCTAAAATTTTAATTTTAACTTGGTATACTTTGGCATGCTGAGACTATCGGAACGGTAAAGGGTTTCTAAGAAATGTATTCCCCCTTAGTACAGCATTGCCTTCAGTATTGCATTTCATGACCAATAGCCTTCAGTGATTGTGTAGATTTTGTATTGTATTTTGTATAACCCATATATTTATTGATTCCAAATTCTGTCAGTTTCGCATTTAAACTTTATTTTAAAAATTAGAGCCCGACCGATAAAGGATTTTGAAGGCCGATACGGATACAAATATTTGTTGGTTTTAAATTCCGATATATATATTTGCTGATATTTATTTATTTTTTTAAATTTCAGAAACGCCCAACAAACAGATTTCCCTAACAATATTTTTAGTTATTTATGGGTTTTAACTAACATAATATGATAATGCATTTTAAAAAGAAACTTGTTTCTTTTATTGTCACAACAGAACAGAGGAACATCAAAATATATTAAAGTTCTGATAAATAAAATGTATAAAAAACACAAACTTAAGATATGAAACGTAAAGTCTTTTGAACAAAAAAAACAACAACCAAATCAAATTAACCAGTTTTAAAATACTTGGTAAGCTTCATAAATATAACTTTGTATAGGACTGGAGACAAATTCTGATAAATAACAACAACAGCAAAATATAAATGGCTAACAGTATATGAGGTACTGAATCGGTCAATCCTTAATAGCTCCAGTCCAGCAGAGGGAGGTTTTAGTACAAGAATAGTTATTTGTAGTTGAGAATTCACTAAAATATTATTGTCACAACGGAACATCAAAATATATTAAAGTTCTGATAAATAAAATGTAAAAAAATAGAAACTTTAAATATGAAACTTTAAAGTCCTTTGAACAAAAACACAATAACAACAACAACCAAATCAAAGTTACCAGTAAGGGTGTTTCATCCGGTTTTATTTTTTAAATATTCATTGGTTGGCCATTATTAATGCCGATACCGAAAGTTTGGAAGATGCCTAATATCGGCCTGCCGATATATCGGTCGGGCTCTATTAAAAATGTTCTGAATACACATGTAGATAGTAGGGATGTACGGGATTATAAATACCGTCGTACCGCAATATAACATTTTTTCGATAATACCGTGGTGGCATGAATCGATAAAACAATAGGTCTTCTGAGAAAAGTTTGCTCAGGAGAATGGACCGAACGGGAGGTAGCGGGAACTACAATTCCCATCAGCCCAAGCGTGCACATCATTCTTGGCCCTTGCTCTGCATCCAAGTGTTTGTTTCAAGTTAAAACTGTTTAAAAATACACAGCATTCTGTTTCGTGCTGTTTTGCTCCGTAAAACACAAGAATGTGTCTTGCGTGAAAAATAATAACTAGTATCTGATGTGTATGACTAAACTAGTGTTTAATTATACAAGGCTTCCTTAAGCGACTAGTTGTTTAGACAGACTATCGACTGGTCAGTTTTGCACATCCTTAGTTGATGTATTTTCCTGATTCATGTGGTATGTTTTGCACACCACACACGCTAAAGTGACAGAGTATGGATATGTTTTGTCTTTGGCAGAGGGCCATAGGGAACATACAGTTTATGATGAAGCATGTTCCTGACCGTTAAAGAGCTGAAACACGTCATATTTGTAGAGTAACTGTTAGTTCTTAAACTTCACACTGACTGTAAACACATCGAGGCCAGGCGTTTCTTCATCTGTAGAACGATGGCGAAAGTAATCGTTTGCACGGTTCTTTATAAGCGGTTTACATGTGCTGGCATTATTTGTTTAATCCCTCTGCACTATTAATTTGTCAAATACTGCAAAAGCTTCAGGCCATTCCTCTTCATTTTACTGTTTGCTGTTTTGGGCACATTTTTGATGGTCTATTTCCACTGCGCTGAAAGCTGCAAATCAGCTCAACACAAAATGAGAACGAAAACATGGCTAAAATATGTTAATTTCTCAAATTATTTTTTTGTGCTTTTAAACCTGACATATGACTTCAGGATTGTGGGGAGGAAATGCCTCCAGTCAGTTGCGACCACATTAAATGAGCTTTTGACTCATTGTTCCACTTCACTGGTTAATCACTTAATAGGTGGTAATCTGCACAGGCTAAATCTGTATTTTCTGCTGGTTACCTCAAGCTCAAAAGCAGATGTGGACACAATAGTCTTCTCAGTTCACACGGCAGAATCTTCTTCTGACACGAAAAGATCGACGGTATGTGAAGAGATTGATATGATGATTAGCAGGAAATGAACGTTTAGTGACAGGTAAGTTAGAAAAGCAAGAGTGAGAGGTGCAGATTGGTGGTTTATTAGTTTAGCGGATGTGATTGTAAGAGAACAAGTAAGTTCTGGCTTGTGCTTTCAGTTTTGGTTGAATGACGGTTCAGTATAAATGGGGGTAGAGACATTATGGATAATGTAGGCATACCTTGTGTTGAATCTTAACTTTGATTTTCATGTTAGTATGCCAGGCCCACCCATTAAATATAACAGCGAAACGGTTGCTTTAGATTTAAGTCCAGTGCCTGCCGTACCTCAGCTGCAGTGGAAATGACATCAAACATTTTTATGGTGATTTAAAGGTGTTGTGTGTAATGTTTCCAGTATTAAAATATTATACTATAATGTGTATAATATTTTAATATATATTTTATGTCATATATTTTTTATAATTTTAACTATGTTAACTATTTGTTTTTCCATGAAAGTGCAAAATGAGTATCCTATTTTTTATTTAGTATTATTGTTATTTTATTTAGTTATATTGTTATAGAATTTAATTATATTTTGAATTAGCTTGAATATTTTCACTTTTATTTTCAGTTAAGTTTTAGCAACTTTGTGTTTTTGTTATCAATTTAACCTTTAATAATTTTATTTCAGTTAGTTGGAGGTAAATATTTATCTCAAGATGTAAACAGAAATAAATCTGTATGATTATGAGTAATTGAGGACATGTACTACAATGAGCTACAATGCTACAAAGCAGTAATGCTTTGTTCACAAATAGCTTTTTGTTGATTTTTAATTGTAAATAAATGCATTTTGAAGCCAACTGTGTCTGTTAGGGATAATTTGTCTGGGAAATAACTCGCTAGTAGTGCAGAAATTACACACTTCACCTTTAAATGTCCATCTCCAACCTCGTTGCTTTCCCTCACCCGACTCACCACCTAAAATTCGAATCGCTTCTCATTGCCACTGACACTCGGAGTAATGTACGTGTGTGTTGTGTATTTCTCATTGATGGACTTACAGTCAGCCACCTGCATCCCCCAGCACACAGGAGGCCATCCAGGGCATGTTGTCCATGGCTAACCTGCAGTCATCAGACTCTTGTCTGCAAACGTCCTGGAGCAATAGCCAAGCAAAGAACAACTCGCACAGCAGTACAGCCAGCAAGAAGCAGAGCGGAGTGGCAGGAGCAGGGGGTAACAGCAAGCGACCGGCTAAACGCTTGCCCAAGAAGACCCAAAAGAGCAGCAGCGTGGACAGCTTGGACATGTTCGATGATGACCAGGACCACCTGGAAGCTTGCTTTAAGGATTCTGATTACGGTAAGTTCTTCAAACGGATCATTTTACTACACTTAAAGAGAACGCAAAGTTGACTTTCTTTTCTCTGAGGAACCCAAAAGATGTCTCAGTGTTTTAGTTGTTCATACAATTAAGTTGGACCCCAACATTCAGAAGAAATAAAGGTTTGGAATGACACGAGGGAGAGTAAATGATGACATTTTAATTTTGGCTGAACTATCCCTTTAAGAACCCATTTGGAGAACAGATTGCAGTTCTCTCGTACCTTCATCTTGGATAGCTTGTTTGCACTATTATCAAGAGCAATTATTTCCTCTGAGACAATTTGTCAAGGATGTTTTATGATGACTTGGAATTGCCCAGGTGCCCTTAGAGCAAAGCCAAACAGTGTAAATCTGCTCTATCAGTGTTCTGATTAGAGTTTGATTTTGACTTAAGGGTTCTCATTCACGGCAAAGTGACAGGCGTGTTTACTCTCAGCCAGAACTTTTCAGTCTCCCCTTCTGAGTGGTCTCTTTTATAGCTTTTGTGAACCCATTCCAAGAACAGCAAGACCATTAGAAGCCTGTTAATAATCCATTAGCATGAGTTTTAAACTGTTGTTTTAAATGCTTTTTGATCTGATACCCTAATTAGTCATTACTAGCACGCACATTCCCGTTCGGACTCACACTAAGAGAGAGTTTTATCAAACACACAGGCATTCCTCCTTTCTGTAAACATTTTTTTTTTTTCTTTGTCTTGATAATTTAATTGTTGGAAATTGCGTGTTCCTGAGTAGTTGAGTTCAAAGAAGCTAGGTGCATGCAGGCCGAGGCAGGGCAAGGAACAGCTGCCATGCATCTGTGTCACGCTAACATCCTGTCCAATGAGAAAATGCTTAGCACTGTAGTTTATGGAGTGCAAAAACAGGCTGCTTTCTCGTATAAAGCTATATGTTTAAAACTAATGCGCACATTTACATTGCTTTCTCTAGCGACCAGGTGTTTCAAAAAGAGAAGACGTTCTAAAAGAAATGAATATGGGGCAACTGTAGAATTAGCTAACTTTTGCTTTTTGTAACTAAGCATTTTTATTTCTTTTTGTTTTGTTTGCTTATAAAGATAATATTATTAAACTATTGATGTACTGTTGTTATTATAATTATTTAAATTGTATTAATCTTAATACTTGCTACAAACGTGTAGCCTTAGATGCTGATACGGCATTAAATGAAAATGATATGTTTTGGTTCGTTTGTGTTTTGCAGTTTATCCATCTCTGGAATCTGAGGAGGACAGTCCCATTTTCAAATCGAGATCGAAAAAAAGGAAAAATACAGATGACACTCCATATAGCCCAACAGGTAGTGTAAAGTTTACAGTTTCAGGTGGAAATCTGACTATAATGTAAAATGAATCTCATGTGATTATGTTCACACTGTTGCAGCACGAGTTGGGCCCACTGTACCACGACAGGAGAGACCAGCTCGGGAGGGGGCACGTGTGGCATCCATAGAGACAGGATTGGCAGCTGCGGCGGCTAAATTATCTCATCAGGTTAATGCTTCATTACATTTAGCGTATTGATATGTTTGTGTTTTTAAATGAAGTAAATTCTAGGGATGCACAGTTAATATAAATAAAATCGCAATATGAAGTGTGATAATCTGATTTAATTAATTACATGAATACATGTGGTGAATTACCATGCATGCAGCTCATCATCCACTGCTTTTAGAGTCTTGGAGCAGCTCTGTTGTTCAAAGTTCATGCTCTGAGCTTGGTTCACTTATATTGTGTATTTGGAAATATATGTTGTATTGTTAAATAAAATTATTATAGATTTCTTAATTACTTATTTTTTTGTATTTCAGTATATTACAATAGTATTCATTTTGGCCAATTAAAACTTCAATCGCAGTTTCTGTCAGAGAAATGGCATTGTCACTTCCCCCAATAACCATAGTAAATACTTAGTAAAACTGTTCATTTAATTACAATTTTGTGGATGTTGCATTTGAAATCATTGCATTGCACCATGCCATTCATTTACAGTCCAAATGCCTGACCACACGTGAACATTTTTATCCTGAACATAGTTCTTGTGATTAATAATGAAAAGATTAGATTAGCATTTCGAAATATTTAACACTTTGCACTGTTTATGGTCACAAATTTGTGGCATTGACCATGTGAACTCCTTTGTGTCTTAAAGCACAAGACAAGCATTTTCAAATCATGCTGGAGAACATGATCTTCAGGTTTTACACACACTTGTGGAGTTCATGCAGCATGGCTAATACCAAGAAATTCTGAATCCTTTCTAATAGCATCGGTTTTTTTAATAGAAACATCTGTAAGACTGATTCAGCTAAAAGACCCTATTAACTAGTTCTTGCTACAGGAGGAGCAGAAGATCAAGAAGAAGAAAAAGAGTACCAAAAAGAAGCCCGTGGCTGTAGAGGAGCCTCACAAACTCTCTCAGGACAGCAGCTCTCCTGAACCCACCCCGGACTCTGAGAGTAACCTGGGCGACCACGAGTACAGCACTGGAACGAGCAAGACCCCCGGCAGCTCGCAACCCATGGCCCCCGGAGTCTTCCTCAGCCAGAGACGGCCTTCGTCATCATCATCATCTCAAAACACCTCATCTGTCCCGCCAGCAAAAGTCGAACGTGGGAACTCGACAGACGCCAAAGGTGATTTTGGTCAAAACATTAATAGGATCTCCCGTGATGAGTATCAATTCATGTTTAAAGGTTTGTTTATGATGCACTGGCCAATATGAGGTGCAGTTTTGGGATCTTTAATAATTTATTGACACAGCTGTGGCTTAATAATGTATTGCAGTGATCACAGAGTTGCAAAATTGTTGTTGCATATGCTAACCATTTTGCTTTGTCTCGCCCACAGCCAAGCGGCTAAAGAAAGGAATGGCGACGGCCAAACAGAGACTTGGAAAAATCTTAAAGATTCATCGTAACGGCAAGCTTCTGCTGTAACACGGACAATGGGTGACTCAGACTTTCTCCTGATGTTTATGGACCCATGGACTGATCCCTCCCTCCCTCGACGAGCCGGGATGAGAGCGCAAGGACTGAAACAGACGGGAACGTGAACAGGATCCCACAAGTTTTCAATTTCTAAGAAGAACATAGCTCAGATAGGTTTTTGCCTCTTCTTTTACTTTATAACTTTCAGATATTAAAAATGTACAGAATACCTGCTATTAATATTTTGTAAGAAGAATTTGTCTTGTTTTACTACGGCTATCAGTTTATCAGGGGTTGCTAATATATTGTAAGATACAGTACATAGCAGTCATTCCAAGATAAAGAAAGTATCCCTTGCATGTATTCCAGTTGCATGCATTGTTTTGATGAGGAGAAAGGGGTTGGTGGAAGGTTGCAAACAAGAAATTCATTTTTGCTTTTTGGATGTGGCTTATCATTGTCTTTTTTTTTATTTTTTAACAAGTATTACTGAAGACATGACGATTTTCACAGTAACTGGTGGGTGATTTTAATATCCCCCATTTGGAATTTACTCTCCTTAATCCTTAAGCAAAAAAACATTTTTATACGCATTACCTACACGGGACAACTAAAAAAAAAAAAAAGTACTTTTCTGTTTGCTAAGCACTATCGCAGATAATATTTATTGACCTAATATAATTGTACATGTCATAGGTAGTTTCGAAGCCCTAAGGCACTTACAAAACTTCAGTGAAGCACAAATATGAACTCATATTTTTAGTAACATTGTATATCTTCATAGTTATAAAAGGACAGCTTTTTTATTTCTTTTTTTCCTACTAATATAGGGAGAATTATATGTTTTTGTGGGAGGAAACTGTCAGTGCATATTTTGACAAATCGTTAAACATGCATATCGATAACAAACCATATTTTCACAAAATGACATGGTTGAAATATCTTATTTTCCCTTGTTGGTTTCGCAAATCATTGTATCACATGAAATAAAATGAATTGTTAGCACGTCTTTTAAAATGTTATTTATATATTTTTGTCTTTTTTTAGACATTGATACTACAGTTTTATGTCATGCTATTTTTTTCTTATTGTTTGACAACGTAGCTCTTATTACGGTTACACAACACTCGCCAAAAACAACGAAACACTACATGAACGGGATCTCTAGCACTGATGATAAGCCTCATCCATGACATTTCACTACATGGGGATACTTTCTCTCTTCTGTTTGTTTCACAGGCAGCACCAATTACCCTAGAATGAAATATGCATTTATATTGCTTCACAGTACAGTATGTAGAATGTAGCCTGTATATAGCTTTTTAAATGACTACTTTTTGTATCCTTTTTTCCTTAATACTTCATTATACATTTTTACTAGTTTTTGCTAATTACAGACAAAATTATATATAAAGATATAGAAATAGTCATTACCTTATAAAAGAATTTTTGTTAGATACACAATAGCTGAACTTTTTTTAACCATTGTTTTGTTTTCATTTCATTCTGTTACATTAGATAAAAGGTGTTGCCTGGAGAACAAAATAAAGTGTAACATTTATTCTCATATGGCCTTACATGCAAAACCATGTGTATTATGATTCATTTATGATGGGGGAGAAGGAAAACATCAAAATCAACGTTTCTACGACCAGCCTGACATTTGAGCAAAAATACCCCTGATGGATTTTAAAGTTATTTTACTAGCACCTTGTGAAGTGTTTTCTGTGTCAGTGATGTAATTTATTAATGTTTGTAGCCTTTTATACTTGTATAATTCTTAAGAGGTTTTGTTTGAAATATTTTATCAGTCTGTGAGCCCCTTAGGACGCTTTTATCATTAACTTTGGGCAATAGTTCCTTTTTTTTTTTTTGTCTTGGCAAAACCACGTCTTTATCGTTTTCATCAAATCAAGTGCAACTGCTCATCGATACAAAATGTTACGTTATTATTGTTATTATTATCAAGCAGCTATTTTCATCATGCCATGAGTTTTATTTTGGTAATAGAGGATGTACATTCTTAACCAGGTTTACTGTGCTCATCAATTGCAGTGTTTTAGTTACCGATGTAAATCTTGTATCCACCTTTTCCAATTCGAAACACTCAGAATCTTTGTCAATGGAACTATTTCAGGTTTTTATTTGTACAAAATGTGTGTTGCTTTGTTGTGGTTTATTTTTATATGTTCAAACAATTAAATGCATCCACTGTTTCATGGCAGTGAATGATACTTTTGTAGTAGTGCGCTCTGTTTTTCTGACTCACAAAGATGTGCTTTGAATTATCGTCTATCTATTTCATGTGTTTCCATGTGCTCTTTATTGTTACCCTTTTGTATTAGGCTTCATTGTCTCATGCCTAACTTGTTTTTCTAAATGTGACGAGTCACTCGTTATGTATTTAAGTCTGTTCCCGTTCCATAACAGCCCAGAAAAGTCAGTTTTGGTAACATGTTCTTCCCCCATTCATATGGAATGGCAGGGCTACACGCGTTCTCTGGAACATGCTGTGGTAATTACTTTTAAATGGGCTCAATGCTACTGTACCATTCAGGTCTGATGCCCTGGAGAAACTCTCGACTCGCACACAATCCCCCCATTTAGAACCACATTGTCCACTGGGAGCCAAACTGCACTTTTTTCTTTCGCTTGTTCATTAATACACAGCTAAAGCCAAAACACCAGCGAGTCCAGCCGGCGGCTCCGGCCAAATCATTAACATGAACCAAGCCAAGTTCAACACTGTTAATACTCTATTCGTGTTGCCGGACTCTGTTGTGTTGTTATAATAAATGTATTTAAAACACAGTGCATGTTTGTAGAACAGTATTGCACTCGTGATATCTTCAGCTCTGTGTGTAAATTGTCTTACTGTGTTTTTTCTTTATTTCTTAGTGGCTTCCGATTGTTCTCGTTTACAACATCTTAGCTCTCCTCTTGCCCTCATTTACAAGGATCGGAGGTGAACATGCAGAGAGCCACCAGGTGGAGATAGACGTCCCAGAAATCCGTCTGTTGTGGAAAGGGTTGGCAGGTACATCAGCTGCACTTCTGATATTTTTTTACAGATCAAAATAAATGTAATTTCTGTGAGTTTATGCTCCAGAATGCGCAGTGCGATAATTGCGGTGTAAACAAAAGACGGGTTTGTCATTGATCGGGTTTTTTGAGTTAATTCGGAGAGGAAATACAGAAAAATGTTAGTCTAGTTCAAAAACAACCGTCCATAAGCAAACAATTACTGTAAAAATGTGGCCTCAACCAATTTCACATTTTTTGTGTTTACTTTTTCCTTTATTTCTTTCCTTTGGTCTTCAACGTTACACACGATCCTGCATAAATCTTAACGGCATGACATACATTTCAAATAATTTAGGATAAAACCATATTTGAGTAGGTATTTGTTATTGTTGGAGTATGTGGCAGGGTTCCACTCTCAACGTGAAAATGCAGATTTTGTCATCGACATCTGCCACGTATCACACGCAGCGCAGAAAATGCCACAGCTCACTACTTCACGGTAAACCAAAGCCCCCAGCAAAGTAGCACCCACGTCCCCCCTAAGTACTTTGTAGCGTATTAATGATGTTTATCTCTGAGAGGAATTGCAGAAGAGGCCCGTATATCAGGCCTAACTTGTTCCTGCCACCAGTTTGTTTGTCTGTGTGCAGCAGTGTTTAGCAAACATTGTTTTAGCAGTTAGTTACCTTCAGAAAAAACTGTGCCTTTTCAGAAAGATTTAGTATGACTGATTTAAAGAAAGACGGGTGGTTAAAGCGCTTTAATATACAAATAACAGAAAATATATATAAAACACAACATTAACGGAGATCCCTTACATCTTCATTCATAGGTTCTGTGGCCAAATATATGCTTGAAGCTATACAAATTTTAAAACAAACTGATGAATAAATAAACAGTGATTTATTGACCATGCAGCAAAAGTTTTGACGCGCATACTTTTATGCATATTTTTATTACTACTTCTATTCACGTAGAATAGTAGTAAAATCATGAAATGCTACACAGAATTTTTTTTAGCATCTGAATTTTTTTTTACTTGTAGATAAATTTACATTATATAAATTACTATTATTTTTTTACTAGCTTGTAATCATAGAAAAAATTAATGTGTTAAAACTTTCTGTTAGTATTTCCAAATATTATGTTAGATTTGCAAAAAGGCAATACTTACATTTAAAATGTATTCTTCATCCACAGAGACATCTGTCCGATGTCCTCAGAGTGTGTGTTCAGCTTGTGGACAGCAGATGGCTAAAGCAATGCAGGACATTCCCCTCGCCAAAAATCCCGGAGGAAAAAAACCCACTGGAACAGGCATGTCGGCTGCATTGAGAAAAAGAAACAAGTTTAAATTTTGTCAGTTTGCAGTAGATATGGATTATATGTGTTCAATAATGTAATCATTCTGATGAAACTTTACAGTTAATCAAATAAAGATTTTATTTATTTGATATATTATTTGATGTTTTTTGTGCTTATTATTAACTTTTTGTCCTTTTTTATGTCGCATTTTCCCTTTCTGTACCTGTTTTACAGCACTGTCACTGGCCTTAAAATCATTTCTGAGTCTGTTAGGAATTAATTATAGGTGTCTTTAAAGGAGGGCAAGTGGTTTCATAATTGCAGTGTCAGGGGATTCCAGGTGGGATCTGCTGAGTGTCATATTTGAGCTTATCTCATGGTGATCATATGCGGTGTAGCGGTCACAGATGTGAACGGCTGCCCGCCTCTCACTATGAGTTCAGTGAAAGCCCTGCGGTCTTATTAACAAGCCCCCAGTGGTTAAGTGAAACGTGCCATGCAGAAGATGCTTTAATTGCATTGGAATGTTTGAGTAATTTGTGTCTTTGTGTGGGCTAACAGTGATGCAGGCACTGCTGTGGATTATTGGTGGTCTTCAGCCTTAGTTACATTCCTCATGGTTCAGAAATATTGTACAGAGGAGAGCCAGACTCCAGTGATGCCCCTGATGAAAGCCTTTAGGGACTTTCTGTTCTGTGTGTAACACACAATATCATTCAGTAAGAATTTTTTTCATAGAGATCAACACTTACATTCAGCAAGGACGCATTAAATGTATTAAAAGTGACAGGAAAGACATTTATAATTTTACAGATTTTTATTTAAAATAAATTGTTCTTTTGAAACTAAAAGATTTACTTGAATAGTGGTTTCTACAAAAAAAAAAAGAAGTTTAAACAGCACAACTGTTTTCAATATTGTTAGTAATAAGCAATGTTTATTGAGCAAATAGAGATATAACGATGCACCCAGATTTAAATCTGAGATGTTAAACGAATTGCCATACAATTAGGATTTTTATTTAATTTTTTATTTTTATTTGATCTAATTTCGATTAAGAATGTATGCAGCATCTTTGTTTGGGTCGTGAATACAGTGCAGTGGTTTCCTTTCATTTTAAATGGAAACAACACAGTTTTTGAATTTATTTGATTTGGGGCTGTTTTAACATTTTAAATATAATTTCATGAATTCGCACTTCTTCATGAAATTAAATAAGCAAATTTGGCGTAATGTCCGGGGGGCGAGCCGGGAGCTCGGCGGGCCCTGAGCCCTGCTGCCAGTAATCCTGGCGAGGGCAGAGCCCGGAGGTCCCATCCGCCCCCCTTTACGGTGCGAAGGAAAAAAAAAAGGCGGAGAAGGGGAGGAAGGAGGGATCATGCGTAACTAGATATTTAGAGGAGGGAGACGATGGTATTTATGCCGAGGCGGATAAATGAAATTAGGAATAATTAATAGGCTAGTGGGCGAAAATACTAATGAGCATCATTGGGTACTGGCTGTGCAGATACTCAGCGTGCTCTTCCCGAAACTATGTTAAAACATCCCTTTGTTAATTGACATATTACAATTTCACACAGAGATGTTGAGCATATTGTCCGAGCAACACACCAAAAGGACACCTTTTTTTATATAATTTGTCTTAAAAGTCATTTTGTTTGAGAAAAAAAAAAAAAGATTTTGTCATAAAATTAGTATCGTTAATAATAAAATCGCATTGGGAGTTGAACTGAATCGTAAATTCAAATTCATTTTTAAATATTTTAAAATGCAGTAAGTTTTTACAATATAGCTGTTTAATAATGCAGCCTTCATGCGCAGATTAGCATTTAAAAACACCTATTCCATAAAACAATGTTGCAATTTACATGTTTTCCCTGCTCTGTCTCTGTATCCAACGAAGTGTTAAAGAAACTTTGTCTTGAAAAAGGTTGAAGACTCTTGCTGTACAATAACCACTGATGACACAAAACTAAATGAGCTGACATACTGAGATGTTTCAAAGCTGTTGAACTAGCTATGAGGTCATAAGTGTGGTACCAGAACTGATTAAATAAGTGGGTCACACAGAGTGGAATATTCCACCTGCAAAAGATACTTGGGGGAAAAAAAGGCTGAAAATGCTTCAAACTTTGTGCCAGAACTTTATGAATGGGCATATCTATGCCTCCATTAGCCAATAAGCTTTTCCCATCAGGTCTTTAAACTCTCTGTGACCCCCATTCACATGAGCGGTTGTGAAGTGTTTCACACTGTAGTGTGATCAAATCCTTGTGACGTGAATAAACATCTATAATCGCAACCTTTCAGTTCGGCATAAACAGAGAAGCACAGCACCAGATGCAACAAATTTAGGGTTGAGGCTCGCAAATGCAAACATCTGGTCTTTTACCATACATATGAAACCAGCCATTTTCTATGTAAGCAACCCCAATGACCATAAGGAAGCACTTGGGCTGTAACTTAAGAGTAGAGTCAGTGTCCCCAAATAACAACGGTTTGACCCACAAGTTAATTTAAAAAGCTAGTATTTAGTGGATCGTACATTTCCACTTATCAAAAAAGTCTATAGCATCATATTTTTATTTTGATGATACTAGATCTAATTATACACCTATTCTGCTTATCGTTTTCAATATCGTAATCATATGTGAAATTAAAACTGTAATCCCATTCTGTAAAAAATTGTAGAAAAAAACAACATGGTGCAAGGATTGCGTTCAGCTGGCGTTGGGAGTTTCCCCAAATACAATTACTCTGTTTACATGCGGTAGTATAAAGACGGAAATTGCTTTTGAAAGTGTTTTCCAAGGACACAGTTTTCTACTCATGTGCACAAAATTATTTAGATGAAACTGAGCACCACTCCATGCATCGCCAAGTAGATGAACTTTAGCAAATGCTCACTTAATCCAGCTTAACTGAGAGGCTTCTACAGTACGACAGCTCTCATTGTCAGAAGCCACAAAGGCTGAGCACCCTCCTTAACTCTGAAGTGCAAGAGTGCTTTGAGCGCAAGGCAAATAAACAAACGTGTCCTATAATCTTCCATAATATTTGACATTCCCTCCACCATCTACTGTATACCAACTATAGGCCTTAAAAGAGAGTGAATATGAATCGTCACAGTACCACACACCGATGGTGGTCAACTGTCTTTAATTATCCTTCATTTTGGTGATGCCGATTCAGATGCACTTTTTTTTTTTTTAAATTGGCCCAGCTCTCCACAAAGTTGGTTTATTATTTAGCGGACAGACGCTCGACTCTCTAAGGCCAGACGGTTAATAAGAGGAGATTGGCTTTCTGCTGAGTGTGTAACAGATATCTAAATCATTAGGGCGCTCTTTCTGCCATGTGCCACCCCTTGGTTCTCTGCCCTCTGAACCCTGAAGGTCAAACGGCTGCGAGCTCTGTGACCCCCAGCATTTCCTTCGAATATTAACAGGCTTGTTATGTCGTCAAACGGGCCTGATATAGACCATGGCCTCATTTGAAAAAAGCCCAATCAGTGCAAACAGCTCCAGAGTTCAGCGCTCTGGCCTCAGAGCGGCCGAGGCTTTCACGTGTCTCATTGAGAGGCATAATGATAACACAGAGAGGAAGTGCGGGGCATTTTAGGGAGAAATTATGTGGTCACATGCCCGCCGGCTGTAATGCCTCAGTTAAATTCGACGAAGTTGCACTTTCAGGCTATGGGAGAAAGAATCGAGTTCGTTTATGTTACAGAAATGATTGTGGCACGGTCGTATTAAAGCTTTTCCAAGCTGATGTGAGGCAGACCACTACAACTGACAGGGATTATTCTTTGCTCAATTTTGGTCAGTTTAAAGTGGAGTGTTTAAAAGGGAGCGTTTCAGCCTGCTTACCGCAAGTATGCAGCACATCTAAATAATTATCAGAGCTCTGACAGGCGTTTTCTTTCAGATGAGGTTTGAAGTTTTAAAAAGAAGACAGGCATCTGTTTTTGGAGGTATTTGATTCTATCTGAGAGATCTGAGTTTTATTTATTAGTGGTATTTCACTGCTGTAACGCCGATGCTGGACGACAACAGCAACAACAAAAAAGTCGTTAGTACTGTAAAATGTTGTTATTCTAGACAACCAAGGTTTGTGTGTGTGTTGCATATCTGATTTTGCAGCTAATAGTGAACCCTTGCCCAGGTCAGATCTCAATTAACACCAAAAGGGGGTATGGCAAAAATCACTCATGTCACATTCTCCACCTTTGAGCATGCAGCACATGCAAGGTGCTCATTCTCCAAACTCTCTTTCTTGACCTTTGGCTTTCTGAAGTGTAAATAATTGTTGAGTTTTTTCTTTAAACAAAATTGGAGAGTTAGCGGAAACAGCAGCTGGTTTAGCATCTTGTGTTCGGCTCGGGTGATTTCACATCGTAACACAAAGCCAACATTACACCTCTTATCTTTTCATATTTTATGTAATATTCAATAAAGGCAATTATCCCCCAGAGAGAGAGATAAAATGTATTTAAACTGCCTGATTAGGATTAGATAGATTTAAAAGAATGTTTGTGCAAAAATAAATTAATTTAAGAAGCTCAAGGTGCTTTTAAAAGGGATGATTATGTGGTGAGAATAACATTTACCACCCAGTAATTCAGTTTAAAAAACACTTCAGCTGATGTCTGAATATGACATCTAAATCTGAATGAAATTAAAATAAAATTGTATATGAATTATAATTTTATTTTTGGTCATGTTTATGGATGTAAAATGGTTATTTTTTAAATTATATATCAAATATAGCTTGCAACAATTAAGTAGAGTCGCTATGTTTTAGATATTTTGCATTTGCTTCCAACTGCATTTGATTTTTTTTTTTTGTGTGCCCTATATACTATTCTGAAATAAAATGTTAAAAAAAGGTTAAACGATAGTTGAGGAATGATACTTTGAACAAAGAAAATTGTTTGTATTCGTGTTACAGCCGAATCGTGTAGTAAGGCAGATTATAACAACATTTACGTAACGTTACTTTACAATCATTTGCGTCGTTATAATACATTTCTAAACGACGATTATGATTAACACAAATTGTTAGAAGTTTTGAAAATCTGAGACATAAAACATACTGTAAGAAAAACATATAAACACAAGCAACAGTTTGAATTAATTTAATACATCACTTTGAGGGAAAATCCCTTTTAATACCCAAAACTGATCGAATTTATGTAACTGTTAGCCTATTTATTTCAGTAAAGCATTCGGCTCAGGTAAACTGGATACAAATCCTTTCTGTTTTGCAGTGTAAATATCATTTCAACGCTTACCCCGCATCCTCAGTGACAGGCTGCACTTGACTCCGCTCATCCCGCCCACACGCGCTCTATCTGCCGCTTTAATCAGGAAAACATCCGCGGGCGTTTGTGCAGCGGAAATGGACCGTGACTGCTGATGGCGGGAAGATGGATAAGGGCGCATCGTCACCAATTGATGCCATCGCGCTCAGCGTGAAGGGCTGAGCCGCTAATTGCCGTCTGCGGTGGTCAAACACTTGATGACAACAACACCTGTAGGAACACCGCGGAACATCTGCCCTCTAGTGCCCAGTAAACAAGCTGCTGTTACGGCAACGCGCTCTGACAAAACACTGCCCCCTGAACAGTATGGGGACCAGGGGGTTAGTTGTCTCTTTTTACTTCAGTAAATATTTCCTAAGGTAGGTTTATTTTTTAATCGTTTATGTACATACGTTCTTTAGCAAAAGCTATATTTAAATTTTCCTTAAAAATATATCTAAAAAATATGTATTTCCACTTGTAGCTACTGTTTGGGGGAGAAATGCCACAGTAGAATTTGCAAGTAAAATCATGAAACTATAATTTTTTTTTTTTTATATAAAGAACACAAATGTAAAAGGCAACACAAAAAAAGACCAGCTGTTGCAGTAGACTTCCTTGTAACCTATAAAAATAGTATCTTATAAAATTATGCCTAACTCTAAAAATATGAAAAATAGTATAAACTTAAAAGCATTTAATAGTTGATATATATTACTTAATCAATTATAGCCTATATCCTGAATGTGTTTTTAACTTGTTTGTAATGTGTTGCTGAGATTATACTTTTATGTCTAATTCACAATATTCAAAACGAAACAAAAAAAAAAGTGTAATATTTCTGGGGGGGTTGAATGCTTTATTTAATAAATCCCAAACAGAATGCAGAATTGAGTTCCGAAAGAGAGTCTGGGTATGCAGTAATTTATAGTAATTACACTCCACCATTTCATTTGTTAAATCCGTGGAGTCCTTATGAAATGCCATCTGTTTTGCCAAGCGTGGATGAAGCACAATTTTGGGGTCTATGAATAAATAAACACTTCCCCACCAGGCAACAATAATTCATGCGTTTTTGTCTTTGAGTAGGGCGTAGATGACACAAGGAATTCATATGCAATGCATTCCCCCTGAATTAAAACTATAAATAGATGGCAGCAATCACACAAAATAAATGAACTGTCAAAGCAAAACTATTTACAAGCAGAGCAGAATCCCTGCAATTAAAAGCAAATTTGTTGCATGTTTGAGTAAGTGGTAGCAGATAGGACACAGAAGCAGTCGGCCGTGACAGGCAGATTCGGAGTGGACTTTCAGCTCTTTTCGCATGGTCATGGCTCTTAGGAACATCGGGAGAGAACAAAACAGCCACTCCACTTGAATTCCTTACCATTTTACACCAGAGAGTGAGTTGACAGACATCTGCAGAGGCCATTACGCCCGACAATTATGATGTCAGGGACCATTTACTATGCTGTTATATAGACGAGTCACTTTCAAAATATACTATTTTTTAGCCCACTGTAATCACTAAATCATTGTGCCTTATGTAAATACCCACATTGTTTAACTGTATTGCATTGTTTATGGAAATGCAATGACACTGGAAATATCAAATGTCTCATTATGATGTAAATTGTTTCAAAATGAAATATTTTGTTAATGGACTAAACACACGTTAAAACACAGTATTATGAAATATAGTATTTTTATATTATCTAAAAATTCCTAAATTTACTTGATATGTATATAAAGTTGTGTTTCCTGAAAAAAAAAAACATCTTTATAATAAATAA
>JAUMHP010000060.1:9945274-9963728 GCA_032361065.1 Enteromius trimaculatus
AACGGCAGCTTGGCCAGACTAACTTTGCTCGCGAAATGAATGTAGCGTCAAAGGAAGTATGGGCGGGCCCAGGCTAGTTTTTTTTATTTTATCGTTGGGTTTTTGCAACACTATCTTCTCTCTTAGGACTTTACACTGTTTGATCTCATATTATGTAATATTATTTTTTAGTGTGTAGATTACATTAAAAGACTACAGTTCCCAATTGTGGTCAATGATGCAATGTCCCCATTGTATCCTGTTCAAACGCAGCCCAAAAAAATGATTTTTTTCCCCCTTATGTCTACAACAATGGACTTGTAACCCACATTTTTATCCACTGATTGTTGTGTACACATACTGCAGAGAAAGAAAGAAGTGATTACAGTGTTAAAGGCTTTCTATTCCCAACCTAAACTATCCGTCATCTTACCGCATAAACAGTGACAAAGAACAACTGAGTGTGACCGGCTCGCTACTATTTTCCAGACCATTACGATTACGTAGCATTCACTAAATGAAAATGACCGGAAGTCCTGAAGTCATTCAAAGACGTGCGATAACATCTCAGACAAGAAACTGCAGAATAGGGAGAAACAATATTGCATTATTTCAGCATCTTAATGACTGGCGTTCTGTCGACCGCAACCACAGAGTTACATACTGACCCACAGAGTGTTCTGATCCAGCTGCCCGTCGTCCCTGACTACTTTATTTAGAATGCTAAAAACTAAAATAACACTTTGCTCAATGACCATTTCTTACTGCAAAATGTTTATGTGGTTTGAGGAACCAGGAACAGAGCGGGCTAAGTAATATATTATGAGATCCAGACCTTTAAAGGCAGGAAAAGACATAAATCATAGCTAATACACTCAGGCTATAAATTGATGAAAGTGAAAAGAAGTGTGGTGCCGACCACTCTCTGCTGCGTGCTGAGCAGCCTGGTTTGGAGACTCTTATGTGGAGCTGTATTGTTTTGAGTGTTTGTACGGAGTCCGACTGTCATTATATGGCTATGATTGATTGATTTGAAAGCCCTTAATATAGCCTGTAGCAGTTACACTCCACTTAGTCTCAGCTTCAAACCGCGTTCCCATGGAGGTCCAGTCCGTTCACTGACCATATGATGCATACTGCATACAAAAAGTGTTGAGTGATCTTACCAGTTCCTTTCTGTTTATGCAACTTCCGAAAAGAAGGGCACATTGGTTTCTTAATATGCCTAACTGGAAACAAAACATTAGCTTCATGACTGTTTTTCCAGCCATGTTAAAAGGCAGTATTTCTGAGGAAAAACTTTTGATTGCTCTTTTTAGCTGATGGCAGACAGGTATTTTTGTGTCTTGTGAATATTCTATTGTCAGTTTAATAAAAAAGAGTGATAAGACATGAAAAAGCTTGTCTTCTGCCATTTCTTTTTTTTAAAGAAATTGTAGAATTATATCTAATATCTTCCAATAAATCTACAACTCACAGGAAAATTAAGATTCAGCTTTTAATTAAAAGCCAACTTTTAGCTAATAATAAGATGCAGGGTGTCAAGTCAAAGGTCTGGCTATGTGTCTATACCTGACTTTTACAGTTGACTGAAAAAAAACAAACATTATCCGTGTCTGCTCAAAATGATGTCCAAACATGATTTTGTATGATAAATACAGTACTGTGCAATAGTCTTAGGCCACTTTTTGTTAGCGTGTCAGCTAACATGAAAAACTATGGGCAAGTGAACCTCGGAACAGGAGCTATTTTACCTAAAGCTGTAATAACAAATATTTATTTGATTTAGTTAATAGAAGTTAATTGATTATTTGGTCATTTCTACACGAGTGTCTAAAACTTTGAACAGTACTGTAGCTTTATAGTGTTTATATGTAGCTAAATAATGTTTGGAAATGTAAACTGATATTTCCAACTGACACGCTACCACAAAAGATCGAAATAACCGACTTAAAACCACTTAAAACCACCTTTTTTATGTTTTTAAGTGAAAAGTCGCAATCTTTCTGTATTTGTATATTGATTCACAATGCATGACACATTATTTGAAAAGGCCCCATAACGTAAGATGAAGCCGGACAACTGTAAAACAACAGCATATGGGATCCCTGCGAAAGAACCCTGGGTCAGATCCTTCTGCTACTTGAACTGTTACAGAAAATCTAGACAAGTGGGTCCAGAGAAAAGTATATACTTACTGCTTGTCATGTCTTCTCAAAAGTCTTTAAAAGGTGGGATTGACTTTCAACTTAGATTTTGAGAGGAAAGATTTTTTTGTGCAATAATTGCTGTATAATGAGCACTTCGGTCACCTCCTGCCACATTGTGGCCGTGTTTTTTTATTTACTCGTCTGGTCAGAGCCAATAGCTCTGTTAAAGAGATGGAAAAAATAAGTCTTTCCAGCTCCTGCTGGAATTTGATTTCTTCCAACAGCTGTCTTGCTTTATACTACCATGAAGTCAGGGAATCGCCCATCTCAGATCAATCACAGGTTGCTGACATTTCCTGCAAACTGTGATCATAGGATAAATGGACGGGTTGGGAATGGGAGGAAAGGGGGTCACGGCTAAAAAAGGAACATCAAATTGGCAGCCGAACAGCTGGAATGATGTCCTTGTTTATGTGCTCTAATGCCTTCTCCCATTAGTCTGATGTCTTTGAGAAGTCATTTGCTGCACTTTAGGAAAGTCTCAGCACTTACATGGAGAAATATTACTTTTGATAGGGTTTCATTAAGACTGGGAAATGAAGTACTTTTTCCTTAATGAATTTTAGATCTCCTTCTTTTTTCATTTTCCAGACTGATTCCTCGTCCCTATGTCAGAGCATATTTTCTGTTGACTCGCTGCAGGGTAACTGCTGCCGTGGACGGTATGGGTCAGGACTGCATTATGTGTGACTCACACAATAACCCATCAAAAGTGGACGAGGCGAAGACAACACGTGTTTTGGTACTGTTTGTACAGTGACGCAACAAAGCCTGCTTTTGAGCGTTACGGTGAGTGGCGTGCACATTTCGGTCATTAGGAATTACAAACTACGGCTGTTAAGCTTTGAGACACATATAAATTATGTTTATTTTAAAGCTGGGCTCTGAGAGAGTGCCCTCTCGCTGGCGTGGTCGTGCAAGAACACAGAAACAGTGGAGACCTTATTTACACCTCGCTCACTGAGCTCGGCAAGTGAGATCTGAACAGCGCCGCCCAGGAGCTCAGAGCGTTCAGCCCAATGAATAGGTCATAATGTGCATGTATAGTAATGAGGCATAAAGACACTTAAACCATATACACTCTATATTTGAATTTTCCTCCCTCATAAAAATGTCACCACCTAGCCATTCTTCAGAAATGGTGTTTTAGTATGTGCTTTGATAAATGTGCCATGGCAATAGGCATTTATTTAGACATTTTGCAAATGTTTCACAATGTATTTTCAATGAATAGGACTTTTGTAATTCAGCAAAGAGCCAGTGGTATGATGCATTTTGCCATAGAAACAACCAAAAGCAACAATAGTGTCCTTAGCACTCTAGTAAAGCATGGCTCAATGCCAAGGTCATGGGATCGATTCCAAAAGAATGCGTGACCTCATTAAATGTATTAATTTAAAGGACAGTTTACCAAAAATACAACTTCTGACATCATTGACTCACCTTCATGTCATTCTGGATTTGTATGGCTTACTTATGTAACACACACACAAACAACTGAGATGCACACCACTCTACATGCTGCAAACCCGCTGCTTATTTAAAGTTTTTCTTTTTTTAATCCATTAAGTTACACATCATTCCTCTATTTGTCACGTGATACAAATTTCCTTAAGTTTACCTCACTTGAACTGCACCTTACTTGGAATGCAATGAAGTTTCTTGTTTCTGGAATTGCCATTCATATGAGTGTAAAACAAAGGAACAAAAAGTGTGACGTGACTGCAGATACAAACCTTGTGTGAGAACCTGAGGTTTGGTGTCACCTCGCGTTTGAGGTTCATGGCGCCATAATGGATATGTGTTCATTAATCGTTGTTTTGGGTTGATTTAAATGTGAATTAAGGCTTTAATTTTGACATGTTCATCTTACAAAGTGATAATTTGCCTTGAGGTGTTGTATTATGCCATAGGAGTTTCATTTCACAATGTTTCAGCCCAAATTCACAGTTCATACATATTGCAATAATACATATTACATTTTTTTTTACGAGTTGTTCGTATGAAAACATGAATTTGTACGAATTAGCCATCTTGTAAAATACGTACAAATTGATCGTGAGACTGTGTTGGATGTTTTATTAACAAAGTTCGGGAAGAGTATGTTCAGTAATTCATCACAGGTGAAGCAAGTACTCAAAATAAACAAGTACACCTTTTGTTCATCTTCGAAACATCAGTGGTTCAACTGTAATTTCACAAAAAACAAAAATAAAAAATAACAATTTTATTTTATTTTTTTTTTTTTATTATTCAGAAATATCTTCATTTGTATTCCGAAGATGCACAAAGGTCTTATCAGTTTGGAACAACATGAGGATGAGTAATTAATGACAGAATTCCATTTTTTGGTGAACTATCCCTTTAATGGTAGTAAGCATGATAGTAAATATATAGAGCTAACTTACCTCTGTCCTGCAACTATTATACCAGCTTTTTTGGCATACCTCCTTCACGCCAACTCCTCACTCTTGCCTATTCTTATCCCAGCTTTGGGATAGGGGTATCATGGCTTCAAGCTATATACTTTTTACTCAGTCTGATTATATGTAATCAGAAAGTGTCTTTTTTGTAGCTTGAAATTTTTGAGAGCCGTTGATTTTCATTATTTGTGTGTGTGTGTGTGTGTGTTTCAAAGAATTCATATCAGTTCAGTTGCTAAATTATATTTGGTTTAAATAAATAAAAAGTAGCTCAAAGTGTGAAAACACACATTTGATGTTCACTTAAAATATGAGCACAGTGACATTAAAGCATGCTGTCAAACAGTCCAGTGAAAACAGAAGGCAGGGCGACCGTAGAGGTACTCCATGCTGAATCGAGTTTCAGCGTAATTGGGATCATACGCAGCATGTGCAGTTTTGGCACATAAGTTAGATTAATCAGAGGAGCTTTAATCGTGAAGAATTCTCCTGTGTGTGGCTGGGCAGACGCTCAACTTGTGGGCCCCTAAGTTGAGTTCTGTTTAAGTGCGCACCTTTTGACTCCACAAACACCCATCTCAGGAACTGGGGGTCTTCCACCCTTCACCCACCAATCGTAGCTCACTTCTTGCATCAGCGCACGAGCATGCCACCACAATGGGGTCCACTTAATGATTAAATTGCATCTCACGTGGAAGTTCCAAATCACCAGATTCCTCGTAGCTGACTCTTCCTGCTGATTGTAATTTATGTCGGAAGTCATTGCCGTCCAACACTCGGCCTTCACGAGGTCCAGACAGGAAAGAGAAGACATGTGGAGCATTTAGCCGTATGCTGAACGTCTGGAGTTGGCATCATGCAGTCAGTAAACACACAACCTTTCACAACACATGATTACGGGTAATGAAAGTTGCCATGGTCATCACTGCGGGCCTTTCATGCTGTTGCTAGAAATGCATGTGCACCTGTTCTTAATCTGCATAATGATTGCAGCAAGACCTGATTATGACATGGGTGAATACTGACGAATGGATAAACTGTTTAACCGAGACATTGGGAGTTGTGGGGCCTGCCTATATGCATGCACAGTCAGTCATTTAAAACAAAAACACTAGTGAAGATAATGCACACTGATGGAGAGTTTGGGATTTTGTGTTTTTAAGCATTTTAAGCAGATCACACATCAGAGCTAAATATATTTTCAGCTTTGTGCGATCATTTTAAAATTTCGTTCTTGATTGAAGAGACCTGGAGTTTATCAAGTCCAGGCTGAAAGTATGTTTCTGGGATGAGGTTTTGTTCACTTGAGTGCATTAGGCATTCCTGCCCATGACTTCATCCACAATGGATTCCCTTCAATCCAGACGACAATGCGTACATTTATTTTCCACAAGCTCTTAAGGTAAATACTTCTGAGCAAAATTTCAGCACCTGCATTGTAAACCCATCTCTTTTGTTCAGATGAAATCCACACTAATGACACTGGAAAGACTGCAAATAACATTAAATGTCCTGTTAGGAAGGAGGACTTGAGCAGGGTTTATTTCCTAAAACTTGCAATGTTGTCTCTGTGCACTTAACAGTATTAAGTGTCTTGTGGAACAGAAACCTAAACTAAAATGACCATCCTGTGGTTACATTTCCTAAAGACCCTGCACCACCAGAGTGATCGATACTTATGTTTTTATGACATTTCAGCCTTTTCAACTGCTACAAATGTGTAAATAAAGCAGTAAACATCTCCCTGTAACAGCAGACCATGCCGTTCTCTGAATCATTGTACTCTAATAATTCTGTCACCAGCATTTGTTTCCTTGTAATCCAGTTAAACTAGTGTCATAAACACCAAAAAGAAAATAATTGCTGGTTATTATATGGTGCGGAAAGACCTGTATGTGGCACAGATACTTTGTCATGTGATGATATTTGCTGATGTTCCTGATATATATGCAATTTTGTATTTGGGTTTAGAAAGAAAAGTCACTTTAGGTTTTCTTTTCTTTTTCTTTTTTTTTTTTTTTTGCAAGTCAATTATTTGCCACTTAACCAGATATTTTCTCCATCCTTTCTTCTTCGTCCAAAGGCAGGTCTGTAATGTAGCTGTAAATATCTTGGTGACTGCCTTTACTAAACTAATATTATAGCAAGCATTTTATTTTGAATAACTGTATGTGCACATTATGGTTTTAATTTCTTTATGATGTTGTACAATTATCAGTAGAGATACTGATATCATGGACAGTTACTCCATGCACTTTTTCATTAAAGGATTAAAACATTGTTTTTAAGCTGCAACTACGTTTTTATTTTTATTAATTTTAAGATTTGCCAAAAAATTATATAAAAAAATAAAAATACATTTTACAAACTCTTGAAACTGTGTCATAGTCAACTTTTTAAGATGTATTGTTATTACTGTGGTACTAGGCTCAATAAAGTTCCATAACTTCTCAACAACATATTGTCATGTTGGGTGACTGGCTGGAGGCAAAATCTTTGGCCTTCACATGCTGTTGTGACTAACTCCATCTAAAAAAAAATACAATACAAAATACACTGAAACCATCGTTTAACCTCTATTTTAAAACTGGATTCTTAGTAATAAGCTATGCACTTTTATTTCTCACATACATAACGTGACCGGGTTATATGTAAATGTTTAGGCCTGTAACATGCTTCATAGATATGAATAGACATGCCTTCACATAAGAGATATTTCACTTTGCACTTAAATATAGCTAAACGTATGCAATTAAATTGATTGGTGAAATTCCAGGCGCAACAAGAAGTGCAAATGTGTGCGAGCTGGTAGGTCATAAATAGACAAGCCCAAAAATGTCTTTTTTAAGGGTTTAAGAAAAATATATGTGTTGTGGAGACTAAATTTTGTCAATATAAATAGCTTATGTCATTTCACGGAGTTTTCGGAAAAGGCGGATGGAGACTGTGGGCTGGTTTGCGGCTGCCTAATTCAGAAAAAAAGAAAAGAATGGAGTCTTGCCACGCGGATAAATACAGCCTAATTAATGTTTTTACTGTTATTGTACGCAACCACATATGAGCTATTGATGAGTGTCGTTGTTTTATGTGTGTTCTTGAATGATGATCCTGTCCTGGCACTAGAACTTCAGCCTCCAGAATTTAGGCAGGACCAAGAGAACCAATATTAGGATCACATTTACCAAGACAATGGAGCACTGCAGCGCATCGTTATTCCTTCATTAATGTATGATTTTGATTAATAGCCTTGTCTGGAGTTTTTATTGGTAAAACGAAACTAGAACATGTGAAATTAATTGTACCAAATCACTAAGGTACTAAGATATTCTCTATGTTCCAGACAGGATATCGTCCCCCCAGACTAAACTATCAGGCCTATGCATAAAAAAGACTTTCACTGCATTCACTGTTCTGATGAGCTCCTTGACAGCTAAGTTGTGTTCTTATTTTTGTAATAATTTGAACACGGACATATTGAAAATCCCACAAAAATGTCCCAAAAATATTATGAAACTGATAAACTGAAAAATAAAAAAATAAATAAAATATGACTTCTTTACATTCAGCAATGAAATTATATAATATACGTGTGCACTAGAAGAGCTACTTAAGTTTGTATGGTACGAGCCCGTTAGGTGTTACATATTACAGTGACATACCAAGATCACTGTAAGCAACCCTTAAATATGTATATTTCCATATTTCTGCATTGTATCCATTGTTTATGATAGGTAATTTTATGTATCCGGATTTTATTATAGGCTTTTAGAGGATGGTACCGATGGATGATAATTTCGTCCAAAAGGTGCCAAATACGCGATTTTGTTTTACTGGAGTGCATTAGCTAAACTGGTACTAGGCCGCGTCATCAACAAATCTTTACATTTTGTAAATTCTTAGCAAAGTAGCAGCTGTCTCTCTGGAATATAATAAATGAATCAAAGATTACGCTAATAGAACGATTTTAATGTACAAATTAATTATATGCATTAACAGCCTTGTGTAGGTCTAATATAGGCTATTTATAAAATGTTAGCCTACTGTTTATTTCCTAATCTAGACTTCCTATTTTCTTGCATCACGAGGCAAGGGTCCTGGGCGTATATATTATAAAGAAAATCGAGAAAAGAGACATATTTTCTAAATAGCCCAATTCCAAAGTCATCTACAGAAAAGTGTCATTTTAAGCATTTTCCAAATAGTGTGGTGCAAATTGAACAGGCCTACACATTCCCTGCAAATCACGTACTTCAGACACTTCTGCTTGGCATCGTAACCAGAGTCTTTGATTAAAAGGATCTTTCTGTGAAAATAAATAACCTCACTTCGAAAATATTGAGTTACCACATATTTACTTTCACTGCGTAAACACGCCAAAATAAGTTTAATGCGCGGTGTGATGGCGCTCGGTTAGGCCATAAACAATTCCGCATAAAATTACACAGCTCGCGTTCAGTGAGCTTTAGAAAGATATGGAGCATCAATAGTACACAATATGAAACGAAAACCAGCAACGAGGGATTTCACATTATTTATGGTTTATTATTATTATTAGCCTATTGTGCTGCTGCCTGCTGTCATTTATGTCTTGTGGTGTCATGTTTTAGAAAAAAGGTCACATTGCCACAACGTAAAATTGTCTTCGAAAAATTGACATTTTAATTGTTTTTATATATTTTTAAAATACCAACGAAAAGCGTAAAAAAAGCACAATATATGCCGATAAAATGTCCATACCACAGCCGTCAATGCTGAGAAAAAGACCATTCGCTAACCACCGCTCTGGTCCCGGGAAAAAGTTCAGTATGACTTTCAAGGCCCGCGAAGTTGGCGTAATCAAACGAACAGACAAAACATAGGTAGTATAAAATCAGGCCAAGTGGTTAGGTCTGTAAGTGCCAACATAAATGCATCGGTGCACATTGATCCAAGGAGGCCGATTATAGTCCCGTTCGCGTCCGGGAGACAAACATATTCGCACGGATGTTCTCGTTTATTCCTCTTGGTTTGCATCAGAAAGCGAAGAAGCACCGCCGTCGGATAAGCGGTCCGCTTCTCGTGTCCTCTCCTGCTCCGACAGCTGCTCGCTGGTGGGGATGGAGTTCTTTTTCGGACGGCCCTTGGGTTTGGTCGGAGACTCTAGTCCTCCTCCTTGCAACACCTTCGGAGCAACAACGATACACATGAGTTTAGATATTCACAGGTGTGACAGTTGAATCATAATTTCTGTGCCAATTCTTATAACTTACGATTTTTTTCCATTTCATTCTTCTGTTTTGATACCATGTTTTGACTTGAAGCTGACTCAGGCCTAAAGACTCTGCTAGGTCTATTCTGTAAAAAGAGAAATATGTAATTTCTTAGACAACACCAATATGCTCTTTGCATGTTTCATAATAACGCTCATAACAACATTATAGTTAGGAAAAAAAATTACATTGTTTTATGTAAGCTATGTAAAATAATTGAAATTAAAAAAACGTGTTTACCTGTCAGGAGTTGAGAGATACTTCTGTTTCTCAAATCGTTTTTCCAAGCCCATCAGCTGTAGTTCGGTAAACACGGTTCTACTCCTCCTTCCTTTCTTGGTCTTGCTCACTGCATCAGCTCCAGGGTCGAGTTTTCCCCGAAGATGGAGGTCCAGCGGGAGATGATGGGACGAAGAGCCCACCTGCAGACCCGCAGCGCCGGACAGGAGCGCAGAGCCCAACGGAGCCCCGAGCGAGCAGGACAGAGGAGACACTGGGAACTTCAGGATACTGGTTTGGTCTGCTTTCAGGACTGGAAGTAAAACAATTGTGTGTGTGTGTACATTAGTCATCATAATTTACTCGGGACTACATCTTACTGATGGCATTTTCGTGTAATTAAAAAAAGAGTTTGGATGGATGGATCCATCTGTTTAGTCATAGTGAAAACGGATTTTTATCTGCAAATTTGTATAGGTTTATAAAATTATTGCAACCGTTTTTCTGATCAGTCTAGCTATAAACTAACAACTGAATGATATGCTTTTTTTTTTTTTAATCGCGTTTTACTTACGATACTAAAAATCTTGAATAACAAAACAGGCTAAAGATTGTTTAAATTGCATGTCTTAGATTTTTGCCTACATCTTTCCATGCATAGGCCCTAAATGGTCTCATTTAAAATGGGCAGTTATATTTTTCATACAGGAATATTTCAGCATCAACTGATAGCTGTATTATTTCCTTAGAGTAGAGATATTTTCATTATAACATCTTTATTTCCAAACATTTCGCAGTTTCATCTGAAAAATTCAAAGTTGTTGAAAAATTTCAGTAAATAAATACATTTTTTTATGCACGGGCTGGTAAGAGCTCTCTGTCCCATAATATAAATAAAAAAGCATAAAATGCATGCAGGGCCTGAACTGAACGTGCATTAAAAAAAAAAAAAAAAAACCTTGCTCGGTCCAATGCATTGAATATATTTCGATCTGAGATATCTGATTTGTTTTGTATTGGTTCGCAGAGACAATGTGGGATCTTTTTCCTGTGAGTAGGCAAATCGAGAGGTTGTGCAATTTGAATGTCCCTGTATTAAGAGAAGGTCAAGATTAAGGGATTGCCCGTGCCGGATCTCAAAATATCGTCTGACTGAAAGGTCACGGTACTTACCTAAGTGGTTGTGGTATGGTCTGGCGGACAAAAGGGCATGTACTCCAAATTTTAGAAGGTCTCCAGTGGGACTTGATATCTTGTGATCCGGATGGTCTGTAAGAATCTCTTCAATCATGAAACTCCTGTACCGGTGAGACCTTTGGTCTGGAAGGGCATCCGGGGGGTAGAAGTGCGCCCCGATCTCCAAAGGATGTTGCATTATTATAGTTTAAATGTAGCAGATGTTCTCCGAACCTCCTGGAAGCCTGTAGAAACCTTGAGGTCACATCGAGGATTCAGATGTCCTTGTGAAGCAGCGAGGCATTAACGTCCATTCAGATTTTTAGATGCGATCATTTAAAAAAAACATCCTCACGGTTGGGGAGAACTTTTGAAATACGCAAATAAGTCTCTGACTTAAGCTCGATCTTAAACGCTTTCTCTTCTGTTGACGAGTTCCGAAATGTGTGGTCCCGTCCACGCAGCTGGAGTGAGAAGTCTGATCCGCCCAGTGAGGGCAGCCTGTTTCAGTTCTTACCGCACCAACTGAGCTCTGAATCAGGAACATACACATCTGAGTTTAAGGAGGTCTAGCACAACGCCACACCTCCTCCTCAGCATGCTTGGGAACCCTCAGTAAATAAAGGGAAAACACATAGTCAAAACACTGTGGTGCGACTATTTCAAAAGTCTTCGATCATTTGAATATGTTTAGTTTTAAAACGGGTCAGAGATGCTGTTTGGTCGGATATATTAGACTAAATTATTCTAAAATACATTCATACAAAAAAGCCATTCATACAAAAATTATTTGAATAGACACACTTTTTCTATGTTTTTATTTCTGTACTAACAATTATTTCTAGGTCTTGTACATATAGATCTACTTTTTTGCATTTTAAGTTTTTTCATTTCATTTAATCATATAGCCTGTTTCACCGACCTTGTCTACAGTCTAGCTTAATAAAATAATAATAATAACGTATAATGTAGACATTATGCAGGCTAAATTTTATTAAATTTGTGTGTTTGTTTGTTTGTTTTTTATAAAAAAAAGTGAATGTCTAGAAAAAATAAATCGGAATACCTCCGAAATAAAGGTATAGTAGCTAGCCTATTCATAGAATGACACATCTTCTTCCTCAATTAGGTTATTAATCATGGTTAGATATATCTTTTCAGTTTTATTTAAAATGGAAACTTAAGAGACCGGGGCTCCTAAAAAAAAACATCTGCAAAAAGGTCCTGCAAGAATTGGAGGAACGTAATATCGCTGCAGCAATTTATAGACATGTAAGTATGCAGTTGATGTAGGCTAGCTTGCACTTGGCACACAGTTTCCGATTTTACTTGTGATGTTGTATTAATAAAAAATAGAAAAGATTTCTTTAGGCTAAGTGTTATTTTCCCGTGTTGTAATTCCTTGACAAAACAATGGTGAATTCGTCATGAAAGTTTTAAATTGTAGTTTTTTAGTTGTTTTTTAATAAAAAAAAAATATAGTCAATACATTTAACATGACAATTCAGGTGTTATAATCAAAATTCTGTGTGTAATAGGTCATTCGATCACAGTTTTGTTAATTTTATGTATTCATAACATTCCGATTCATATTAAAACGTTCATAAATCTCATTTAAAAGCATAAAAGCTCATGCAAAATATCTTTAACTGTAATAAGACACATATGATAGACCACTGAATTGTTTCTCATATTACTGTCTCTTGACAAAAAACTATATTTCTTTTTTTTGACTGTTTGGTAATACTGTCGCCGTCGATATTAACATAACGCCAGAATTATTGCTGCATGCATGTTTGCTTTTTCTTTCTATTCTTTATCACACTCGATTTTTCTTTTGTCTCCTCATGCGAAATTATGTTTTTTTACTTTCATAAAGTGCGTATCTATATCAGCATTCAATTCTATATAATTACTATAATTGTAGCTTAAATACTGAATTTACATATTTGCAGTCACAGAAATAAAGATATTAACATGGACATTTTTCTTAAGAAGAAAGAAAGAAAGAAAGAAAGAAAGAAAGAAAGAAAGAAAGAAAGAAAGTCATTGTATACACATCCAACCCCTTCTCCTTAGTAGTCAAGGTGGCCTTTCGTGGGAGCGTTTCTGTATTTCAACCACTAGGCGACATCATGTGAGTGCTGCATCACAGAGCACAGTGTATAGCCTATCAATAAGCAGATTTAATTATCTATCTATCTATCTATCTATCCGTCTATCTACATATATATATATATATATATATAGTCCTTTACTAGCTGCATGTGTGCGTTGCAATCACTGTTCAGAACAATGTAGTTTTACCCGTGCAGTACTGTGGGAAGTGGGACCACTTCAGCAAAAGGCTTACTGTGTTAATCTACTATGTGCTTAATCATGTGCACCACCAAGCTTCATACAAGACACCTTGGCCATCATAAAAATCGATCTAATCTGATCAAGCTTGTGTTATACTGTACTTACAGCGGAGTTCAAAACATACTGACACCACTGAAAAACTGAGCATTCTAGAATTTGAGATGTTTAAAACAGGCCACCAATTCATAAGCAAATTTGTGACATAAACCTTAATTAGATAGGACGACATTTTGAATTTAGCGGTCTTTACAAAGGCGCGCACTGTATAATTATTTTATGCTGTGTTTTTGTTTCTATTAGAATTTTTTATTTGGGAAGACAGTTTGACATCTGAACTAGTATGTTGTTGTTTTTTTTGTTTTGTTTTTTTACAGTCCATTGAATTCACTTTAGCTAGGCTACTTCTATCACAACCTCGTTTTCATTCGTCAAAAATGAAATGTGGCGCTGCCCTGACTAAGCTCTATTAACCACATGAACTCCTTTTACTCAAGGTCAGATGTTCTTGCTTCCCATGAAGTATAAAAGGTTATTTGGCTCATTGACAAATCATGTGTGATAAGATGCTCAATAAGTTTTACACAGATGCGTTTCTGACATTAGGCCTAATACATATGACAGCAAATAGCTACTAAAACATTTTTAAAAAACCCGTGTAATTTTCCATTTAAACGTCCTTAAATTGTTATTATCGCAATTTATAATACAAATATATAAAAAAAATTAAAGGATTTTATTTGGGCACATTTTATGTGGGCACTTTTTTATTATAGTCGTCTTTATTACATAAACTAATATGATTTATGCTACCCTTTATTTTAAGGTTGATATGGTACAGTGTAATTACATTTTAGTACTGAGTAATATTTCTTATCTGCATAATGTATGGTTAGAGGTATGTTATATTTCCATGTAATTATGCATAATATTGTGTTATTATAATAGTAAGTACATGTAACGTGTAACTAGGGCACCTTAAAATAAAGTGTTACCGATTTCATTATTTATAATGGCAGTGATATGTATCTGTAAGTACTTCAGTTGGTTAGTTTACGTAGATCAAGTACACTATTAAGATAAGTCAATAACATTTAGCATGAAACTCAGCCATGGTCCAAATGTGCTGCTCCTCAAGTATTTTGTCCCATTACTTCATGCGCTCGCCGCCCTTCATTCGTGCTTTATAGCCCTCATTTGATCACATGACCACGGATTGGCCAATGCCAAGCCTTATCTGCTTCCTCCAACCTGTTACAATGTAACATCCCCTTGAGCAGCGAAACTGATACAAATGCACGCGACAGCTGTCTGTTGTTGATCCATGCTTTTGCATTTCACCATGACCCCAATGGAAACAATGGTCTTTAGCTAACAAACCCCGGATACAGGGACCAAGGTATGTAACAATCAGACACACCAGGAGCCCTAATGTTAGCCTTTGCTTTTAGCACAGTAGCATTAATGGTTAGCTAGCTGAGAGATGCACCGCAAGAGATTAACCATATAGTCTATTAGCTAATCTAGTGATCTGCTCTTTAAACTCTTTTATTGTGCATTTGGGTCTCGATTTGTTTTGAAAGTATGGACGTAAAGGCGAACGCTTGATCTACAGAGCAAAAAGAGAAAACAAGCTGCATTGTCCTTCTCGTGAGCTGTAATGTTACTGTCAATAAATGACCGGTATACATTCATTTCTGGGATCAAAGCAAAAGTTTTACACAGATGAAATACGGAAAACATGTATTATATGATCTTATGGTAAGTGCTGTTAACGCTTAATAACGTTTTTATTAAGAGGCAGTGCCCACTCACAATGTTTAACAATGTTTTATTTGTTTGTATAGGATGCCTTTATTCTCCAGTGTGCAGGATATTATGTGTGTGTGTGTGTGTGTGTGTGTGTATTCTCCCATGTGACACTTTTTATGTAATTGTGCCTGTTCAAGCTCACTTGGGGTTGAAAAAGTACGACAACAAAAACAATATGGCATATATAAATAAATTACAACAACATATTTAAGCTACATATTAGAAATACAAAAAAAGAATGAATGAAGAAAGAATTATACAAAACATTACAAAAAAAAGTAATTTATTTTTAAAATAACCAAAACAAAATTGAATTGTCATACACATCAAACAGCATAACGATTGTGATGATAATAAAATTAATAGCGGTAATAATACCAGAATTTATTTTTGCATGTTGCATATAAAATGTACTTCACTCCTTAATCAGGGAAGCAGTACATTACAAAGCTAAATTTCTCCTCTTGACCTCGGGCTGGAATTCATGATGCAGTTTAGTCTGGATGTCTTATATTGACGTAAATAAACTCCAAGCCAAATGTTTCCCATGACAGATATCTGCATAGATCAGTAGCTACAGAAACATCGTGTGTACTTGGTGGTTTCTAAGGAAGAGGGCATGTGAAGGGTCAGACACTGAGCCAGCAACAACAGCAAGATTTCTCTAAACGCTTCAGTGAGTGCTATGATTGGCTGAGGTAACAGTGTATCTGAAATACCATGTAAGCCTAACTAAACACATTCACTAAGACATTTAAGCTGTCATTTACAGTATGCTGAGAGGCTGTGGCTTAACAAGAGACGTGCTGAATAAACTAAAGCCGTTAAATGATAATTATATGCTTTATTATATAAACCGTTGTCTTTTAATCAACACAGTCATCAGAATAGAAGCTAGTTGTAATGGAAACCAGTCTTCTGGTTAATAATAAATGCATATTAATCAGTCTGCAAATTTAGCACTAACACTGATATAAAGTATACAGGCCTTTTTAGAACTCTGTTGGTTTTGAAAATGCTTTGAAAAATCAGTTCAAAGTTTAGATGAAAGTGATCGCCGCCCTTTGATTAAATCCAGTGGGCAGCATTCAAGGATTTACCCAAGCTCGGACCCGGACAGCTTTTGTAAGGGTGACAGCTGGAATATCGTTTGCAAGCATGTTCATGATGTTAATTTATTCAAATACATTGCAGCGATTTTAAACACATGAACCGCAGGACTTCAATAAGAATGGATTAAGGAACTTAAATGACCTTATAATACAAGACTCAAGCACCTTAGATACGTTGTCTCTTTATATTGAAGGGTTGATCGGGATTAGGAAAAATCCATTCCTAATCAGGTGAATAGCACACACTGATTGACTAGTGTCAGGTTAAGTTTTTGGACGGCTCAAGGGGGATTCACTTTGTCTCTGTTGGATCAGTGTGTAAGGAGAAGTGCACGTTACAACGCAAATGAGTCTCATAATGCCACTCCGCTGTCATGCGTCTTCTCACTTTACAGTGTAAATTAGTCATGGTGTCTCAAATGACTGCTAACATCATCCTGAATGTGCCAAAGATCGCTACAGAAACCCAACGCAAATAGTCATTACTTAAAGCAGCACTGTTCCGATACACTTTCGATTATCGTTAAAGATAAATAAATGTTCAGCAAGTCTGAATATTTGAAACTGTTTTGAAATCTGTGTCTAAACTTATTATTAGATGCATTCAAAATAATCATCAATATATTGACAAGCAATGTTAAAATCCAGAAGTAATGGCTCTGTTTCCAACCGGGTCACTCCAACCTGTGATTAAAGTAATGGCTATTACAGTCACAATAGTAATGTGAGGAGTCAACTGTTGACATGTGATATGCAGTGGAGTGTAGGGTTAACTGGCACATTAAAGTTTCCATAGCTTCTCTGTACATACTAGTATAGAGTAGCTCACAGAAAAAGTGACTTAAAAATGCCTCTTCCTCAGACTAGAAATCTGTAGTCCTTGCATTCATTTTTAAGGTTAATTCCTGTAAAATGTTCTGCATCGAAATCATTATCTGTTATTTGTTTACTGGTTCTCTACAGTCAAGATCTCTTTTAAATGCGTAAAGTAATCATGCGCTCTTTATCTTACGCTTGCTCATTATATTTGGCACTTGTTCACCGTGTGACACTGCACCACACAGTGTGCATTTTCCTCCCATGAGGGCAATCTCCCTGGCAACCAGCCTTACAACTTCCTCATTTCTGTTTACCCTGCCATTGTGTTGTGTCTTTGACACCATGTTTGCTCCCACCTTTCAGAGTCGGCCATGGCAGCAGGCATCAGTTTGTTGAGTGACCTGCCCTACTCCACCGGCAGTTCAGCTAACAGCAGAGAGTCCAGCACTGACATGGAGCCAGGTAATAAACTGCCATTATGTACCTGTGGCTGGGAAATATATTTTAAATACTGCACAATCTAGAAATGAAAAAAATCAAGGTGAGATTCTAATTTGCAAGGACTGAATGCAGAGAAATAGTTCTTTACTGATTTACTTAGAAACAAACCAAAAAGAATTAAAGATCATGAGGAAAATGTTTGCATTGTAATTAACTACAATACATTTTTTTATTTAATTATAAAATTTTAAATTTGAATAACTTTTGGTTATATTGTGATGTTTTTAAGCTGAAAAGAAGAACAATAGAGTTTGTTTAGACTGTTATTATTATATTATAATAGTAGTATATTATTTTATTATTCTATAGACATTCATAATGGAATAAAAATGTTTACTGAACACAAAATCAGCTTTAAAAGGATTTTTTTTATGAATGAGTCTTTTTTGCTAAATTCATCCTTTCCATTACAGGAATAAATTACATATTAAAATATATTTTATATGTAGTAATATTTTACAACATTACAGTTTTTACATTAAATTAATGCAGCCTTGAGCATAAGACACATACGTACATTATATATATATATATATAGCTAGATAGATAGAGAGAGAGAGAGATATTAATTATATTAAAGGTAATAATGGGTAGTA
>JAUMHP010000060.1:9971660-10045640 GCA_032361065.1 Enteromius trimaculatus
ATAACACGGTGTTGAAACTGACCTCATTTGTCAACTAAAATGTCTTTTGAAGTAAGTATCATGTAGCCAGAATACTTCATGTTCATAGAAGAACTGTAATATGTTTTGTCGTCAGAATTAAGACAGATTGTGGATTTTCCAAAGCACTGCATCATTTTTATTTATTACATTTTCATTCAAGTCTATAAAATAAACATTATGAATGTTACCTTTGGCACACTGTCTTGTTAACATACTAATCCAACTTTGCCTTCGTTAAGCAAGTTTCCAATAAATTCAGTTCATTTACGTGTGTGGATCATACCTTTATTAAAGAAAACAACAGTTTGATAAAGGGTCACCTGATTCAGTAAATGCTGTGCATAATAATTCTGATCTTTCTGTTACCTACTGTAGTTTTAGTAAGTGTTGTCCTGCAACCAGCTCCAATTTTTGTATAAGGCAAGATAATACAAAGTTTTGAAGGTACTTGGCATGTTTGAAAAGCAGAACAGTCCGTTATAAGACTCTGTCTTGTCTTGTGTGTCTGGATCTTTTCAGTTGGCCTGCTCTGGAGCTGCCTTGCAGTCATAATTATTACCAGAAGTGCATCAAACAAACTGAAGTTGCGTAAAAGGATGCCCTTTTCCCAGCCTTATGTCCTGCTAGGTCAGAAAGTATTTTTCCATGCACGGAGTGTGATAAATGGAGTTTTACATTCTAATTGAAAGGTATGCCAGATATGAAGATGAATTTTAGGTAGGTGCTATTTGTGTTTCAGAACACTTTTTATTTTTCCGAATGCTGCTGTGTCTATGAAGAAGTTCATCTCTTGTTTATTTGGCTGGCTCCCTCTTTATGCTTTTACAGACAAATATATGTAGTACAACTTGTAGTCAGTGATGATTTAGGCTATATAGGATCTGTGGGGCGTACAAGTATGTTTATTTTTACTGGTAACTCATAGATCAAGACGTGCCAGGTGGAAAAACAGGTAAATATATATTTACTTTAAGGTCCTCTTACAGATATAGATATAAATGTCTTCTATGTTAATTACCCTACATACTATATACTGGCAATCTGATTAAGTTTCATGCTCAGATCATTTTAATAACAGTAGCCTAATGGCTAAAAAGTATTGGTCTTACAAGTTTTGGATCTTTTTCTAAAATGAAAAATCCATAAGCGCCTCGTTTCATTTTATTGTGTCTCCTTCAACATTTATTTGAATGTTTATATTAGCTATACATCGACACATAGCAGACTGTTTGCACTTGTAGTTTAACACTGATTTATAACTGCTCAGCGAAATTCAATGTTTGGCGATTGGTTGAATCATTAAGGGTTTTCACAAATGGGGCTTAGCTTAAGCCAGGACTAGGCATTAGTTAAATTAAGATATTTACTTTACTTTTACAAAAATGCCTTATATGAAAATAGTACAGGTGTGCATCTTAACACAGAACAATGACACTGACATCAGAGCAAGATTTCTTCATCTGAGACAGCTCAAACATGCAATTTAGTCTGGGACTAGCTTAAGCCTTGTCTGTGAAACTGGGGGTATGTGTTTTTAATCCAGATGAATGGCCGGGTATTTGGATATTAGCCTAATGTTTGAAAAGAAGCAGTGATATAGGCTACTTTCAACATAACCAGCTTCCAGTAAGACTTTGTACAACCAAATTAACAGCTCCATCTGGTGGTGGGTGACTATACAGCAATACCACTTCTAAAATTGTTAATGAATAAATTGGTTCTTAGATGGACTCTTTGCTCGTTAACCCCTTAATGAAATATTTCCATCTGATAAGACAGCTACGCGAGTTTCCGGCGTAATATCCTGCCTTTAGCAAGTTTAGTTTTATTCATTTATATGTTATTTATTGTATTTACAGTCTAAACTGTTGTAGTAAAAATTGTAATAACTATCGATTAAAATTAATTATATATAGGCATATCACATACACATTTCTAATTATAGCACACATTACATTCTACCGAGTTACAGAAAACGTAAATAGCTACTGTACCCGGATGTGGACCGATTTTTTCATTTTTCATTTTCTTTTTTTCCTCACAATATTGTTGCCGCTAAGGATAAATGCACAATCAATATGAAATGTTCCATAAATATCCATATAGGCTATTTTGCACTATTTGAAAAATTTACTTTCCTATCTCAAAAGCACGTAGACCTAAAGATACATCTTCTGTACGAAGCACTAATTGTTTTGCCCATTAAAACAAAATGTAATTATAATTTCCTCAAATAATTACATGTACATTCATTCATTCAGTTAGTTATTACATATTTTATTTGAAACTAATGTAATGCATTTGAATGAACTCCCTCACATACCGTAGCTAAGAGGGCGGTCCTGCTCGTCGTCAGTCCTGTACGCGTTCATCCGGGTCCTGGAGTCCCAGCACAGACGCTGACCGCGGGTGTTCATCGCTATTAGCCGACTAGCCTTCAGCTTCCATTGAGGACACAGTGAAGGTATGATAAGAGCGTTTGTTTGAAAACAGTCCCTTCTTACTGACAAGGATACCGGTTCGATTTTTCCTCACGTCCGATAAACTTTACAAGAAGTTTCTATTTCTTACTGCATTATTTAAGAGCGATATGTAAACTAGCTTGCTGGCTAGTCTGTGATGGGCATTTATCCTAGCATGCTATATCAATGGAGCAGAAATATATCACATGCTGTCCTCTGAAGATTTTAATAGTGTCGTGTATGTCAAAAATGTTTTGCAGTTTCTACTTGTTCTGAGAAACGTAATATTTGGGCGAAAAATGTATTAGTAGGGTAGCCACTGGAGACCGCCATTTTTTTTATAAATCAAGCGAGGGAAATTTGAGCAACATACAAAGAGTTTGAGAGGACACACTAAAAGACTCCATCAGTCCCAGTAATAATGAAAAACAGTTGATGTCACAGACTGCCTTTAATTTTTATTTGTGTAAAATAACGTTTTGTTATATTAATACATGTGGATGAGAAATCTTACTGAACACTGTGAGATAGAATACATAAATCTATGTGTATTATTTTAATATATCTAGAGTTGCTTAGTGTTACACCAGCCAGGATGTGTTAGTAATATACTGACACATCCGGGTACAAGTCTGAGATGTGATTTCTTTAGCTAGTCAGTTTGACACAATGCAAATGCAAACTGCATTTAACTATAGATAGAGAGGTATATTGTCTACTGCTTTTCTCTATCATGTCATGAGCTTTCAGAGAAGGAATACAAGGTAAGGTATATTGAAAAACTGACCGTAAGCTCAACTCAAGCACCACCTTTTATTGTTATTATTTAGTGCAATTAGCCTAACTATAGTCAGATGCAGTTTGAGGAACTTAGTATCACATTCACTGGTGTTCTCAGTAACATGGCCTGTCAAAGATGAATATGCAGCATGATTGGAAAACTTGCAGGACTGCCAGAATGGAAGTTAGGCGTGTGTGTTGCCAAACCTTGCCAGATGGGCAAATTTTCTTTGGAATAGATCTTTAATCACTGTCTTTACTTTAACAGGGTCTTGTTTCTTGAATTTCTGTTCTCTCCATACAATAACCAGCTTAGTTGTCAGTGTTTCCTGCACTTAGAGGATGTACTGCACCGCAGCTGAATCTGCTGCCCATGGCACAAAATATACAATCAGTGGTCTATTGACAGTAGCCTATCCATCCAGTTTTTACGCTGTTTTGTTATCGAGAAAGAGAATTTGCGTAAAAAAGTATTCGTGAAATTTGCTGTTTCCATCCAACTGGCTTTTACTGATAAAATTGTGTGTGTGGTGACGTCATCCTTAAAAAAAAACCCCTAATTGTCGCCTAAGTTTTGGTGTATCGCAAAAAATAAATTGCCCTTAAGCTTTTTCCATACATAATTTAATCTATTGCGCAAATCATATTCAAATAGTCTGTTCTTAATCCTTTGGATAAAAAAAACTAAAATTATATAGGCCTACATAAAAATAACAAGTTAAATGAGTTTGTTTTTATACTTGAGGTTAGGTAACTCATCTTTTTAACATTTATTTTTAGATGCAATAATATTATGATTTAATGCGCTTTTGAAGAAGGCTAAGGTGCTTTGACACGAGCAACACCACGAAGCTGCCTATAGGCTAATTCTGTCATGTGACACTACATCTATTTACATTAAAGCCCATTTTATCGACAAAAGGTGTTTCCAAACATTTTTTTGCGATATTTGAAGTATCGATATAGAATTTATGTGCTAAAGTTAAATGGAAAAAATACGGTGTCGACAAAAATTCTATCGATAATTAGCATTTCCATCAGCTATATCAGTAAAAAATTGAAAGCGCTAAATATTTTTTTGCAAAAACTCCTTGGATGGAAACCTGGCTAATGATATTTTAGATTCTTATTGCATTATTCTTGCTGACAGAATGCAAAAAAGATTGTACAGTGCAGTATGCTGTCTAGTTTGTGAACAAAATACTCAAGTGGGTAACAAATTAGTATTAAAAGATTGGTGGTCAGTGCCAGAACAACATCAAGGGAGCACTTTATTATATAATTTTTTAACATTACGCACTATATCCTAACATTAAAGTCCACCAAAAGGTCCACCTCCTGTTGTCCTCAAATCAAAACACACCATCATATTTGTTTTGCACACTTTTCACTTGTTAACAGTGATTGCATATGCACATGCTCAAGTTCAACCTTTTCACTGGATAATGCAATATTATAGATGGAGAATTCATATTTAAGCCAAGAGCGATGATTTGAAGTTAAAGCTGTCTTGATGGCTTGACCTCAGACATGCAGTTTGTGGATTATTTTTTATTTTTTATTATCAGCTTTTTGGACTCATTCTAATGGCACCCATTCACTTGCAGAGGGACAATTGGTAAGCAAGTGATGTAACTCTACATTTCTCCAAATCTGTGCTATTGAAGAAACCCATCTTTAATTTTGGGTGAGCTATTCCTTTAAGTGAAACAAAATACAAAATTACATTTAGAATATGCATCTACAAGCTACCGACAAGATGGCCGAAAACAAGGCTTTAAGTGCTTTAGTTTTCTCCTGCCTGCCTGCTGTTACTGACGACATCTATCCCAGAGCCAAACTGGGCCCAAGTCCGAATGTGGTGGCATTTAATCTTGTCTGAGATGTTAGTACGTAGCCAAGTCACACACAATGTCAACATGGCTTCCTGGTGCCTGAGAGGGTGCCAGTAACTTGGCCAGCCCCTCCATTTTGCTGCATTACCCGTGCTGTCTGTTTCAGTTCGAGGGAGCGTTTTGTAGTCTCATAGCTGCCTGGTTAGCATCTTTTTTTCCCCGTAATCCGTTCCTTCACAGTAACTTCTAATGATGTGCGATGAGCGCAGCAAATATTTAGCATTTTGAACAGTCGGATTGTTTTTTATTTATAAACTTATTTCAATACCCTTTTTCTTGTTCACAGACTGACTGTGCATTTGGAAGTATGGTAGATGCCGAGGCGAGAAGCCCAACATGGCGGACAGAAAGGACTTCGGAAACATCAGTTCGGTCACTTCTGTCACTATCCAGTTACATTACTTCATTTCCAGGTGGAAAGAAGGCGACATGTGCACCGTGGGATGAGGTAGTAGGTTGTATAGTTTTAGGGTCACACCCACACTGGGAGATAACTATACATCCTACTGTCTTTCTCAAAGTGAAAACGGAGCTACGAAGTATCATCCAACATTTCCTGAGGTTTAATATCAGTGATAGCATTGTCACGGTATGTGCTGGCAAGCAGAAATATTCTTGATTGTTAAAAGAGATGAGAATGCTTGTGCAGTGTGAGGTAGTAGATTGTATAGTTGTAGTAGGGTAGTGATTTTATCCTGTGTAGAAGATAACTATACAATCTATTGCCTTCCCTGAGGGGCAGAAATACACATCTACGGACCTATTTAGTTTATATAATGTGATTTATTTTTTATAAATCAAGCTTTTATTTTTTCTTGTGTCCAAAGTAACTTTTTCACAAGTACAATAAAAGTATTTACAAAATAATCAGTGGTTTTCTTTGGTATTTATTATTAGTAAAACTTCCTGGTTTAATGGCTATTGATTATTAGAAATATTGTATACCGCTCAAGTGAAAAGAGGTTGTTCTCATCACCTCAACATCATGCATTCATCCTGGAGATGGCGCTCTTGTATTGTCTATATACATGGCTGAACTTGAGAGGATAACGCTGCATGTCCCCTGTGTGAATGATCAGCCACCGGTTGAGGTGTCTTTAAATGCGTACCCTTTATTTTGATAGTCCACTTTTGACATTCTACTAACTATAAGGTAGTTTGTAACTACATGTCTACTAATTAATCATTTGCAACTACTTGTCTATAAACTCAGAGTAGACTTAGGGTTAGTAGAATTGTTTGACATGTACTTGCAAAGTTTCTTATAGTCAGTATGTTGTCAGAATAAAGTGTTAGAAGATATTGAGCAGAGAGTCTACTAATACTCTTCTAGTTGACATGCTGTTGCTAAGTTATGTATTGTTAGTTCACTTTAGACATTCTACTATCAAAATAAAGCGTTACCCTTATATATAATCTTATATTAAACATACTGGATTTCTCATGGTTCGGTTGCTTCTTATTCCTAATAAGCCAACTAAACTTTTATAGCTTTATAGTGTCAACTTATTAAACTTTGCATGCATGAAGGATCTGTAGGTAATTACTGTGAGTCTTGGGATGGATTGTTGCTTAGCAACTAGTACTCTACGTTGTTTGAAATATACTCGCATATTATCTGAAATCTTTTGATAAAATGTCAGTACTTCACAATTTAGGTGAAATGTTTAAAAACTAAACTCCAATAATGGGTCCGAAGTTTGATATTTGGACATGGATTTTTAAAAGGTTGCACAATTTATTATATATAGATATTATACTTACTGATTTCACATGATTCAATTTTTTTTTATTATTATAATCAGTCTTAAAACCTGAAATTGTCAGTGCTACATTGATTTTTATAAATCTAGTAGACAAAAATATGAGCTGGTACATATTACCGCAAGTATTATAGACTTGGGAAAAAAACAGGAACTTTGATTTAAGTTGTTAGGGTCATTTCACCAAACAGGCACCATTTTCATTTCTGTCAGACAAAAGAATTATTATAAATATATAACATTAGTATTAAGTAATAAATGACAAGTTCATAAAGTGCGAGAGGCCTTCTCAAGCTAAACTATACATGAACTGTAAGTTTGGATACAGCTATATCTTCAGTAGATGACCAGGTTCAGTACAAATATTTACTTTGCGTGATTACCAAAAATCATGTTAAAATAGTTTACATTTTTATATTGAGTCTAAAGAATTCTTTGAACTTTTTAAACTACTTTTTTATTTGAAAGATAAGTTATGAAGGTATCCTTGATTTGGTGAAGTAGAAAGATTACATGTGCTACCATTAAAGTCTTTGCTTGCACAAATTCTAATAAGTGTATTTTGGATTAACTCTTAATTTTAACTTTCTATTTGATCTATTTATGTTAATAAAACTTAGTTTGTTTCTTGTTTCTGTCCTGTTCTTGGTCCCGGAGTACACATGGTTCTTTGACATCTTTGTTTTGGAAGGTGGATAGATGAACACATCTCTCACCTCGCAATTAAGGACTTGAGGTGGGTGAGGGGGAAATCTAAAGTCGAACAAGTTTTCTTTTCTCATGGGAGGAGCAAACGGGTGCAGGAAAATAGATAAAAGCTCTGTTTAAGAAGCTGGAGTTACTGCGATATGATCTTCGTCAAGGAGCGCACAGAGAATATACCTTTCTTACTTAGAGTTATTATGGTATTATAGAGAAAAGATACATATCGTAGTGACACGCCTGTCGCTTATTTATCGGCTGTTGTATCTCAAATCAGATTTTTACCTCCCTACATATCGTAGGCTACTTCTATGCATGTGTGTTGTTTGGTTGAACGCGTGCTCGCGGTGTGTTTTGAAGTCATTATTCGCGTTATCAACCTGCTACTCGGCTTCAGGAGCGCACAGACGTATAAAGGAATATCGCAAAGTTTAATTTCCTCCAGAGCACACCTTGATAGATTTAACAGATAAACGATCTGCTGGAAATTGTGCCGTGAATGTAAAAGCGGGTAGTTGTAGTACGTTCCAGTAAATCGAGACGCGTAAAAGTGATTGAGAAGTTGTACATATGCAGAATAACATTGATCTCCACACGTCCCGAAGGATATCAGCTCAGGTGTTCACGTCAAGTTTTCACGGAGTTTTGCATCCCTCCAAGGACTTGCTTTGCTTGTGATAAAGCCTCGCGTCCTCCGGTTAGGCTACCCATCCGGGGACTACTATCATTTCACAGTCTATTAACAAAGTTCAGGCTGAACATGAGCAGGAAAACACGCCGCTGGATTTTCCACATTTTCCTCTGTTTGGGGATTATATATCTGAAGATTGGGTAAGTAGGGTAAAATGGAATGTGTTTATCTGTTTTAATTTGTAAAGTAGCATATGAACTACTGGATTTAGACATTTAGCTGTAAATATTGGTCTATATTAGCCTAATTATTTTTTTACCGCAATTATGGTAACGTTACTTTGATAAAATTTGATAAAATACTTTGAACGAGCTATATATCAAACAATAAATGAAATGCTCTGATTTACAAGAGAAGTGAATATTTTTTATGTAAATGTGTTGCAGTTTTACATTTACGAGTAATTTTATTTGTCCGAATTAATTCACCTATTTAAAAAAATGGCTATTTTTTAATTTATGTATCATGTTTTCAGTTTTAAAAAAAAAGAATTCTGGGATTTTTCGAGGTGCTTAATTGGGTGGGAAAAAAAATGCATATTACATATTTGGAAATGCAAAATCAGTTTGGCCTAACCACAAAACAGAGAGGACCCATTTAGACGTCATCACTGTTCAGGAGTATTTATTTCCCATTTATGTCACAATATTTGTTCACAATATAAAAATAAAGAGTTTTGTGGGCTAAGGAAATTATAATTTTATTATTTTTAATTGACCCTTAAAATTGACTTTTGGAGAAAAATCTACATTACCAACATTACATTTCTAAGAACATCTTTCTTGACTTTTATTATCATCTTATACATCCTTCATTGTCACTGACCCATATTTTCCTATTTTTGTGGCATGCAATTATCTATTTTGTTTTAATATTTTTCTGTTGTTAATTGGTGACACGTCCCTAAGAACAATGTTTAAATATGCTACAATAATAAATAAGACGTGCATAAATCCATAGTTTGTTTCCCAAAGTGCTCTAGTGCTCTGTTTTGTTACCCTCCATATATACTGTGAATTATTTTGTAGTCATCATGGCCCTTTCCACTCAAACTGCATTTTAAGTTTTCAATATTTTCCTACATAAACATTCCACTTCGTTTTAAACTTTACAGGGGCTTTTCATCCGTGGTTGCGTTGGGAGCAAGTGTTATCTGTAACAAAATTCCTGGTTTGGCCCCTCGTCAAAGGACTATCTGTCAAAGCCGGCCTGACGCTATCATTGTCATTGGAGAAGGAGCGCAAATGGGAATCAATGAGTGTCAGTTTCAATTCAAAAATGGAAGGTGGAACTGCTCAGCCCTCGGGGAAAGAACTGTCTTTGGAAAAGAGTTGAAAGTGGGTATGTTACCAAATTATTACATTTATACTGTTACAGTATTCAGAAATTAATTGCTGATACAAGTGGTCTCATATTTTAGACATAGTTCTAATAAAAAAGAAAAGCACAAAGACTGTTAATGACTAAATTACTTTCTTTCAAGCCCCGGAGAGATTAAAAGCCCAAATAAAGCTGTTTTTAGACTCAACTTTTAAGAGTCACTCTTAAACACCTGCTACAGCACTCTTAATACTACTTTCATGCAAATGTAGGATTTTCTTCCCAAACTCTGCATAGACTTCTGTGTTTTAGAATGACACTCTATTGTGTCCTCCTCCTGACAGCTCATTTGAATTGATTTGTCATTGGATGTCAGGCGAATATTTAGATTCTCACACGCCATAGTAACAATGTCAGCTAGGTTTCAGCTGCATGCATTCATGGAGCAAGTGCCAACGCGGCTGGATTTATAGCCCTCTCAACAGTCCACCCTCTCAAAAGAATGATTTTTCTAGTCGACCTGTCTTATCTGTAGATTTTAATGATTTGGCATTCAGGGTTTTCACTTTACCACGGGTATAAGTTACAGTGGTTGAATAGTAGAGCAAAAGAAAGTACAGTATTGTGATGAAATGTAACAATATGTCACCGTAAAGAGACAAAGCATAAGTAATTAACTGAGTTTTTCACTTGGGGGTAATGTTATCCATTTTCCTAAGGCAAACTTAGGCCTGTTAAGAAGTCCTTCAGTGCTATTGAGCCTGCGACACATTGATGAATGGTGGCGTGAAGGACTTTGCTTTAGTTTCAGACCCTGCTAGCAAATAGGAGGTGGCATTATTGTGTGGCTTTTCCTGTGGCTGCAGGGAATTTCGATGCTCAAATATCCAAACTCTGTCGGAAATAAACTCCAAGATAATATTATTCAAAAATGATTCTCTTTCCGTTAAACGCACAGTTTTAGGATCCAGTCGGTGTTGCGATGGTGTGGTTGAGGCCCAGGGGAGAAGCTTAGATCTGTAGAGACTTGTATCTATCGCTGAAGGTGAAGCTGTATTTTATCCCTCTGCATCAAAGACAAGCGCCTCCTGAAAAAAAAAAAAAAAACCCCACAGGTTTTCGTCTCTTTCCATCTCATTCTGGAGCTGCACACACTCAGCCGTTTACACTTGAATGGCAGCCTGGATCTGTTGTGGGTGCTGATTATATTATTTAATGCTGTCTGCTTGGACAGCTGCTATGGGTCTTGTGTTGTGTGCCCTCTCATCTAAGCGCTTCAGAGCTGACGCTGACCTAGAGTGACAGACCGTGGTCTCCATTTCTGAAGCGGCCCAACTGCTTTATTTACCCAGACTCTTTTTTTTGTCTATGGTTGGTATAGGGAGGATTAAATAAAGTGGACAACCGTTCAAACGGGATTGGTTTCAGTGGGTGTATGACCAGTCATGCTCATAGTAGCAGAAGTTAGAAGATGAAAAGAGGTTGTTAATCCTGTGGGGAGGGGCTTGCGTACTCAAAAAAAAAAAAAGAAAAGAAAAAAAAAAAACAAGAAATTGTTGAGTAATGTGCAGTAATTTTCAGGGCCTGGTACCAAGGTCCACATTTGGCACACACGGCAATGGATTCCACTTATAGGTGCACTTTTGCACACTTTGCCGTCTCCACTAGCCATGGACCCATTCACCTTTTTATCGTATAGGTAAATGAAGTTCGATTGAAATATAGCTTGCTGGAAATCAGTGGTTGGACAGATATGCGAAAGGCATCCCATCTTTGTGCTTGTGTTACTTTATGTTGCTTGAGCGCAACCCTCCTAAATCTTCTCTGACTTAACCACCCTCTGGTATGCTCAAAAATAGTTTTCCTCCAACAGCATTAATGCCTCAAGTCCAGACAAGTACATTGTATGAGGTTTATAAATTAACCTCTTGCATTTACAGTTTTGGCAAGAAACGTCTCGCACAGAATCATGCAATGCCACTGATTCAGATTTCTCTTGAAAATAAATGACACCCATGTCATAACACACACAAGTTTTATGGAAGTCTTATCTGCTCTGTTTGTGTTCAAAATATCTTGATTTAAGTAAACATAGCTCGAGTGATATACAAAGACAAGGAGCCGTCTGCTCTAGTATTGATGAGAATTTTAAGATTCTGCGTCAATACAGTCTTCATTTTTCTTTCTTCATAATATATCCCTACTCCTTTGGCGACAAGCCCATACAACTCATAAAAATCTCCACATAATTGATGCCCCAAACTGGCCTTTGTTAAATTGCATGGGCAGCGTTCCAAGATGTTTATCATCAGCAGGTCAACACATACCAATGTTAGTTTCAGGAAACCACTGAAGATTGTTGCTGCCGCTCTTGATCGCTCGAAGGTGAAAATTCCTGAATTGCTGAGCCGGTCTGTTAGCAGTCTGACATATATATGTGTTTTTCACTTCTTGCCACGAAATGATCAAAAGATAGAAAAGATATTAATTGTAATAACTCATGACATTAATCTTTATGAAGCCTATAGTAGTTAACTCTTTAAAGTGTTTCTTCAGTTGAGGTGTGTAAATGATTCTTAGGGACAGTCAATACATGATGACTCATTAATCCAGTAAAGGATATATGTGTATTTCCGGGAATGTTGACATAACCATGCATGGTATTTTTAAAAAAATAAAAAATTCCAATGCAGAGCTAGGTCTCTTATTGTTTTTTAGCTTTTAAATTTGCCAAATGCTTTTATCCAAAGCAACTTAAATAGTGTGAAAACTGGAAGCTTGCAACTCTCGGAAAGTTATTTGCTGCTTGATGTCACCTAACAGAAAAGTCCCTGAAATAACTCTTTGCAGGACTTCAGACCTATCTTTGTCCTTATAAATGAAATACACCATTAACCTGGAAGTGCCCTGTTTAACAGTGGCAATCAATTATAGCAGTGCTCTGGCCAGGGAGGCACTGCATGCCTGAGGAGTTCATCTCCACAGGGTGGATCCCTCGTTCTGACGGAAGCTGGGACAGTGGCCAGACTAGAGTCTAAACACATACCCTCTATCTCTACCATTCTATTGTCTCTGAAATAAACCCTTGTCCTTTGTGCTTATTAAAGAGATGGACCGTTCCTTCCTTTGCTCATCTGTGTGCAAACAGTTATTTGTCTTTCTGTTTCCTCTCTATGACAACTGAAGGACAATTATTTGTGTTTTGAATAATCACAGGTATGTGATCCGTGTTTGTTTTGCCTATGTCGGGTCCTAGATCATTTTTATATCATGTTTTTTACAGTAAGCCCCCCACGCCATCTATTTGAGACTGTTAATCAGTTAGTCAGTGTGCATGATAAATGAACTAAACTTGACTCAACTAACACATTTTATTACTGCTATGAGTGTCAAGATATGTCAGGTATGTAGGGTGTTTTAAAACTGCCTCTGCTGGATCTTGTTGTCAGCATTACTGACGGATAATGTTCTTTTGAATCCAGGAAGTAAGGAAGCAGCCTTCACCTACGCCATTATCGCTGCCGGGGTCGCCCATGCCATCACAGCGGCCTGTACTCAGGGTACGCTGAGCGGCTGTGGTTGTGACAAGGAGAAGCAGGGCTTCTACAACCAAGAGGAGGGCTGGAAGTGGGGAGGATGTTCAGCTGATATTCGCTATGGTCTAAGCTTCTCAAAGGTGTTTATAGATGCACGGGAGATCAGGCAGAATGCTAGGACACTCATGAACCTCCATAACAATGAAGTGGGACGCAAGGTATGTGGCGCAGTTTGCTCGTTTTTTTTAAGAAGCACCATGCATAAGAACATCAGTAGGCCAGGGTCGTCCAGTCCTGCTCCTAGAAGGCAGCTTTCCTGGAAGGTTTAGCTCCCACACACCTACATGAAAGGTTTTTTGTAATCCTGAAGACATTGGTTTGCTGGTCCAGGTGTGATTATTTAGGGCTAGAGCTAAACTCAGCTGGAACATGGCCCTCCAGGAAGTTTGTTGTAAGTCCTACAGCAGGGGTTCTCAAATCTGGCCCTTGAGGTCCATTTTCCTGAAGAGTTTAGCTATAGGCCTAATCAAACACACCTGAACAAGCTAATCAAGGTCTTCAGCATCACCAGTTACAGGAAAACAGGTTAGATCAAGGTTGGGGCTAAACTTTTACAGGGAAGTGGACCCTCAAGCACCAAGGTTGAGAACCCCTGCTATTCAGTGCTGTTAAATGAATTTGCTCTGCTTTGGAGTTGGTAGTACATTAAAAATAACTAGGTATAGCAATGCAATGCAGTTAGTTTTTGCATAACATTTTACTGTAGAATGCCTAAGCAAACTGTCTGACCTTTATAAGCTTTTCGTCAGTCAGTGCCAATCTGGAGAGTGTGATGTTTCAGCACTCTGGACAGAGCTTTTTTTGGGCTTTAAAACCCTAAGCCTGACCAGTAGCCTTTTGTAACTTTTTTATTAAGCTCTTCTGTTATCTGGTGCCTCACATGCAGCAATCCCCTCTTAATAGCAAGTATAAACAGTGCTGTAAAACGACATTTTTTTATTGAGCAGATCTTAATAAAACTCATTAAAAGGCCATGTCCATACGTACGTGGGTATTTTTTAGTTATTTATTTTTTTAGACTTTAGGCGTGCAATGCAACACTATCAGGAGCATGTCAAACCAACAGGTGCTCATATAATCTCAACCGTATGACCATCTTGGCCAATCAGAAGCCTGAAAGTTTCCAAGAGGCAGATATAACAGTGCAAGCTCTGACATCACAAGACAGAATATCCTGCACGATAACACTGAACCCAGGTTTCAGTGACCTGGTGCTGCATTTGGAAGAATGGCCAAATCGCATAGAAAAAGCTGCAGTTTTGAAAATACCCACATTCACGTGGAAAGGGCCTACGGTCATGGCATCAACATGCCACACCCATGATTGTAATTGGTTAATGAGAAAATGCAAGGGGCGTGGCCTTCCTTAAGACACAAGGATCTTTCCATTGTAAACTTTTCCTGTTTTTCTTACTGTTTATCAGAAATCAGGAGCATGAACCTTCTAAGCCCGATATGCATCCTAGATTGCAGACAACTGTCAAAAAGACTCCTGAAAGTCTGAAAGGGAGAAAAAATAATAATTAAAACGCAAGGTAAAAGCTCTCCCACCCACAGCAAAAGTGAAAAAGAGTGAAAGGAAGAGAAAGAGAGGGAGAGAAAAGACACATTAACCAACCACACCAAAGATTATGCCGCCCTGAACAGGCAATCCACTGATGCCAATCAGACCACTCGGATATCTTCTATATCTAAACAGGCACTCTGCTTCACTGAGTTCTGCTTACATTTGCCCATTCATTCATCTGTTCTGAGCTAACCTATTGTTTTTTCTAAGCCTAAAACTAAGGTATTCGAAATGAATGAAGGTTTAGCATTAGTATGCATGCAAATTAACTACAGGACAAGAAGTGATACAGCATCCCTCGGTTACACTGAAGCTCACAATGTTTTGTTTTTACCTGTGAAGTTTGACGTGTGTAGGTATAACAAGGGGAGGCACACAGGCACCTGAAACCTGACTCCTGAGCTTTATCTGTGTACACTACACACAGGCTGATTGTTGTAGGAACTCTGCGATCATCGTTCAGTCAGTGTTTATATCATATCCTGTGCAGATTCCGCTCTATTGCTTATACAAGACAAGAGACTCCTACAGACAACCTCTGATAGTTTGCCCCTTGCAACAATTTGTGGCGTGTGTTGTGTACACAAATGAAAGGGTTTCCCACAAGTAGTCAGAGAGCCTGTGAACACAAGCTGTTTTGCAGGCCGGCTCTCTACACGGCGAGAGGAATGAGGTAGTCTAGCACTGCAAGTTTAACAATCCTTGCATTCTTCAAATCGGAATGTTAAAAAAAACCTTTGTCTCAACCTGTTAAACCATTCCCAGAAGTGTGTCTTAAAATACCCAACTGTATGCCACCGAGGGTGATTTCACTAATCACCACTGTATTGTTAGTCCATCCAGATCTTGGTTTGCTGGAATATTCCTTTTATTAGATGATGAGAATATGTGCAGTATGTTAGGGTTTTTGACCAAAACTTCCACATACCTTTTCGTAAACAAGATCTTTTCCTTCCTCATACATTCTCCGCTTAACATCAGTAATTCTATCTTTTGTAACGGATGATTGCACACTTCAAATTTGTCAACATTTGGACTAACTAAATCAACAATGAGTCATCAAACAGTCTACTTTCATAATGACCTCAGGCTAAGATTCCTAAAAGGAACCTAGGTGCCTAAATTATCCCAAAGGTATTGACTTGTTGATTTTTCCTTTCAGGTCTTGGAGAAGAACATGCGCTTAGAGTGTAAATGTCATGGTGTATCAGGATCCTGCACTACTAAGACTTGTTGGACCACTCTCCCAAAGTTTCGTCAGTTGGGTTACATCCTCAAGGAGAAGTATAACCATGCCGTACATGTGGAACCGGTCCGAGCCAGTCGGAACAAGAGACCAACCTTTCTGAAGGTTAAAAAGCCTTACTCATACCGCAAGCCCATGGACACGGATTTGGTGTACATCGAGAAGTCGCCCAACTATTGCGAGGCAGATCCCGTGACGGGTAGCATGGGAACCCAAGGCAGGATCTGCAACAAGACTGCGCAGCAGGCCAATGGCTGCGACCTCATGTGCTGTGGCCGAGGATATAACACGCACCAGTACTCACGCGTGTGGCAGTGCAACTGCAAGTTTCTTTGGTGTTGCTACGTCAAGTGCAACACCTGTAGCGAACGAACAGAAGTGTACACGTGCAAGTGAAATATTTATTGCTGGGGAATTGATACACACCTGTGACTAATGTGGTAGAGGGTCTACAAGCGACGCAACTGGATGGCCACTGCTATGGGTTCCAAGTATTGAGAGGAAAGAGCCATTTGCACTGGAAATCGTAGGTCTGGTGGAGTCTAGACGGAGTAATTGTGTGCAACGCGTGACACTTTGCTCCTGAGTTCTGCTGAGGGCTTCAGTGTTGGTACCAGTAGACACCTTTCTGTTCCAGTACTGAGCAACAGAGCGAAGTAGCCTGCAAAGGCTTGATCTGTAGACCGTGAAAAAGATGTGGGGTGTGATTATTAAGGGTGTTCTGCTCTGTAGACAGCACAGAAGGTATTTCTAAGGAACTTTTTGGGCCTGAGTGATTGATATAACAAATCTTACAACATAAAAAACTGTACATGGACACAACAGTGATATTTAACTTTTTATTTAGAGAAAATGGCTAATGTTAATTTATTTAATGAGGAAACTACTGATACTTCTCATTGTGTTTACTAGCTTAGATTTAGCTCTTCTCCTGTTTAATATGTGTGTTTTGGATAGAAATAAACTGACCAACTTTTACACTGTAAGTCATGTGCTTAAGCTTAGGGATGAACCAACGACAATGGACAATACAAAAACAAGTGCACTGCACTCAAGGTGTAATTACAAGTCTCTGAAAGAGGAGACTCTACTGTCTTTAATGTATCATTGTTAGGCTTTTTCCTTCCGTTTTCCCATCTCCTTAAGTGTCAACCTTTGCACATATATTCCTATGTACAATTACACACTGGAATCGGGCATCGGGTTTGAAGGCTCATTCCTTCCAAAGTGAAATAACATGGGTCCACAAGAACATTTGTCTTTAAAGTGGAATAGTCCAATTAAAATAAGTGTATTTAAATGGGATCTAAATTCTCCCCACTTAAACTTTGGGACCTCATTTGACACAAAGCTTTATGGTAATGAGGCCACAAGCTTCCCTCGCTTTTGGCTAATATTTGCTCTGTTGGCAGCGAAAGAGATTCAGTAATTAATTCACTTTTCGAATGGAATATCCTCAATACAGATGCCCCACCTGCTACTGATGTGGAATGTTGAGATCAGATAACCAGTTCTATTAATGTTATATATTATAGGTAATATAACACTCTTTGCTGCTAGTTTTGTTCTGTTCTGCAACTGTAGTTAGTACTAGTAGTATATTGTGTGTTGTGACCAAATGTGGTTGTCCAGACAGATTGTCCTTGTGTTGACATATATTTTGTAAGAGATTATTTTTATATTTTATTTATTTTGTGTAAAGGAAAAACCCACTACCGATGTCCTGTAGATGGACATCAGAAATTAGAGAGATAAGCTAGAAACTGTGTGATTGTGTCATGGTACCAGCTTGAGCAGTTTATTGTAATCTACATCTCAATGAAGTTACACTCATGGCGTGTAGTTGCCAAGCAAGTTATGATGATGAAAAAAAAAAAAAGAAAAATATTACAATACGATCATACTGGTGTTCGAACGTGAAAACTTACAAGAGTAGCATTTTAATGACAAAGGTCCTGCAAGTGGGATCAGTATGGGAAACTGTAGTTAAATAATCCTGGGACAAACCCTCTGGTACTGAGAAAAAAATCATGACTGAGGGTTTTTACCAAAGAACATCTGAATTTGAGCCTGGGTCTTTGTCAAGAGCAGGATGGCCTTGATGTAATAATTATTTTTAAAAACGTGATTTCAACAGATGTTTTGCCAAATTGATTGTACTTCATTATTGTGTCATCATAAATGATAAAAAAGATGTTATGCATTATGTTTCCAACAGTGTTAATAAATATTTCCTTGGCTTCTACCATTTTTTCTTTTTTAAGGGGGCAGTTTCCAAGGCATAGTCTTTATTTATTTTACAGGGTTAACTCTAGTTAGAAAAACTGACCAAAACTAAATGACCTGTTAGTTAGAATCATCACATTTCCCATACCATCTCTCAGCCTTACATCCTACAACCAAACAGAGCCATCACTAGTTTGACAGTCCCTCAAATTAGTAAAGAAGGGGCAAAACATACATTACGTTCGACTTAACTTATGGTCGACTACTGGTTTTGACATTATTTTTTACAACATGGTTGACCGCAGGGCAGTGAGGAAGCTAACGAAAGTACTTGCATGTTAATGGTAGGGCTGGTGTAGAGCTTTAATTGATGAGTAGCAGCGAGGAGGGTGTCACAGCAATGGGCCGATGTAAGGAGGGGGGGGAGAAGAGGGGTGATGGATTACTCTGACATCTGCTTCATTCACTTCCCAGCGCCGTCACCACAACAACGCCTCTGTGGCCCCCAAAAATGCTGTCCAGTCTCCCTGAGAAGCAGGCCTGCCCATTAGCGAAATGTTAACTATGCAAAAATCCAGCTAACTTTTGGATGCTATTTATTTTGTCCCCCCCCTAAAGGCGATAGGGATGGCAAAAAGAGAGGCTTTGCCATTGTGAAGGATGATGTTAAGAGGAATTTCAATCCAAAAGTTAGAAAGATCTTAGCATCACCCCTTGAATAATCGGCACAAAACGCTCCTTTGAGAATCGGATGAAAACTCATCAATAGGCAGCAGCGTGAAAAGGCAGCTGGCCAAACAGCCTTGGTTAAAGTAACATCGACACCCAGTCACCATGAGCTGAATCACAATATTGTGTGGTTTTGAAAAACCTTTTGGATGTAACTCTGTTTGGCTCAGGCTCCTGCTTCTTTTCCACATTCTGAATGGCATGACGTCGGAGAGCTTAACACTTGTAGATGGAGGAGACAAGAAATGTTAGAAGAACAATTAAGGGGAGACAAATTCTAGTCTAGTTGCCTCCGTTCGTTACGCCTTCGCTTTCCCTTTACAATGAAGCCATTTAATTAGCAGAAACTCTCTGTGAAAACTTGTCGATCCGCCAACACGTCGCCCCCCATTATGTTATCATGCCTGCTTAATTTCTGATGTGCAGGGATCAAAATATAACCTTTTACGCAGTGCGTTCGCGCTGCAGTCGAGCGTATTAGGATGCACTGCAAGAAACTGTAAGCCAGGTGTTCGGCATGATGGCAGAACGTTGACTATGTACCTTACCCTTGGCTTTAATATCATGCTGTCTGCCAGCAACTGTTAATGCCAAGAGGCTATCATTGAAAGGCTAATTAAGATTCCCGCAATGTTTTCCTATAAACTGCTGTTTCGCTGCCAAACCATTCATCGTTTAACGTCAACGCCTGTCTAGCAGGGTGATGGTTGTGAACTGAGACTTCCCCAGCTAACATGCGCTTTTATGGGCCACTTTGGGCGCACCTGTGCACACCTGGAATTCAACAGAGGCCTTTGATTTATAGCTGCCTGCTCGTCTACTTGAAGCTACTGCTGGAGCGATGCAGGGAATGGGCCACAGAACACTGGTAATGTCCTCGAGAAATTCCCTGGCCTAGCAACTACGTCAACTTAAATGTCAGGATGGCTGTTGTGCCATCTTATCTACAACCCTATGAAGTTTCATGTATTTAATATGAACATTTATAAGGCCTCTTAATTATCAACATTGTCAAAACCTGTTGTATATAATCTGCTTCATGCCTTCTGCATCAGTTAGGAACTCTTGTATTATAACAACGAAAATAATTCTAAATTCTAAGGGAAATAAATGGGAACATTCTAAATGGAACATCTTTCTTTTTGCTGTAAAATCTCTATTGATTTCTTAAAATACATACTTTTTTATTGTATATTCGTTTATATTATAAAAGAGTACATTTTATATTGTTATAGTGTAATGTTTTAAGGTGAACATTTACTAGACTGAAGCAACAAGGTTATTTGTTTATCCATGCATCGTGTTAACTATACATGGTAATATATATATATATAAAATATGACGCATAAGGCTTTTGATCGCTCAATCATTGTATTCCACGGTATTATATCTTTTGCCCCACACAAAAAATTATAAAGATTATTTGGAAAACTAAGCATTTAAGTATCATCTAACTAAGAGATCTTATTGGGAGGTACAACTAATAATTAGGAGTGACAACTGATTTTTATGTGTATTTATCTAAGCATTGTGCAATCCTATTATAAAAAATGGTAGAATATCATCTTACATTCTGACCATAAATATAAGTAACAGCTCCAAAAGATCCTATTTTTTCCGTTTCTAAATAGTTTTCCTCCAAATAGTTTTCCTCCATATTAGCTTCATATTTTCCTATGTTTCCTATAATGAATCAAGTATAATACTGAAACAAACATGCAAACCTTTTTGTCTAAAGGTTTGATAAACTGCTCCATTTCCATTATTTATATATCAGGATTTACATGGTTAAATCATTTTATAATAAAAAAAACCTTGTTACTTCACTGAAATGAAACTAGCTTAAGCTAAGAGATGACTTCGTTTTGTTTGAGACGAGCTGCTAATTCAGTGTAGGCTACTAAGTAGCTGTGTGTCATTCTTTTATAGGGCCTAAATAAATGCCTGCCGACTTTTCACAAGATAGAACAAGTCAGAAAACTACCATTACTCCCCTTACCCTATTAAAATACATAAGTCATGCAGTCAACTTTTGTTTAAAATCATGTTATAGCACAATCAAACACGCAGCACAGCCAGTATTATTAAGAAGAAAAAAAACTTTCAAAAGAACTGATGACTCCAATTCTATTCTTTAGATATCAAACACAAACCAGGATACAGAGCAACACTAAATGTTTCACTGGCACAGTTATAATTTGCCAGTGGCATCCATTCACTTATGTTTGTATATGTGCCTTACAAACAGCACAAAACCTTGCACAGATTTACAAATTGAATATTTCATCCAAAATATCTGAGGAGATTTAAAGACTCTAGTCTTTTTAATCGAGGCAATTACAATGAATGAAAACTCTGCAAGCTCTGCAAAGCAAATTATGCAAAAGCACCATCAAAATATCATAAAGGTGGTCCATAAAACTTACAAATATGATAACAAAAATGCTTGAAGTTGTTGTGTGAATGCTTGTCAGAATTTAAATTCTCAGAAGCAGTTAATTTCTATTTACTACTTGATGAGCTACAATTAATGTCTTACAGATAGCCTTCTGGTATATAACGCTTGACCATTTAACTAATCTTACAGTCGCTCTAATCCTGTTGATGTGGTTATTACAGATCTGACACTGTGCATTAGGATTCTTTGATTTTCTTTGTGCACATCACAAAATTGAGTATAGGAAACAATCTATGGTTGCTCAACAGGTGCACAACCATACATTTCTATAGTAATTAGGGGTGGGGGGAAAGTATTAGGGTGTCATATAGCCTTTCATTTCAAGAAGAACTTGACAAAAGGACATATAGAAAAGTCTACTCAAATTATGTCTCGTATCGGAGCCTGAGGGACAAAAGCAACTCATGGTATTTTCACAAAGGATTAGTGGTCTTACTGTTGACTTCCTTTGTGAAGAGAACTGCAAACATATATGTGTAGAATCCAGATTGCTCCTCAAACATAATCCGACTTTTATTTCACATATGTGTGCTGGAGTATCACAGTCCTTCTTTTTGCATGTCACATCAGACAAAGATGGTTTCAATCTATATATGTCACCTCTATGGAACCACAACATGAGATGTTTGCTATAATAACAGAAGATTAAAGTTGAGCCTGTGATCATGGATAAGAGAGAATAAAGTATTATGCAACAGGACTAGCTTGTGTATGCAAATTAGGGCAGGATCTGTCATTAAGAAATTGAGTTCAAAGTGGTGAAGAACTATTATTTAGGTTTAAAAAAAAAAGGTTTTTAAGGCCTGAGCATCGGTGGTGCAAGCAAGGACCCTAGTGAAACTGCTCTGTTTCTTCTTTCCTAAATGAATGGTGAATATCTGATAGTGGGTGTAGCAAAATGGCTCAACAGCACCACCTATAAAATTTCAACAAAGTGCCCCTCAAGCTATGTTTCACATAGATTTCTGCAGACGTGTGCCATATTTATACAAACAAAAAGTGCCCCAGCACGAAGTCCGAAACTTAAAAAAAACAGGAAGTCTGATATTTTAGTTATAGCGCCATCTGCTGGCAACAGGAAGTGACATACACTTCCTAGAGATTTAGTTCAAAGTGGTAAGTCTAATGTATTTGAGATGTTAAATTGCAAAGATATTAAGTTTTCATTAAAAGGCATGTCTATGGCTGCTTGACAAATGGAAAAAGATGTTGTAACGATGTCCTATCTGCTACAAACTTGACAAGCTTGATAAGAGTCCTGGCCTGAACACATCTAAAAGGCCAAAATTCAATTATAATTATAGCACCGTTTGCTGCCAACAGGAAATGATTTGTTTTGCACTAACTAAACAATGTCCAATCAATATTAAACTTCACATTTGGTAAGAATTCCTGGCCTGAAGACATCTAAAGACGATTGCTTACTGTTCGCTGTCTTCCTAAAGCCACCAGGTGATGGTAAGCCCAGGTGTAGGGGCCCTTTTAACGCTCCTTGCCGTTATCATTTTTTTGTAGTTCTAAACCTAAGGTGCATTTCCTGTATAACAACATAACTTGCTATTCATGTACAATAATACATTGCATCAATGGAGAAACTAGCAAGTCACACATTTTTCACAAAAACGTAGGAACTTGTGCATCCATTGTTAAAATGCTGATTATCACTGATTTCACACAGGCGGTGGAGTGATAATAACAGCAAATTAACAGGTTTGAGATCAAATTAATGCGAAATAATTGATTTAAATAACAAACATATATAAGAACTACTTTTTATTTCTAAGTCCAAGTCATACTAACAAGAAACTACTTTACCCAAATCTGTAAATATGGTTAACAATATTCCAGCAACAAAATGACTAGTAATCAATATAAAATAATCTCTTTATTTTGTGTGTGTGTGTGTGTTGGCGTATGTTTATTTGGAGGTTTGGGTGGTGGAGGGGATTTGGACTTTCACTTAAGACACATTCCAACGGTTGTGAGTTGTGTTGAGTTTTGAATGAGGCGTACGACACAGGAGGTCCCGCGAGGCTTTACAAAGAAGCTGATCGCTCATGTTGCTATAGGAAATACCATCAAACTGCTCTTAATTACAGATCTCCCTCCCTGCTAGCCTCTCCTCATCATGTGTGGCATGTGTCTAAAATTACACTCCATGTATAATGTCTTCCCAGACCTGTGCCAACTTGTAACTCAACCCAATTTGTGTAATATAGAGCAACAATATTGGTGGGATATTTAAAGCACACAGCCCAGGTGGAGGTAGCTGCTTGTACATTAAAAGGCTGAAGTATGCTTCTTCGCTTCATCCCTTTAGATGTGTAAAGAATGTGTTAATGACTCCAGTCAAAGACGACCTGAGCACTGGAGGCCAAACAACTAAGAAGGCTGTGAATACATCAGCACGGGAGCAGTTCCAACTTAATGCGGTGAAAACTGTAATTTTCAGAGAAAGGAACAGAAATAATAGCAGGATTATGGCGGTAAAGCAGCCATGTCCGTGGCCTAAAGCACAGGGATAAGTGTACATTTGCTCTTTCCGTGCCTCAAGTTCTAAACAGAGGAGGATGTTGGTTGCTTTTAATGGGGTTTGTGTGAATCCCTTTCATCTACATGTTTGTATGATCTAAAGGTGTTTGATTGCCGCTTGTGGTATATGAAAAGAATAGATAAATGGGTGGTTGCAAAGTTTCCTTTCTTAATATTTGGAAATGAGATTTGAGATCATCAGATTTAAGTAGATTACCATCAAAGTCAAACTAGTTGTGCCATAAACCTTAATAAGTCTAAATACGCATATTGATAGTGTCAAAATAAGAATGGGGGCAGGGTTAAGTGTAAAAATATGAAAGAAATATACAAATATAAATATAAAACAAGGCAAAGCATGAAGAATGGTAAGGTGTCAGCTTTGTTTTGCTGGTCAAATTAGTTATTAATTCACTCTTTTTCATCACCTCTACAAGAGAACAGTTAGTGAAAGGAATGTAGTCGATCATCTCTGATGGTCTCCTTGAAAGAAGAAATAAAAACATTAGGACTGTAGTGACAGCGCGAACCATTGCAAGCCTGCATTTTGAACCGTTTGATGACAGATGAACTCTGCATCACTTAGAGCAATTGAGTCAGCCGTAAAAGGTGTTCAACGACAAATGCAAGAGAAATCACTTCATTACGCACATTGATAGCTATACTGCTGTACTACAGGTGTTTTATGCTTGCAAGGTTACTGTACACTGCTTTTAAAAATAATTTCTTGGCTTATTACAAGATTTAGCTTTTTCCAATGAGCATTCAGGTTTAGGGCACTTCCAATAAAAGCATTATGACCAAATTTACAGCTTAATATGATCACTTTATCAGCATACTTTCAGATGAGAAGCCCCAAAGCAAAAAGCTTAATTATTCCTCTTAACAAATTCAAGCAATAATTGCAATTTAAGAATCACCTACAATTCACCCTAGTTCAAGGCCAAGTGTTTGATTTCAATGCCAATGGCACCAGTCTAACCCGAGTCCTGCATGATAAGTACGGCAAGCCAAGACTTTCTAGGCCCAGAGGGCTTCAAGGGACTTTTGCTGCCCTCTTTTTGGTACACCCATCCCACCACCACACCCCAGAGATTTAAGAGCGCTCAGGAAACATGAGCAATGTTTTCCTTTTTGAGTTATGTGACCTACCTGGCTCTGGGGCTTACCTGTTCGATATGTCTGAACTCCGAGTAGTCATATTTCATAGTACAGTAATGACTCTGGTTATACTAGACATTGGAGACTAAAGGGTCTCAAAACTGCACGTTCCACGACCATATAATCTACAATAACCATATTAGTTATACAATTTATGGATGACAATTCAATAATGATGTTTTCCAAAAGAACGTCTCTACCTTTAATCCCTTAAGATGCTTATGATTGCAGTGTTTGCTCACTAAAACAAAGAAAACCTTGGAGCGAGGCTTATTGAGAACTTAACGCATCATCAACTCTGGTTTGAAATGTGTCTCATCATGCATGTCTACTGAGAAACAAGAACAAGTACACATGACAAATTCCAACGTTGCATAATACTTCTGTGACTCTTCAAACTGTTTGGATGTTCTTTCCATTAGCGGAAGATTTCTTTTCCCCATATTTTCCAAGTAAGCTGCCATTCTATGTAGGACACTTGGATCATTTATTGATTGTCAAATACGGATTCTGGATCAGTGATAAAAACCACTGCCTTCCATCTACCAGTTCAATACGAGGTCACCTTTATGACACAGAGAAGCGAGGTGAATAGCATAATGACTCTGACTACGTGGCTTAGTAATTTCAACTGGCAACACCAGCTGAGTACTGTTTCAATGAACTCACAGATCTGTCAAGCTCCTTCCAGAAAACAAGTTCGAACAAGCAACAAGATGCAGATTCTTCAGGGTAAAGAGTTTGGCTCAACTGCATGATTTCAAGGAGTGGCAACCGTTTGCGTTTATACTATCGCAGCCATAGACAAGAATACAGAGCATATGTATGTAATGTATATCACAAGGTCTCTAACATCGTTCGCCGGATATCTGGTAAACGAGCGGGCTCTTTTAAGAAATAACAATACTGACAAGCTGAATTCTTGGCACGGGTGACACACTTGGCAATGACCTTTAAACTTGTCTGTTTGATGTACTGACAACTTTGACACAGCAAGAAAGAGAGTGTAAGGGATCAGACCCAGTTTTGAAGTGTTATAATACAATTGCTCAGGGTTCACAAGCTAAGTAATTATGTAGACTAGAGATACTCTTACAAAATGAAGAGGCAGATTTTAGCCCAATACCAAGTAGCTGATTCTAACTTTTTTAGAGAGAACTGAGAATTAACTTTAAAAAACAAATAGTAACTAATCTCTTCATGGATTTCTTAGAAAGATATTTTGTGTACCGTGTTAAGTCATCATAATGGTCCTGGCCTGGTATATCTGTGCACCTGGCAATGGAGCAAGTTTAAGCAAACAGATGTGGGAAGCAAGTTCATATTTCTGAGGCAAAGGAAAATAAAACTGTTTCCCTCTACCCCTATTCTAAGTGGCGCATTCCCCTTTCCCAGGGTTGCCTCATGTTGCTTGTAGCTGTCCCCCACTATCATTGTTTGGACAGCTTGGTCAGCTTCTTCAAGAATGGAAAGTTGATATTTAGATTGAAACCTTCAATTGACCATTTGCTGGAACAGTTAGATATCCACTTGGAGGAGGCCCTTAAATATTAAATTACATCTATAGAATAAAGTGCTAAGAATGTTACTTTAAATAAAACTGTTTTTGTAGATGCTGCATTTAACTGTTACCACTTACAGGATTGTTTGTGTATTGCACAGTCATACTTTTACAATTTTTTTTTTTTTATTGTAAAGTGATAGATGCCTTTGGTTGCAGCATCAAGCATAGGTTTTAAACCTTGCACCTTTAAAAAGCATATGTTTTTCAGAATTTTTGATGCAACATCAAATTTGAAACAATTAAAAATGTGTCCTGAGATTCCTGTATTCTGCTCCATTCCACTGTTTTATGAACATAAGAATGTGTTCCATGTGATTGGCCCATAATACTATGATTTTCCTTGTCAGTTCTGCATGCTCAGGTTAGTTGAGTAGCAGAGCTCCTCATGAAGCTCCACTGGCTACCTCCACAGTTCAGTGCTGGGTCAGAGGAGACTGTGTACATGTCCTTCTCTCTTCAGAAAAACACAGCTGGGCAGCCTGTACTGATGTCAGATGGAGACACAAGGAGAGAGATGTTAATTAAATAACTCTTCCTGCACTGGCTGACTAACGCAGAATTAAACGGTGGGAGACGATGACATTCTACTCACCATTTCTAGTGAAGCGCATCAAGTGGAACCTAATGCTGTTGTTTTAAAAATGTATCATAAGTTTAAAATATGTTGGTTTGTCTTGTTACATTGACCGTTGTGCTACTCTTAACATAAAGAAGAGTAGAATTGGATAAAACGTTCTAGATAGAAACTGAGACAAAATTTTAAAGATGCCTGTGAACTTATTTCTTTGGCACATAAGGCCTATACATTTGGAAGGCATTGCCATTGAACACATTGAGTGAGGAAAATGGCATTCACCGGTTTGCCCCTCTCTGAGCATCTCTGTTCAGATCTCATCTTGGCAAGAGAAATCAAGAGCAGCCAGTACAGACCTGCTCCACAGAAATGTACCTTCATCTTATGTCATGTAAGTGTAACACTGTGCTGGAATGTCTGCTGGGGTCCTGGGGGCCACTCTCCCATTCAGCAAACAATCACTGCCAGCTAATAAAGGAGGTATTTGTGTGATATGTCAGCGGTTTGTGTGAGGCTTAGATGGAATGAGATGGTGTGGGGAGATAGCATTCACGGCCTCTCCAGGAGGGGAAACATATACTATTATTACCAGAAGCCATTGTCACAGCGAGCTCTTTGAAATAAAATGTGGCATGGCACTGTCAGCCGATACTTGTGCGATCAAAAACCCACAATAATTTGCAGCTCCTCAGGAACATTGATCTCTAGTTACTGAAGGAACAGCTACACAACTGTTAGCCATTTACAGTCACCCCTGTTTGTACAGTGTTGTCAACCTAGCAATTTTGCTGCTAGCAACTTTTTCAGCTTGGAGAAAGTTGGGAGAAAGTTGGAGAGAAGTTTCAGCTTCTGTCAAGTGTCAATATGTGAATTAAGTTGCTAGTTGCAACTGTTTAATAATAATTATTAATTCTGGTGTGTTATTAGCTAGTACCTGTAACTGTTGATGGTATATAAACTAACCACAATACACTGCTTAAAATATGACTGTTAAAAATGTGCACTTTACTTAAGAAAATAATTTAAAAGATGTGTAAATGTTCAAGAAATTAAAAGTTGTAAAATTTGATCATTTAAAAAAAGAAAACATAGTAATAATAATAATTCCTTTGGTACAAGGTTAGATAAGAGATTATTTATGAAAGTTTATCTAAAGAGATTTTTTTTTATAAACGTACAGTAACAGAACATCTTGTTTACTTTAAGGGTCAGAAAGAGGGTACAAAACGGTCATTTACGTGAGTAAAGTGGAGAGAAAAAAAAAATGCTACAAAAGTTAAGAATATGTCCTGAAGACATCCAGACTGAAGCAATTAAAAAAATAAATATTAGAAATGGGATTTATAAATCACATTGCACTTTCTGTTATTTTATGAACATGACTTCAGTGACACAAATATTTAAGAGAAGAAATCATTTCCTCTTCATGTCTGTCACTACGGTTTTGGGCTAGTCTACACATGATTAAAAAAACACCATATGTAAATCTCCAAAACACGGACACACATAAGCTGTTTTACTTTCACTTCCCTGTAGTGTATCCTGAAGCTACAGACTTATTAAAGCCATTTATCATCCCTACCAGCCGGAGATGGTAAGGGTGGTGATGGCTTTAGGATTGCCCTAAAATATGATGTGGTTTTGAACATCATTTTTATTCCGCAAGCCACCAGCACTGACTTTTGTTGTGATTATTGTCTGATGAATTATGTTTTGCTGTGTGGTTTGCTGTGACAACCGGTTATGGTATACGTTTGTTCTTATCACAAACATCTTGGTGTGTCAAAATAAAAGTTAAAAGCTGGTTTAGCGAATGCATTACTTATATTTTAATTAAAACTGTACAGACCTTAACCATAAAAGATTTTTTTTTAAATATACCAGGGATATTAAACTGACATTGGCTTGCTGTCTCTGGTACAAAATTGACCCTTCACAGGGAGCTTGATTGACTAGCGATCAATCATAACGCCATTTTACAGACAGCAAATTAGACAGAAGAGTAGATTAACTCTGTTGGACTTAAAACTTGAAAACTGGCATGTATTAATGTCTTTCCACGGTTGCAGAAAAAATACCCTCTGATGTTCATTCATTGGCATTTATTTTGCTTTCAAATGATGTAAAAATGATGTTCAAAAACACAACTGCAATCTGTAAGGTTTGCCTCTTTGTCGCCATCACTGTTTAGAATCTGTGATTGCATTTTTTTGCAGATTTATCACCATTATGCGTTTTGTGCATCGGCATGGCTCATTAGCACAGATAAATGGTTTGAGGCTCTCTGTGTGGCTGTTAGTCACAGCGCCGGTGTGGATATTCACTATACTTTGGAATCACAGAATCTAAGTCCTGGAAGTATGACACAAATAAGCAGGATATTTTAAATAGTTATAAGTACCAACTGAGAAAAAAAGCATTACAATAAATTGCACTACCAATGGAAATGACCCTACTATGGGTAATGAAAGGTTCATATTTTGGTCCACAACAACAGGATGACACGCATGTAAGGTCAAAAAACACTTTCAAAGTCTTACAATTTGTATTTATTTGCTCAACGACTTGTCAGTCTTGCTCTCATTTTCATTTCAGCCAGAGCTGCTTTGTATACAGCACTACCAGTAAAACCGCTATTTTACCGGTCCAAAAGCAACACCAAGTGGCAAAGAATGAATTTGCATTTTCATTCAAAAAGATCAACAAGTGGGAGGGCAATATGCTAATGTTTCATGTTGACATCAACATGAAATGGCTTGCTATTTGTTTTAAAAATGACTTGTGTTAATTATTTACAGTTAACGCTTTCTTTTGAGAGACTATACTGTAACTTTATACATGGTGCACTTTCAGATTTAAAATTTAAAATGTTTTAATTCACTTAAAGCTGTGTTACACACTGCATGAAAGGTCATTTTCAAAATTCTATAATGGGGGCACTTTAAATCTAACAATCACTGTGCAAGTTATTATAATTGCTATAATTTGTTCTTAAATTTTTAATGTTAACAACATCAGCATGGCGTGCATTTAGTGTTATTAGTTTTTGACGACTGGTGAATCGTCAGTTGTCACTGATGATTGTCATTGGACACTTTCTGCATTACAATCTAGACATGCAAAGGGTCAGCTGAATCCAGACACCTTAAAGGGATATTCACGAAAGAGCTAAACAAACACAACAAAAAGTCAATGTTACTGCCAGCTTTAATACTAGCAAATGGAAAGTACCAGAACATGTAATATAGTACACTGCACCCCTTTCATAACAGAGAAGATACTGTCTCCAAGACCACAATGCGTGTTCCAAAAGGGACATGGTGTTATTTGTCTGACCAATTCAACTACTGAACGTTCACATCTGCAATTCAACAAAGTGTAAATGAACTCATGATCTCATCACTCTGCTGATACAATTACGCCTTTTGGCAGTCGCATCAACATATTTCCAAATTGAGCAAGGCTTTCCTTGGTAACTATTATCCAGCTACCTTTTATTGTTTGTATGTAAGTCTATGGAACAGTTTGTGACTATGTTTATGGATGCAATTTAAAATTTCACGTTTACAAACAAATTTCCGGAATTATTTAATAATTGCAAAATAATTGGTCTACAGTCCTATGGGATGACTCATTTAATCCAAAACTCTGACATAACTTGCTTAAATTTGTCACTGGCCACTTTGAGCTCATCATCTTCCCAAAAGCAACATCATAGCAGTCCAAACAACCAAGTCCCAAAACCGTCAAGATGCAGAACAACAAAGCAGTGTCTGTTCAATGCCTATCCGTGTGCTTCTGTTGGGTTAGGCCCCTTTAAATGCATGTAAAGGAGGCAATAATTTTCAGACGGTCAGTCTTGCTAAGCGTGATAAAGCTGCCTGTCACATTTTTGTCCCTAACTACAACAGCTCCCATTCAGGCCTGCGTCAAGCATCTCCAGGAGTGCCACACAGCAACCTCTTTCCGGCCTTCTCTGCATTCAAATGTGATCAAATCAAAAGGTGACTTTCCCCCACAGCTGGGCGGAAAAGCGGATTAGGTCAAAGCGACAGAGTTCCCCTGAATCCGGACACTGAGACGGGTGAGAGGAGGCGTGTGAGAGTGAGAGTGTGTGTCCGTCGGTCTGTGTGGGTGTGGGAGAGAGAGAGTGAGTCAGAGAGACAAAAAGAAAGAGTGAGAGAGAGAAAGAGAGAGAGAGAAGAGAAACATATAAACAGCAAAGGCTTACTGCATTTGTCAGACTCCCATCGTTCCCAATGGCAGGAGGCCAATGATGGTGACCTGCTGTCTAAAGGCTCGTCGTCAGTCCAGAATCTATAATGAAGTTGATCCTATTTATCCAATCCTACTCACTTACCCTCATTTCTTTTCACAGTTCACATGATGGCTTAAACGTTTTAAATATCATTTGCACTTTGTGAATAAACTAATTGTAAGAACTGGCTCTAAAACCAATCTCCAGGCTTGTTTTTGGGAAAATAACCGGATCTTGGTTTAAACAAGGCACTTGAAAGTAATTGGCTGACGGCATGTTCCACCATTCATGGTGTTTTTATAAGGCAAAAAAAAAGGATGTGTTTTTTCATAAACTTCTATATTGAAGTTTGGCTCTTGTGGTGTACTTCCAAAATCTTTCATTAGTCTAATCTGCCCTGGACAAAAGAAAAGAAGCCAGAGCGAATCTTGAGACCGATACCTGTAGAAATGGGAGGAAATAATTACTTGAATCAATATTAGTTTAAACCTAAACCACTGTACTTACTTTGAAAATGATTTGCTAGTTCTGCCAATGATTTGATTGCAGGGAAGTCAGTCAGGCATTATCTCAGACGTGGAGAGCGGAGGAACAGTTCAAGTGTAACAGATCAATATTAGTGCACCCGGCTTTCTGCGTCGGCTACAAAATTAGGCTGTCACTTCTAAACGTCTTAATGTTCTAATGATCTGCTTTCCCATGTCCCCAACATCCAAGGTCTAGGGACAAGAGTGCCATCTGCAGGCTGTGTCTCCCCAGACACCACGAGGATTTAAGTGAATCTGTTCAATTCATTCAATCTGAATAGTCAAAAAAATATGATCAATTACCTTTTTGCTTTGTGAATCTCAAATGATCTGAACGGTTATAAATAAATAATGAATTCACTTTCAATGTGTTAAAAACTGAATTTTAAACTGCTGCTGTTTTGAACAGGTGGAAGCATGCTGTCAGACAGGCAATCAAGACAGGAACTGAAAGACATGTTGGGACATCAAAAGATATCAGCTAAAGTTTAATACGCACCATATAGGAAGATCTTTGGAGGTGTAAACATGATAATTAATGTACATGGCATGTCTCCGTCAGTGGTGCTGACAGATATAGTGTCCTTCAGTGGGTATGCGCCCTTAATTATTATTTGGCACGCACCTGACAGAACAAAATAAAAGGTCATGTAAAGTTGCCGTTCGCACAATTTCTGACTTAAGGCATTTGTCAATAAATTTCTTAGAGCCAAGCAAAGTGATGCTAGTTTGTAATTAAATATCACTGATGGATATCACTAATAAAGAAGAACGTTTTAACATATAAAATCTAGTAAAATGACTTTTTTGCTTTATTTATTTTGCAAACTGATTGGTCTTTTTGCACTAACGTCACTTTTTTAAATCGATATAAAAAGCACTAGCATTTACAAAGTCATAAATCACAGAATAATCTGCTAAAATGAAACACCTAAAAGCACATGTAATGAACAAGTCTGTAAATCTGCAATGTGTTTCCTTTCTGCAGGGAGTACACGTGGAACATGAGCGACCGATTCAACTACTGGACCTTCACACCTGTAACTCAGAAGTGTGCATTAACTAATGATCTCATGACTCTGCTGATACAATTACAGGTTTTGGCAGACACCCAGACATACTTCCAAATGTATTATGCTTTCTCTGGTTACTATTGTACCGCTTCCCAGTCACGTCCTACAGACTGACAGAATCAATGTGACGGCTTGTTTGAGTTTGCCATTGGTCATATTAAGTTAATCTGATTACTAAAAGCAAAAATTTAATTTTAAATAATTGTTTTCTCTATTTTAGTTTATATTCAAATCAAATGTTCAGAAATTATTCTAATATGTTGATACTGTGCATATTACATATTACATACATAGTTCATTATAAGCTTATTAAGCTAGTTTGTATACAGATAGCAAACAGGTTATAATTAATGTTTTTGTGGAAGCCGTGATGCATTATTCAGGATTTTTTCCTGAATAAAAACGTCCTTACTGACCCTAAACTTTTGTACACATCGCCACAGTTCGAGTTTACAACACAACGGGACTTTGAAGTCTTTGAAGTGTTAAACTTGGTGGTCTGTGGTTGTTGTTTACGGAATCAAAATCAAAGCTTTCCGCCTGGTACAGTGTCCAACGCTCACCTGTCACAGCTGTGTATACACCTGTCATCACTCCACTGTCACCTGCCTGCTCTGTACACACACACACACAGCGCTGATCGCTGCAACACTGCTATTCTCCTCAGAGGAGCAATTATATCCCTTTGGAGTGCATGAAAGGTTATTTAGCACTTACATAAACATTATATTATGAGTGTTAAAAGTACAGCTCAATAGCAGCATAAATGATAATTCCAATGAATAAAAAAAAAGTACTTTAACATCTGAAAATCTCTAGGATAATTCTTCGGATTTTAAAATGTTTCTGAAGTTTACAAGGAAAAGCGCTCTCCACCTCAGGGCAATTCTTTATCGGGTATAGAGCAGACATTTGTGAGCAGACTACAGTTATATTGGTCTGATGGCTGACATATGTTTGCGCTGACAGTGAAAATATTTCTGCCTTGTGGACATGTATGTGACTTGAGCTTGCTCTTCAGTTAAGTTTTGACATTTTGTGTTATAACTGGATGTGGAAAGCGTGAATCCCAAGAAGTATGAATTACAGGCCTGAAACTAGACATCAGTAAAATCTATTCTTTACATCCTGTGCAGTAATTAGTCACCCAGATCTATGGGTGAAGATAACATCAAGGAGGTGCATGGATGTCGACAGTGTTGTAAAGAGTGAGAGGAAGATTCCTCAGACAATGGAATGTTTGCTAACAGGCAAGGATATCTTAATTAAGCATGGCAGTCAACACGAAGCACTACAGGAGCAGCATTCAGCTATAGGCTGCATCGAAGCTTTAGCCCTAAATGCTGAAAGACTAATGGCACTAGCTTGAACTTCCTAGCAGGTACGGTTTGTCCGTCAACAGTAGAGGTAAAAGCCTGAAAACTGGTTACCTGAGAGCTACACTCAATCTACTACTAGCAAAACATTAAAGATCTAGGTGCCTGGGTTCGGTGGGGATAATAGCAGCCCGGTTTCTGCATCAAGTGTGAATTATCCATGTGACTAGATGATTCACACTTTCAGTCTGGCTGTATTTTTTATGAGGTACCTTAGGCTGTTGCAAACTTGCTGGAACACGGACATTTAATATGCCATTATATCATATATCAAACGTTTTTTGTCATTAAATTAAGGCTGATTAATCACCGAACTACATTTCTCCGTAGACGTGTGATCTCTTTAAATATCAAAGGTCTCAATCAAAACATATTTACACGCTACCAAAAAAAGACGTGTGAAGTCATGGAATGAACAATTATCTCTAGATGCGCCCTTCGAAAAAAGGCAATGGGGGAAAATGGGAGGTTAGGCGTTGTTTGTGATGTTAGCTTAACACACCTGGAAGCAAAATATTTAGCTTCTCCATTTTCCATCAGGATTTTGTTGGCTGCATATAAATAGTCACGTAATTTTATTTTCCACCCTCATCACAGATAAGTCAAGCGTTTGCACTGACACAAGTCACACACTTCAGGTCATTTATCAGATTTAAGAGTGCTGTGAACAGTGAAGCACCACCCGTGATTATTAAAAAAACACATGCCCGTATTGCACGCGGTCCTCCGATATCAAAGGTTGTGATCAAACATTATTCTTGACTGTATATCTGGTTAACAGTCACTCCACTCAAGAAGTACAGAATGGTTTCTGGTGAAGAAAACCCCCACCAGGGTTCCTTTGATTTCCATATCTGCCCGGGTCACATCATGCTCTGTTTTCTCATTTGGAATCTCTCACAGGAATTTGGGGGAATTCAAAAGGGAATCTCAAGTGACAAGTGAGTCCAGCAAACAGGTACCTCGACCACAAATACTGAGCCGAGGGGAGAAACTTCAAGCTTGTGGTTTTCTCAGTGGAAACTGCAGGTAATCTCAGTGTGAGGCTAATTATGCCTTCACAAGCGCGATGGGGCCAGAAAACAGGAAAATTACTGAGCAGTCTAAACCCATCATGGGTGAGCGCTACGCTGGCTCAGTAGATCATCACACGGCTGTTAGGAGCAGGACGGCACTCATTTCCTGCAGGTAGTGATGAAAGAACTGTCACTTTCTGAAGCCTCTGATCACAGAGGATAAGAGCACCATTAAAAGAAGCAGGTGAAATTATGCAAAATAGATTCAGGACTAAAAATGCAGACAAATGACAAGGCCTCAGTTAGAGGTCTATGGACAAACATAAAACATTACTTAAATGAAAATGTACTAATGACCTAACAGGATTATTATAATCTTATATTATAGTTTCTTATTAGCATAATTTATTAGCTGTTTATTAGTACTAAATCACATAATCTATACTACCCAATACCCAAAACATTACTAAGCAGCAAATTAGAAGTTTACTGAGCTTATTTAATATTCAAAGCTATCAAGTTTCCCACTGAATATCAGAATCACATGGACTTGCAGTTTTAGTTAAATTGTGTTTAACAAGACTCAGATAGTAAATGTGTTTGAATGTGTGAGGGCGGCTGGTATTTGAGTGTAATGAGAGGGGGAACCGACAGTGTTTGACAGGCCTGCTTAATATCTATATTCAGGAAGTTCAACACCTGGTTTATGTCATTCATTTTCAGCACGCTGTCCACATTGGCTCGGTGTTTGTGTGCGTATGTGTGCATATTATTATCATGTGTGCAATTACCATGTCTTCATCTCACAGGTTCTTGTGACTAATCTCACATCGACATGCCATTACACCATCAACTTTCCATCTTTTCAGAGAGATTCTAATTGATTTAATTTCCTTAATTATAGATCATAACCTCTTACCTAATGACAGAGCAGTCTGCGTCTCTTTGAACAGAGATCACTATCGCCTGACGAATGGATAATGTCTATATGCCCTGGCCTTAGGGATGCACTGCTAGACCACGTTCATTCATTCACTCTTATCACACGGTCATCTACCCATTTACATCCTGGATTTAGTAATTACTCTTAGTGCAAAATTAGTGTGCATCTACAGGTATATAATTATATGCTGGGGGGAAAGCAGCATAAACAATAATTTTAAGGAATTTTTAGACAGGCTTAGTCAGCATCACATCTTAAACAGAACTAACTGATTAATTGAATGCTTGTCGTTCTCGGTTTCTAGTGCCTTGTTCAGACAGGCCGTTTTTTAAGGATCTTCTCGTTTGTAGTCTAAATAGCATTAAACACATTTAGAAACAAGGCAAAACCACATTCATTCTTTTTGTATAAATTTAAAACATCAGTATCAATTTAATACTCTTTTACATTCATGTTACATTCACTATTTAGTGTACACTCAATGAGCGAAAGAGTTAGTGGTTGTGAACACAGAATACATTTCTAGATTTCTGTTTTCACTTACAGTACATCAGTAGTGATGATACACCTACACTGTCTGAACAAAAGGATCAGATTTCAGCACTTGCAAATTGACAAAGATCGTCATTCTTAAAGTTCAACTATGGAAACCAAACCGGATGTGTGAACAAAGATGTATAAAAGAGCAGTGTCCTCATCATTGCACATGATTACAAAAACGTTCCGGGGGAAAAAAAACAGCCAAATTTTTCCATCTCTCACACACCAAAGGGATTTTCCTTTCTCCAGCACTGTAAAGCCAACACCAAGTACTAATACTCCCACTAGCTATGATACTGATCTTCAGCTCGCCCAGATTAAGACCAGCCCCTTCCGTACAACAATGTTGCCTTTATCTTTTCCATAGTGCCTGAGATGTCTGAGTGTCTGTCAACAGATTCCCTTCTCCAGCCCCAACTGCAGTCAGACAGGCCTACAGGTCACTCGCTTTCTCAGGTGAGTCTCACCTGCTACTGAACTTTCCATTACCTCTCCTTCTCTTTTTCTCCCTGTCTTCACAAAGCAAACAGTGAATTCTATCTCTCCACCCTCAGGCGATCATACTTCCACTGCCTAATATGTTTTTACATAAAGCTTTTAATCAAGGTGGGAGATTGTTCTGCCCACGTGCTATATAAAGAGAGTGGCTGCGGTATTGGATGGGTAAATCGCGATCCAGAATGGATTCATCGGTTTCATGCCAGTAGACTGGAATTTAGGGAACAAAAAACTCCCCTCAATCTTTAAACTAGAAATATGTACATGCAATTTTGGTAGTATGTCAAAAACTTCAACCAATCATGTTTATCGCAATGAAACTATTTCTCCTGATGGCTGCCATTTCTCAGACATGCTCTGACTCAGGCTTTGGATTTGCCTTGGGGTGATGAACCGTGACTTCTGCCTCTCTCAATCAGCTTTGATGGGGATTAATCAATGGAAAACCCCCTGTGAACAAGGACAACGCATTATTATTCAAATATATTGTGAATTCTTTTCTCTTTACTGCCCTTTCTATTTCCCCCACTATTTTATTATGTTTAAAGAGTAATCTCACGATAAACTAACATTCTGGTATTACGCATGGCCTATTAAACATGGACGTCCAAAACTGCACATTATTGATAACTTAACTGCATAATGTGCATGTATTACTGGATTCCAAATTTAAACATGTCATTTTAAAACCACTGTTATGTATTTTTATTTCTATGCAGATTTTAACTGTGCTGAAATGGGTTAAACTGTGCTAGAACAAAGCAACATTAATGTATAATTAAATAAATTAACAGAAGAATTGTCTATGACACACTTATGTCATTGCAAATGTATACGTACATTTCTTCTGTAACACTTTACTTAAGGTCTTTATGCATGGTAAAGGATTGTTGTTGTTCTTGTGTAAGATGCATTATAATTATTCATAATGCACATGCTATGCATTATAATTGTAAAGAAATTTAAAATTTTGCATTTTGTGTAACGAATTTATAAAGTGTTATAATGTATTAACTGTATTAACTATTTATGACATCGTACAAAACATTTGGTGCATTACAAGGCATAATTAATGCATATTTAAATAGACAGAAATAGCAGTTTGAAAGCATGGCTTAAGCAACTGAGTAAACAGGTCAGTACCACAAACTGGTTCCATATCTTCAGGCTAGAGAAGTCATATTTATTTTATTCACTCTGCCAAAGCAAGGCGCATCAAAGGATATTTGCAATCATTGTGAACACACATCAGCCACATCAAATTAGTCTTCAGTCAGACATCTCCAAACAATGACCATACAAAAGCGTCATTACCTGGAAGCCAACCTGATGTGAAGCATGAAAAGGCTAATAGTTTTTGATATCTGAACACCTTTACATTCTCTGCCTCTGCACAAGATGAAAGAATGCACCTGAGCACACTTTATTGGTCAGAGGATCGGAATGAAGCCTGGAGATGAGCTAATGTGAAAACAAATTATTTCACCTCAAAGCAATTTCTAACCCTTAACTCTAAATATGGGCATTCCTATTTGATATCTCACTCTTGAAGACCATACTGATACAAAGGAATACCAAGACACCTCTAGTGATCTAATATCAAATATTCTATTCTTTTTCACACTAATTTGTAGAGTTCTGATTGATAAAGTGTCATTTTTGCACAATTACTTAAAGACTATCATGTTATAACTTCAAAACAATGTTAATATGCTGAGAGATTTGAAAACTGATGCTTTTGAGCTTCTTATCTATGGGTTTTCACAGACGGTAGGGTTGTACGGTAGCTCACGGAGTATGGAGACATACCTGAGATACGAGTTCAAATCCTGTGTAAGTTTGACAAAACATTTCAAATCTGCATTAAAGGAAGTTGAAATGGCACAGCTGCATCAACAAATGCCTTTTAATAGAGGATATATTGGATATATGATTTCTGCTATATGTACCTACATCATCGCAATAAAAAAATGCCAGGGTTCACGTATTGAACCTGTGTTTTAGCACCACTCAGTGGACATTTCTCTTTAACATTGGGCAAAACGTGCACAGAGGTACATATTTTTAAGAGACCAGTTTGAATTAATAAGGTATAAACCGTGAACATGGGCAAAGAGAACAGCTCACACAGCAAACATATGGAAGGTGCTTTTTACCACTGGACTCTGCTGGAATTCCTCAGGTGCATTGTGCAGAAGTCTCCAGTAAAAACACTGTGTGTGTGCGTGTGACCCACACATGCATACACACACAGTGCATGGTGTAAAGTGGTCATGCATCCCGACAGATCTGTCACCAGCTGCTTAGAGTGTAGCTCAGTCGATGATGGCTACCACCACTGCGCTTTGTGATCCGCCCTGCAGCCACACAGACAGGCCTGATTTCTTACAGTTACTCTCTGCACGGAAAACTCTTTGTTTACACCTGCAAACACATACCGTAGTCTCATCATTACCATCAACGGATGTATCAATGGCATGCTGTAGGCATAAGAACTGGTCTTAATGCTCAATAAATTGCTCAATACATTCATCACCTGGGCCGCAGTGCTCTGAAGTGTTGATTTAATAAAGCATTATTCTACATTTTCCTGGTTGGGACACATGGCGTAAATCACCCAGCAGAAGAAACAGCTTCCTCCTGTAATTGGCCGCAAGTTGTGCCTGTCTGACAGGACGTGTTGCAGCACAGGCTGTAACCCGAGGAAGATTCCATCTTAAAGGAGAAAACTGCCTTTTACAATAACAAATTCTTGGAACCAGCTCAGTATATAAGTTGCAATGTTTGGGAATTTAAACTTGTAATCACAAAAACTGTCTAGTTTATGCTATCTTTTTTGTTACTGTTTTAATTCCTATTATTGTCTCTTACATCACTGTCTTTAAAAATATATGTTTTTTTTTTTTCTTTTTAGAATTTACATTATTTTATATACATTATAATTCAAGTGACAGTAAAGAATTGTGTATATACAAACCAAAATACATGATCAAAGAAATGTAGACTTTTCTAAAACAGAAAAAACTGTTTAGACCCTAGCATTCTGAATTATTAAAGAGTGTATAAAATAAATTAATGTAAAATATATCATATAAATGTATTATTATTAATATTAGTAGTACTGTTATTGTAATTAGCACTGTCTGATAAATTTCAGCGTAAAACTTCAATTCAAATATAATATGCACTTCAAGTGTCACAGAAAAAACATTAGTCTGACACCTGTAATCATAACTCTATGTATCCACTGGAATGACTGACTCATTTTTCAGACCACTACAAACATATGAAACGCCCCTGTGTTTGCCCGAGGTCTGACAGTGGGCTTTGATTGAGATTTGGGGGTAATGTAGCAGCCAGTCTGAGCCTCTGAGAACCGTGACACTAAAACAGGCGCAGACTGTGCACCACACAGAGAGACAGCAGCAGCGTCCGTCATCACCACCATTACCCTTTGTTGTAGCCAGTCAGGTGCTGAAAGTCTGGGTTAAAGAGCATTCACCAGAGGTAGTTCTCTTCCCTTCTCCGATTTCCTTAATCCCCAAATTAATTCCCTTTTATAGAGGCTCTGTAAAGTGAAGGATATTTTTGTATCAATTACAAAGCAGTCTGTTTTACTTAAACAATCTCAGAGCACTGACCTTGAGATGAAAGCAACTTTTAGACAAAGTCAGCCGGCAGAGAAATGGATTTTATGAAAGTTTCTTTATTCTGAATCCTGTTAAACGCTCTTAACATCTACACAAATTTTCAGTAGCCATTATTCGAGTATTTAGTGTCAGATGCTTCATTTGTCAGGACTGAAAAAGAACAATACATCACTTCTTTTTTTAATCATTATTACAATATTATATATTTTTTTTAAATATCAATATCTTTGTTTTCAAAACTGGAATGTTGCCTTTAACATTTGCAAACAAAGAGTCAAAGAGAACAAAATTGTCCTTCCTGATAAACGGACACTATAAAGGCCTATCAGGTAGGAGAAGGTACTAAATAAAATAATCTTCATCTATGATAAAATAGTTGTACCTCTAAGCGAGCTGATGAAACACATTAAATGCTGTCATCGCTTTCAGACGTAAACGATGCTGTTTGGGAATGCAGTCATTTAAGAAAATTGAAGATAGGCTTTGCTCAAGGATTTCAGAATGACCAGAAAACACAACATTTCAGATGCTGTGCAGTGAGATTGGTCTGTGGGTTAGTTAAGTTACCCTGTTTCATTGTTTACATCTTAGATTTCGTGCCTTTTTATTAAAGCATAAAAAGTTTTCAGCTGTTTCTGTAATTTGTTTTATGTGCATTTTAAGAATTTATGCACATTGTGCTTTATGTGATTTTTACATGCAAAAATATGCAATATGCAATAAATAAAAATAGATGGCTGGAAACACAGCTAATGACTTAACTGTTGCACACTAAAGGGTTGTCTGACTTGCTAAGAAACTGATTCTTTTAATCTTAAGGAACAAATGGAGATTTTGTTTAAGAGTAAAACTTCAAGGGGAAAAAAACTGAAGCCATTTAAAAAAAAACATCTGAACAAACAATTCGCTCAAATGAATCAGGCTTCCCAACACTGCTGCAGAATATTCACAATGATGAAAATCACTAAACGTTATCGCACATCGTTGAAAACGTTTGAAATACATTTATTCTTTGTACACGGACACAGTTTGCTGAACGTAAAGGCTTAAGTTGTCTGCAAGCACATAAACCACAAACATGCAAAAGGCCACCCACAAATATGTCTTTCATAACACAGTTCCCATCTCTGCTGATAAGCTCAGAGCCAAAGTAAATACGAACTCACTTTTCCACCTGCCCAAGAACTCGAGAGTAAATAGTGCAAGTGTGCGCAAAGCGGTTGGTCAACACTTTGTCTCTGATATTCTGTTTGTAACTTAAATCTGGTTGTAACTAATAACGGTAAAGTCAAGTATGTATTCATGTGTGCACACACAGAACTATATTTTCCAACAACATTCCACAAGGACAATGATAATATTTATAGGGGTACTGTTAAGATTGCATCCCAGCTCTTTTGGTCTTTAAATCATGCTGAAGATAGATTTGTTACCTGTCCAGCAAGCTGAGGGAGGTCCGTGACCTTTCATTCACTGTGAGTTTTATGATCTGTTAGGTTCAGCTCCCAGGAATGTTTTGATTTAGCACTTGTAATTTCATTATCAAAGGTCACATCAAAAAACTGAAGCTTGATTAGTTCTACCTAAAATCCCTTCATCATTCAAACCTCCCTAATTATACCTGCACTGACTAGCTCTCAGTTTCCCTCAGTGAAAGATGAGTCATCTCACAGCAGACAAACAGTATCTTCCCCTGATGTGATGATGACTATTACATGAAATGGATTCTTGAGCTCCCGTGGCTTATTTAGTAAACAGAAGAGCGCAGATGCCTGCCACTCAGGTTAAAAGAGGAAAAAATCCTCAAGCTTCTTTTCAAGGGGAGCAGAGGCGGAGTGTCTTAGGGCCATGTTGAAAGACATCTGATGGAACGGAAGCATTGGCAGGCTTTGTTGGCTGGTCAGGTGGCACCCCATCATTCCACTCTGCAACGACCCCTAACGCAATAACCTTGACTTAGACTTGGACTGCTAGGATTTTTGGTCTGGTTTCAATGCACAAGGCTCACTATATGCAAAACGGATTTTGGTGCTTAAATTGTATGAATGAGTGCATTAGATTTAAAACAAAAGATAAAGAGGCATTAGTCAATATATAAGCTTTTATCAGAACATTTTATGTTTTATGAACAAATTAGGTCATTTTGGTAGAAATAATAAGTCGAGTTCACATACATGCCTGATCACAAGTCCAGCTCATCACATTAACTAAGTGTGAAACACCTAATGTCTGACAGCCAAGGAGTTTTGGTTGATCTACAGTATTTCAAATTTGGAAAAGTAAAATCTAATAAAGCTTTTTGTGCTTTTATAGAAGGCTTATGCTAGTATCTATGTTGTTATGACATTCATACATTTCAAGTGTCAAGACACACTATTGGGCCACTTATAATATGAAAAATTGCATTGCAAATTTATAATAACTCCTAGTAAATAAGACAGATTCCTAAAACTGTTTGATAACTATGCAACTACAGTGAAATGCTGGTGGAATTCCTTGTCAAAGTGTGAAGCATGCACTGAGAGAAACCACTTTCCTCTGCACAAAGCACTGTTTTTGGAGAGGAGAAATTGGAGGATTGATGACCCCAGCTGAAAATCGTCTCCCACATTTGGCTGGGGTTCAAAAGCACAAATAACCATGGAAACTGCTGGCTCAATGATCCGCATGTTGGTTTTCGAACACACTGGCTGTGCAGTACGTGGATGGTACAGTGCTTTACGCATAGTAAACAGACTGAGGAGTTACATCCTGGGAGGCAAGATGGACCCCAATCAAAACATTCAGCATTACTTAAAAGAATACCTCAGACTGTGTGTATAAATAACAGGCTAATAAAATATTGTAATGATAAAGTATTGTCAGTGGTTTTTTTTATATTATAGTTTTTTGACTACAAAACAACCAAGTATTACAGTTTTAATAATAATAATAATAGCATGCACTAATACATAAGATAAAAAAATATTAATATGCACAACCATTCAAAAGCTTGTTACTTTTTAAAACTTTTATTCAGTAAGGATCCATTAAACTTAACAAAATTGAAATTAAAGACATTTATATTGTTAAAAAAAATTCTGTCAAATAAATGTTTTTTTTTTTTTACTTTAAATTCATTTGAGAGTCCTTAAAAGTAACAATTTCTTTAAAAATATTAAGCAGTGCCACTATTTTCAATATTAATAATAAGCTGATGAAATCATAGAAATAAATCACATTTTAAATAATATTATTATTGCTTAATGATTTAATAGTTCATTAAATTAAGTGAAAAAGGATATAATCTGACAATATAGCACAAAATAATGATAATAATGGTAAACATTGCACTAAAAAATTAACACTGTCAAAACTACCTCAAACAAGTTGACTGAAGGCCTGTCCTACTCTCTGTCACCATGGTAGTTTTTACACACACAATGCTGTCTTTCAGGCACAGCCAACTTAGTCATTTTGAGGTGGGCAGCAACTGAGTAGTCTAAGGTTTAAACTGCTACCATTAGTGGTTTCTGGGCCAGGCTTGTATTGGAGGGAGAGAAACCCAATCTGAACCATTAGCCTGAGTGAAAGCCTTTCAAAATACATTCCGATCCATGCACAATGAGCGCGTAACACTGGGATACATTCACATCTTTAAGGTTTCATTAAACAATTTGCATGCAATTGGCTGTGTTACTTGAGCTCACACAAGCTGAATGATCAACCTCAGTGCTTTGTGTGCAGGGTGTAAATGCGTCTGAATGTGATGTTGAATAAACTCATGTAAGGATTTGACTGAATGATTGAATAACCACACTGTCTTTGAAGAGGTACAGAGCTGAGTGGAGTAAGCCATGCACAACAAAAGATTATGAAATTAGCCAAACAACACATCATCTCGGAGAAAACAGGAATTGTATAATAACTTTCACTCGACATTTATCTCACAGATCAATTTAATGTACGTCTGGCAGGTCAATTTTTACAAAGAACATTTGTCTGCTCTGTAGCCGCAAACTTTCTGGTGAATTGGTTCATGTAAGCAGGGAAATGGCCTATTGATGTTTTAAGACTGACAAGGCCGTGAAACTTCAACTTGAAGCAAAGTCTCTTTAAGACAAGTCATGTCACTCTGTGGCTTTGAATGGGGAAACATCCAATTCTCCAAAAGCTTACGATTACATTTTTAGATTTGAAATCCCCAACGAAATCTGGCAACAACTGTGTTATAAATGTTGTTTCTTTTTTTAAAATGGTGTTTTAAAAAGCTTATATCTCAGGCAAAATCAGTCAGGGCACATGCGCAGTCCTAAGTGACTATACACATTAGCAATTGGCTATTTTATTCAAAAAGGCGGGGCTTCCTGTGATTAATTAGCCATGTTAAGCATTGCATTTTCCCCCATTCAAAACTGTACTTTGCTTGAAGTCTTTTAAATCTTTCACTAATTATATAACATGTTGTTCCATATCCTCTTCGCAAATAATTGTGTGTTTTGATCTCGCAATTATTACCATTGGTTAAGTAAACATTATGCGCTGTCTAATGGAAGATGTGCAGAGTTTTTTTTTTTAACACAAAAGGTGAAGTTTGTCGACAGAGCACATAACATGCCTTGGGCAAGCATTTCGCAAAAACCTTTGCGGAACAATAAACAAGACGCTGGATCAGACAGAGTTGAAAATGTGAAACACAGATGAGTGTATCTGTGAGGTTTTGCTGATGGAAATTCCCCTAGTGGTTTGGTGAACTCTCGTTAACGTATCGCCTGCAAATAAAGACACACTAATCAGGGTATTTAAAAAATAAAAACGTCTTAGGGGTTTTCACACAAAGATGAACAAAGACACTGCACCAAAGCACTTTCATCAGTCACCATCATTAAGGAAAATTCAAGATGTTAAAATCTTACAATCCTTGGCTTGAAAACAAAATCAAGGGTTAATTATAGGGTTAGTTTTTATCCCTAAAAATAAATAATCTCATCATGTAACCTCATGCTATTCCAGACATGTTCTTTTGGAAGAAAAAAAATAATATTTTGAGAACGGACTCAGTGTGTTTCTGTCAATTATGTTTGGGAGCAATCTTTATATTTTTATATTCTTATATATTCTGGAGGAGAAATTAAATTAACATGGTTCCTGATTGAAGTTTTCATTTTAACTTTAGATGATTAGTTTCAGGATGAAACACGTTCTTCTGTGACTGGCAAAATTTATGTTCCACTTTCTGGATGAGCTCCAGTTAATTGCTATATACATAATTTAAACGTACACACACACACACACACACAATACGGTACATAAGATAAAGCCCTATAGAATGTAATGTATGTAATGCTTTGATGCGACTACGCATGTAAGGAATGCTTTTGACATTGCATGTCACAACACAGAGTGCAGTTGGGTAGCAAACCTAGGTTTCATCTGTAAAACAGTTCAAGCTAGTAAAACAAATACATAATTTGATAAAAAATCTGGATGTTAATTTTTATTTTATCGCTTTTTTTTGCCTTCTCAATTGTTTGCAATCTCCACATCTCATGTACACGTCACAACATGAATGTGTGCCTCGCTATTGTAATGCATCAGTGATGTTTTGCCACCTTTTCCAAAAAAAAATCTTGTTTAGGTATTGCTCACCTGACAAAAGCAACTCTTAAGGTGTGGTGGATGAATGAGCTTGCAGACTGACAGACTGCGTAAGACAGAATTCCGTCGGCTCACATCTTAATCCACAGGTTGCTTCTTCTCTAAACATCACGGAACAGCAATCGTCCTCCAGCCTCTGGGCAACAGCAAAGACAACAGGGATTAATCAAGAGATCATTGCAAATTAATACAATTCAGCACATTTCAACAAGGAAATTTCTCAACTAAACAAAAATGCCAGTTCTAACGCAGACCACATTTTGCCTTTCTTACTGTATGCAGTGACATTTTCACTCCTGACATTTACCTCATAATATAGTGTGTGCTGACAAATGACATCAACACATTACATCAGTTCTATACAACCGAGTACAATGATAACTCAAAGACGCAAAACTAAACTGTCCCATACATCCGACAAAGAACACAGTCCCTGTGTCTCACAACATCTCAGGCCTTTAAGTGGAGATAAGAGGGTATGAATGAAAGTGTTTGTGCTCAGGCAGTGCAGGCCATTGACTGGGCGAGATGAGAATCACCCTTCTCCTTATCAGAGCCCTCAAAGCGAACAGATCAGGCCGATAGGGAGGGTGCACAGCTCCACAATGCCAGAGATTGCACAAGACATAAGGGCAGTTGCAAAGACTAAATGCAAGAGGCACAGTCTCATGTAGCCACATTCCCTCTGCTTTCTGAGGTGAGACAACAGTGCAGCTGAAACAATGCAACTACAGTCAGTTAGGTGATGTGACTCAGATAAGCGTAATACATTTATGTCCAATAAACAGAATTCCTCAGAGAAGGAAGACAGAATAAGTTCATTACCATCACGGTGATGATCTTGAATTTGAATGTATGTGTGTGTGTGTCCGTCTTTGTATAGGCTATATATTTATATATATATAGTGCTCCTGACATCCAAAAATAGCCCATTGGCAGGTCAGTGCCTGGACATCGTCCTGTGTGCTTTCAGTGGTACCACTCCTAACAGGTGGTGTATTTTCCATGGCCTGCTTTGGAACACCACTTCCTGGGAACAACCCAATTTACGGAAAATAACAAAAACCACTGCTCTCAGGGGACGTCCTCCAACTTCCGACCTTTCCCAGAGATCTGAAAAGACGAGTCCAAGCATCACAGACAACTTTGCTCATGCATTTACAAGAAAAGGAGGAGTGAGCGTTTCTTCTACTTTTGACACTTTCATGTCCATGTTTATTTATTTATTGATTTTTATTCAAACAAATATCATCTTTCTTTTCATTGTTCAACAAAGACTGAAACAAATGTAGCCTACTGTATATTATTTCAGTATTTAGGCTTTTATGTGAAGATTCTATTACATTTCCCCAAAGAATTTTGCCTCTAATAGTACAAAAACATTTATCGAAAGTCAATTTTTGCTACAGTCTTTACTAATTAGAGTAATTATGCAAAGAGTGTGAAAATGTTTCTTTTAATTGTATATATTAAGAGTTTTAAAATGATAATTAAACTAAAAGAAATAAACATTAACTATGATTAATTAGATTAGAAATTAATTTATATAGGCTACAATAAGATACGATAGCAAACATTATTCGAGATGCGTTCTATTTTTTAAATGTCAAATCTGCTCATACAGAAACACACAGGAGCGAAATATTGGCGCGCTTTTGTTAAACGCATGCGCAAAAAGACTTCCCCCTTGTTTACTAATGTTAAAAAGGTAAGAGAAAACATTTACACTGGCTTGACATAAGATGCCATTTGAACGAATTATCACTTTAGATACACTTTTTACAAAAACATTAGGTTGAACAATAGTCAAACATGTAGAAATTAACTGAACATGTCATTTCCGAACAACAAGTTAGTTTGTTTGATAGTACACAAAGTCTACTTAAACCACTGACTGCATGAGATTGCAGTAAACCGGTATTATATACTAAGCATAATGCACTGGAAATGTGAGCGGCCTCACCTGCTTGTATTTTGTATTTATTCGAACTTGATGGATGTATTTGGTTTTGGCCGCTTCTCCTGGTGCTCTTCTTGGTATTGGTCTAGCTCCCTCTAGCGACCAAGTTTACAATAGCTCTGTCGTATATATAACATTGCAGGAGACAATGAATACCTTTAATTATCCTGGAATGTTCTGTTTTTACCATAGACCGCTTTTTATCCTGATTTTATTAAAGATCGTTGAATTGAGTTTCTTATAGGCTTACAGTATTTTTAATTGTCTACCTTTTAATTTTAAATAACCAAATCTGAGTGATTGCTGATAGTATGAAGTCACCTGGAACATTCCAGTCATTGACAGCATGACAGCCGTTTGCTGTGGTTCTGCCTTCAAACGTTTCTACCATCAGTCTAACAAACACATATTATTGCACAGATGGGGGGCGGCACATGACATATGAATATACACCCACCATCAATCAATCTGACACTTTATGGTTGAAAACATTTTCATTATAGCATGGAGAACACAAACAAACACAAGTTCTGCCACAGCTGTGTTTGTCCATAAATCCATGCCTGATTCACATACAGATAATAAAATTGCATGTGTAGGGGTCACGTTTTATAAAACACAAGAGATTGTTAATCACGGATTTGACTGTGAGGGATGCTCACAGACAAAACAAATCAATTTCAGAGCTGTCCAAGTGCAAATAAAGATTTCTGATAACCCTATAGGACACTTCCCCTCACTTCTTGACATTACAAATATCAAAAATTGTAAACTGCAATATCATTCTTTTTGTTTCATGCCACTAGTTGGAAGCGTAAACCGTCTATTAAGGAACGAAGAGTGCTGACACATTGTTTACATTAATATCTGTGTGACAGATTCAAATGGATGAGTCTGTGGTGATGATATAAATAAGCCCTTGGATTTATTTAGCTTGGACAATGTCCAAAACAACCTTTCTAGTTCTTGCTTCATAATTGCAATTATTTCATAAGTAGGGATCGAAGAAGCTGTGCTGAAGCTGTTTGCATCATTTCTGCAATATAAAAGTCCTTCATTGTTACTCTTGGGCATTCTGCTTTACACAAGCTCGTTAATAAAACTACGTCAAGGGCACAGAGAATGCAATCAAAAGCTGAAGGGCTTTTGTTTGTCTTTTTTAAATGCTGTCTACCTTAGATAAAGAAATATGTTTTTATTTTAAGTTAAGCTAGTAGCACAGTGCCTTATGAATTGTGCATAAGTAAATTGCAATTATTCAACCCAACAAAGGATATTTTTATTTTCCTAATGAAGAATCTATTGTTAAAAGTTAAATGATAGTCATTTCCTAAAGTGGTAAAACTAAATTAGGCCTTGCATTAAAAAAGATATCTTTCTCATTATTATTAGGTGTATTGTGACACTAATGAAGGAACACAATTGTTCTATGTATCAAAAGTTTTATTTATATATTTATTTATTAGGATTTATTAGTGCAATATGGACCGTTTCTGTGCATTTCACTGCAATTTACCATTATTCAACCCCAACAATACAGACTAAATAAATGACATTTCTATGTGATATAATTATAAGTGGTGATGCATTCACTCAAGCATCCCTTCAGCTTTAGGATGAAAGTGAATTCATTTTCTCTTACTTAATTAAAGATGGAATAGTTGAGAACAAAAAAAAGATAAAAAAAAAAACATATATTTATAAATAATAAATAAATTAAATAATATATTTATTAACTGACCAGATGGAAAATTTCATTCAGAGGTCAAGTATTTTTATTTTTTTAGTTATTTCATGCATGTTTACTTATGGGAATGTTTTAAATAAAAATTATGAGGTCCTCCCCCAGTGTCATTTTAGAACTACAGATAGAAAATTGTGATGTTATCATTTTATTTTAATTCTAAAAATGTATTAAATTATTCATAGAAAACAAATAAAACGACAGAAAGGATAAGAGTGTGCATGTGCAAGAAAATCAAAGTAACCTATCCATCAGAAGTTATATTAAAAGATGAGATGATGACACACACACAAAAGCTATATTAAATGTTTGATTTCACAGATCCAGGGATGATAAATCAAAGCCCACCCAATGCCTGATTAAATGACTTCAGTACACCAGCAGAATGTTAAGCATCGAGGCCTCATCTCTGAACCATATTTCTGTGAACTGATGCACTGACCTATGGGATCATGGTCAGGTGAGGAACTGCTACAGACCACCAAGACGCCACTAGATTTATTAACTAAAGCACGGATGCAGCTAAATGGTTTCATTCCAAGTCTTTAGCGGAATAGCTCGGATTCAGACCTCCAGGAAAACATTTATTCAATACTTTCCAAAGAAGGGTTTAGAATGGAAGCTCCATTCATTTTTCATAGGTGCATCATCTGTTTGTTTACTCTAGAATAAGTCGGACCTGCCCTAACTTTTTTATTTAGTGATTTATAGTATCATTCTTGTCAGCTTTTATTCCTGATGTAAAATAATGTCACCTGTCCTGGATGGATGCCTGTAAACATCTTTCTCGCTTTACTTTGACAGGTGAAGAGATGGGTTGCGAAATATCTGATGCATAAATGTATGCTACTCATGACCCCTCCACGCCAGCTGGATAGAACAGATAAAACGAAAAATCAGCCCATATCATTACGATAACAATTTCAAACTGCCCATGCCTCAATCCTGCTCCAGTTTGCAAATAATCTCAGATCGGTTGTACTTCCGCACTGGATAAATTAAGCGCTTAGGATTTGATTCCAGAACTGCACCTGAGAAGATGACAACAGCATACACAAACACACACTCACATACACTGACTCAACTGAAGGACTCCATTTACTGTTGTGTTTCCTCGTGAGCAAATTCCTCTCAAATTGCCCCTCGCTCTTCAGCAGACCACACTGTCATGCACACCCTGACCACAACAGTGCAATATTGTACACTTTTGACCTACTCAAGTAATGATAAACTAATTTTAATGACCAATAATTCTTATATTGAGCGTCCCACGGGAAAAGTGCTATATCATATAACATTTTTTGCCTGTCCATCTATTGCATCTAAGTGTATAAAAGGTATATAAATGCAGTGTGCTTTTCAATTCTCTGATTTCATCTTTGGGATGTTCTGCATGTATTGTCTTGAATGAGACTCTTCTTCATTTAATATGGCACGTTGCAAATGCTTTTGATAACAGATAAACCGTTTTCATTGTGTAACATAGGCTTTTCTACTCAGGATACTATCGTGTGTCTTTAAACAAAACAAACAGACAAGAAAAAAGAAAAGGAATGAAAAAACAGACGTGTGCAAATTAGGGGATTTTTTTCTCCACTATGGCCCCATCCAAGAATAATATTTCACTAGCTCCACTGAAATCGGTGTAATTATACATATTACAAAGAGATAAAAATCAAATGGGAGCCCTGACTTACTGTTTGTATCTGACACAACATGACTTTACTGTAGCTGTGTTTTAGATGAATTATTATGGATTATTGCAAAACACAAAGGTATGCTTGAAAGAAATATTGTGTAGCAAGTGAATGCTTTGTGAGGAAGATAAAACAGATTATATCCCTGTTTAATTAAAACATAACAACAAACAAATGGATTATTCTCACGCATAGGGTTTACTGGTGTTGCTATGTTAAACAAAGATAAAAACCATATAACAAAGCTCTCTAGATAGCCAAAATGATTAGTCATTATACCAAAAGCTGACTCAATATCTTTGTTTTTGACCCTAGACGATAGATACTGACACCCTACAGTAGGTCAAAGGTTGGAACTCTGTGCTCTCTGATGTTTTTATACGGGCACTGTGTTTTTGCTCATGCTGGAATGGAAAATGTGAGCATATAGTATTTGATGGGCTGACACTAAAACAGGTTACGCAAGTGTGTTGTGCAAGTGAGCATTCCTTCACCAGCCACAGGATGGTAATTAAATGAACATACAGTACTGCCCTTTAAAGCAAATCCCTTTCTCTTTATGATCTTAGTAATATTATAATTCTGTCTCAGCGGATTTAGTACAATCAACTTCCAAGAAATGTGTACACTCTCACCATTTTTAACCTTTCCCTTAAAACAAAGACAAAATGAGTTTAAATCATTTACGTATGGATGCATAGGATTCAGATCATTTAGCGTTTAAACCTTTTATAAATGTTTCTGACGTATTTTCCAGCAGCGTCTCCACTTGAAGTTTTTCTGAGCGGAACTAGCATTTACTTGCCCATGTTGTACCCCCACCCCCTGAGGTGCTGACCACTTGAGTTATCAACAGAGACCTTCTGATAACCATCTCTAGACTCTGTGTTTCGTAGAGCAGTGACATGCTGAACACTCTCACACATCCACAGTCATCATGGATATGTACAATCACAGACAGACACTCCAAAACGTGCCGTTTTTGTTGTTTTTTTGACTGCACTAAATCTTAAAAATACCACAAGCCAGTTGGATAGCACAGCATTTTGGAAAATGAAAGTGGGCAAATAAACTGGGTCAGTGATCTCTTCCCATTCTAAGTAGCCTTAGCCTACGGTGGCCGAGAGAGCTCAACGCGCAGCAAACTTAAGAAAACAAATGCAAACAGAAAAAAACACATGCAAACGGCAAATTCTCACATCCAAAGAGGCACTGCAAACACTCAAATGCGCTGTAAACACACGAACGCGCTGCAAACAGCATGGACCACAACGGAAATGTTTCAGGGGGACCTCAAAAAGTGACGAACCCATCTGGGACTTGATTATTTGTTCCGTGGCTTTTGGTCAGAGCAGAGATGTTGTCGCTGAACTAAAAGGTGAGTTTTTTTTGTGTGTTTATTTTAAAAACCTGACGATAAGGTCTTTTGGATATTATTAGACTAATCTGACGAATTACACACTTAACTGCGAAACATTATTTTAATGCTGTTTGCTACAGTTACTCTCAGATGGGTTCGTCACTTTTTGAGGTCCCCCTGAAACATTTCCGTTGTGGTCCGTGCTGTTTGCAGCACATTTGTGTGTTTGCAGCACCTGTGTCGTCAAACTGATGAAGATGTTTTCTTAATGTGTTGTCGTTTTTTTCGATTTGCATGTGTTTTCTGAAGTTTGCAGCGCGTTGAGCTCTCTCGGCCACCGTACTTAGCATATATTTAAATGCGAAAAAATCAACTCACCAATCAACTGCAGTGGGGGATTATCGCCTTCCATTGACTAATACACATGCTGTGTACTGTCAATCTGGCAACCCGCGTGAGTTTCAAATCTGGGGAGTAGGTGGCTGGAGAAACAACAAGTTCATCAATCTTTTGAACCTGGACTGCAGTACCCATTTTAACCGCTAGCCGTCAACAAAACATACACCACAAACATACAGGCACGTCAACAGTTGCCAGCTGAACATAATAACTATGACTGATCTATTGTAAATAACCAATGACAGAATCTGTATATCAGTATAGTCAATTTATGGTAGCCTACAGACAGATTAAAAACTTAAATTTATGAACGATTTCCAATAACATCTACATTTTAATTAGCAACAACGTGTAACATAAAATAGCGAAAGAAAAGTTATTGCTGGGACATTCTGAGTGATTTTGATCAGCCATTAGTGGCGTTTAGTTAACTCAAACGAGGAGTTCGTTCAACATCCTACTTTATTTGAGAATTAAAAGTGTTGAAGGACTCGGTGAATATTCATTTAATTTATTATTTGATTATTTTAGACATGAAAAGTTGTATATTTTTTCATTCTTTCTATTTTCTACTTATGTTATATTCCAAATTCAGCTGTTGATAGATCACATATAGTATAACCTTAGTGACTTGGGTGGAATGAGTAATTTATTCATTCACTTTTTAAAATAATAATAACAACAGACTGTCTGATTGAGTCATTATTGTTGAATTAATATTCAACTGATTTGTTAAAAAATGTTTATTAGGAATACATAAGAAACATGGTCCAAACATAATATGGCATTTCCTCAAAAAAAAAAAAAAAAAAGAAAGCATTTATTGAATTTGTATATTTGTTTTTGGCATTACTACGCATACAACAGATAATGACACCCTTGTTCTGATGTTAGTCCGCCAGACAGCCCATCAGTGACAGTACCAACAGGCCAAAGCAATTAAGAATTATGCTTTAATGCTGACCTGAGGAGCATGGGAAGGTCGTCTGAGGGGAACCGATGTCTAACTCCAAGGCGTTTGAAGTACAACACTTGTGACCAGGCACTGATGAAAGACTTCGATTTGACCCAGCTGACCATGCACAGGTAATGATCCCGCCTTTTATCTTCAGATCCCCATTTCGGATTAAAGGGTAGCTCGGTGTGAGTACCAGCTTCCTACACACTCTCACACAGAAACCGCCTTTGTGCAATTCAATTTCATTTAATTACTACCTCTTTAAGTTCATATTGACTGAGCTCAGATGGTTTACTAGTTTCATTGATTGGAGGCAGGGATGAGGAACAAGTAAACTTCAAGGGTGAAAAGAACTAAATTGTGAAGCTGAAGGCACACAGATTAAAGATGTAAATATCGCTTGATTGGCGTCAAAGAATCAAGCAGATGCTGCTGAAGGGCATTGGGATAGCTCAGAAAATGATCCACTTCAGTAATTAACTTGCATTTTTGGCACAAGCATTTGCAGTTCTCATATGCATTTTACATAAGTTTACTTTCAATAGCCATTCAAATTTATTGTACTAAATATTGGTGCTAACAGTGTGATTTTAGTGAAGCAAATCATTCAAAAACATGTTTCACTTTTATTATATAGTGCAGTACTAGAACTTTTGTCCTCCTGACTTACTTACAAAAAACTGTCCAGTTTCTGAAAAACACATTATGCTACTATTAGATAAATATAGTATATGGCCGAAATAGTAAGTAATGTATGCTCTTTAGAATCTAAATATTTCACTAATTTAGATAAATTAAAATTTGCCTATTTAAAATATAAAAGAAAATATAATTTGTTTATTCTTCAGACGAACTGATAAACTACACCTGTGCACTTAAATTAAAACATTTTGTTTATTGAAAGAAAATAAAATATAAAATTGAATGATAAACTTAAATCAAATAAAGTGATGCAACTAACTAACTGAAATAAGTTTAAGCTCAAGCATCAAAAAAAGCTGGTAATAAATAAAAACTAAAACCTAAATAAAAATAAACCTAGTAATATATATAAAAAACTAATAGAAAAAACAAAAGCACATAACAAAATGAAAAAAAAAAAGTTAAAATAACAGCAAAAATCTAATTCAGAATATAATAAGAATGGTTTGCAGTGACATTCATACATTAAAAAAATCTAAAAATCTTCTGTATAAAGCCTGTTCTGCACAACATGTAAGTGAATCGTTAAGACTTAAATGAATATTATCACAAAGTTCATAACTTCCTGTGAGCACCTTTATCATAGAAATAGCCAATGTTCTCTCGGTGGCTTCCCCTCCTTGGGCTGAACACTTGCTTTCCAAAAGCACAATGTATATTTAGGCCCACTGATAAGCATGAAGAGGGAGAAGGATAATCTGTAAGATGCAGCACACTCCTAAGTGTGTGTAGGATGGCATCTCAATGGGCGGAAGTGTTTGAGCCTTGACTGTCGACAGGGAGGACAGGGGCCATCCGTGTGACACTATCAAATAGCACTTGTTGCAGTGAAGTGATCTATAGCCATATTACTGTCAGAGTGATATATGAATCTAATTGTAATTGCTTTGATATTTAGCCATTTTTATTAAAGTCCATTATTAAGCATCATTACAGCAATTACTACACACTTCCTTGCTGGTGTTTTTTTAAAACCAGGCTATTTTAGGTGTGATTTACGGTGTGCTGTTGAGCTGACGAATCGTATCATTCAGCCCACTTACACGATAGCAGCCAGAGGTTATCTGTAGGGATGTACTACATACACGACCATGCTGCTGGCTTTGAACAATGCACACCCTTTTCCGATACCTACACAATGAAAGGCAGGGTTGAGCGGCCTCCAGGGTGCGACAGAAAATGATAGCGCAAAGGAGTGATGAGAATTGCGATGGAAAGCATAATGAGAGGAGTAAAGAGCAAAGCACCAGGCTGTTCCGAAAGCTGAACGCAGTCCACCTTTCCAATGTAAATACCAACACATAAGACAGAGTTGTTTTTGGTCTTTAGGCCATTTCCTGAATGTGAAATGCAGTTTGCAATTAATTCTGAAATAATATGGGGTTGATAGTTTTTATCCATTCATATTTGATTATGCAAAGTGACTGGAATCAAACTAAATGAGACTTTGCTAAAACAATAGGCTATTATAATATTCCAATAGCATTTTCTACAGTTTTCTTTTTCAGAATTCCAAGCTTCCAAGTCATAAAATAAAACATAAAAAAAATTAAAGGTAATTGCTACTTTATAAAGGTATTTGTGACTTTTTTTTTATCTCACTATTTATTTCCCTTTTTGAGTTCGTATCTCAATTCTTAGATGAAAAATCAGAATTTTGAAATATAAACTTTGATTTGTGAGAAAAAAAAAAAATCTGACTTGTGAGATAAAAAGTCAACATTGCGAGATATACAGAATTTACATTTTTACACCTTTTTCATTCTGTGGCAGAAACAAGCTTCCATGGTTTATTGACATTAACATTTCCAAAAGCTCACAAAGAAAAGTCATTTCAGACGAAGAGCAAGTTACTACTTTTGATTAAAAATATACATTTGTTTTTTAATAACATGCGCTGAGATGAAGTTTTGATCCCATGTTGACTTAAAAAGCATTTGATAGTGCAATAAAATGCTTAATTACAAGTGAAATTATATCATAAAATTTGATGGTGGTTTATAGCTACAGTAATGCAACATGCTGAAAGCCTCAGAATACAAGCGACAGTTCCTTGTCTAACCACTTGGAGGTGATCTTTCACTTTTAATAAAATAATCAGACAGCAACAATAACAACAAAAAAAGTAGTGACAAACATCTCAAGTAATCACTAAGATACTAATAAAAGGATTAATGATGCTTTATTGAAGAATTGAATCCAGTAAGGCAGATAATATGTACTGCATTTTTATACTGATGCACTAGGTTCTTCCATGAATTTAATGAGGATGAAACGCTGATGCCCAATATGTTTCTCAGTTATGAGAATTGTGTTATGATTTCAGATATGCTGTGTGTTAGAGTAAATCGAGATGATTTTTATTCTTTTACCCTGAGATGGATTTTCAAGACAGTAATACATTAAAATGGGTCCAGTATTGCTAAGTACTGTACAGACATATAACAATGAAAACGTTCTCAGTGCTGCTTTGGAGCTCATACACTCTTCATGTATAGTTTCCAAAACGGTATATTAGCACCAAGAGAATGGGAATGCATTTTAAACAAACGTAACAATCAAACACTTTTTTTAATTGCAAGTGTTTAACGCAATGATTACAGACGTGATCGCACAATGTTGTCTTTCGCAGGCTGGTGTGATCTGAGGAACTCATGTGAATTATCACGGATACGTTTTCGGACAAAGTTATTAGTTGTTTCGAACGAGCTGTGAAATGATTAGACGTTTGGCCTGTGAAGGGGATTGTGACAGCCATTACAAACGTGTAACTCTACCTCAGCTCTACTACGCCAACCCCCGAGGAGAAACATAGTGTTGTTAGAAAAGTAATGAAGTGCTATAAAAAGCAGTTTCAGGCAATCAAGATAAATTGGTACAGTATAAATAGCATCTGGTGTAGAGTACTTTCAATACTTTGAAGAGAAATAAAACTAGGACTTTTAAATACCAAATGTTTCTGTCAGTCTCTGTACTCCATCCTGTTTGTTCTCACTCCACTAAAAACAAGCAGTTGGATCCCAGTGGGAGAGTCCCATCAAAGTCTCTCTGAGCAAAATCCCGTTAGGCAAACAGAAGCCTAAAGATCTGCCAGATGACAAACAGCTTCAAGGCAAAAGCTTGAAGAGTTTAGCACCATGCGGAATCAAAGGCCTCGTAAGAAGAGAGTAACATCATATGGAGTTTGCTGTGATGAACACGTAGATGCGGGCCAGGAAAGTTGTGAAAGTTCCTTGACGCAGCAGCTTCATCTCCACGTCGATGAGGAAGTCCTGCGGCTCACGCACTTGCCGGTGCAGGTACACGGCGCCCGTGAAGCTGTTGAGCTTCCGTGTGCTGAAGTAGCCTTCCTCATTTCCGCGCGGGATGCTGATGATGATGTTGTCACCCGAGTAGGCGGGCGAGGGTCCGATGCGGAAGATCTGAGCTGGGATGACGATGTTGGTCTGGAAGCTCAGCTGGTAGTACGTGATCCGTAATGGCATGGTCTGGCATTGCTGGAAGTTGGGGCAACTTACTCGCTCGCAGCGTCTAAAAGCACGAGAGAGGTCAGAGTCTTGGTCAACAGAACGTTTAAGAGTTTGTCCGGTGTTTAAAGGATTAGTTCACTTCTAGAATAAATAGCCCTTGATAATTCACTCACCCCTATGTCATCCAAGACGTTTATGTCTTACTTTCATTAGTCGAAAAGACATTAAGTTTTTTTAACAAAACAATTCAAGGATTTTTCTTCATATAGCTAGTGGACTTCCTGGTTAAAGGTCCAAATTGCAGTTTCAGTACAGCTTCAAAGCATTCAACACAATCCCAGCCAAGGAATAAGTGTCTTATCTAGTGAAACCATTTCTTAGAAAAATACAGATTTGTAGTAGTGCTGTCAAGTGATTATTTGCGATAATATACGAGTAATATATAATATTATGCATTTATAAAATACAAACACATGCATGTATATATTTAAGAAAATATATGTTCATACATTAATACATAAAAAAATATATAACTATTAATCATTTGACAGCATTAATTTATAAACGTTTTAATCACAAATGGGGACGGCAGGGGAGTGAGTAGACTAGAAGTGAACTAATCCTTTAAATTTAAACTTCTAAAATGGCTCTTAGGACATTAACAGACTCTCTAAAAGGGATATTTCAACCCAAAGTGTCATGCCATTCCAAACCTGACTGACTTTCTGCTGTGGGACATAAAAGATGATCATTTGAAATATATCTCACTGTTCTTTCCATATAATCAAAGTCAATGGGGTCCAATGTAGCACTGCCTTTAATAAATAAACTTCATTAACTTCAAAACATAAAGAAAGTGAAACATTCTTCCAAATACCTATATATATAGAGAGAGAGAGAGAGCATACAATGATAACACAATATTGAACATCAACATAGCATAAGAAACCAATAACATAAAACAAAATAGAAAAAATCATTGGGATGACATAAGGGCAAGTAAATATAACAGAATTGTAAGATTTTGAGAAATGTATCCATTTAAACACCGAAAACCAACAGCATTTGTGCCGAATGATTAATAAAATTGTGCAAATTGATGGTTGAGGTATGCTATTTCTAAATGATCAGATTTTACCTGGCTGGTGATAAAACAAACCACTTTATAGCCGTATAGACACTTAGGGGGAGGCTCTTTTGATTCAGATCAATAAACCCTCACTTGAGTGTCTTGCTCTATACATTAAATAAAAATGTCATACAGCACGACATACAGTACATAGGTAACATTAAAGTAATACGGTGATACTGTCTCCTAAAACCACCACATCCACCTAGGTGTTTTTGGACCTGTTCACTGCTAGGTGTTGTTAAATCTCTGATATAGCTGTGAATCTCAGGAGGTCTGATGGTGAGCAGTGGGAGTTCCCAACAATCAGAGTCCATGCTGACACTGGCCAGACGTGTGTGTTTGAACTACAGCCTAATCAAAGCAATCTGCCTCCGTCCCCTTGTCTTAGCAGAAACCGTGCTCTGTAAGGAGCCAGCGTCAATACAGACGGCACAAAGATGCTATATTGAATGTATTTAAGCTCGAAAGTTTAGTGCAGATGTACAGAGCCAGTGCAGAAGGTGTGCATCTGCATTGTTTCCAGTTCCACAATTATACAATAATAGTTTATTTCTTGATCAAATCTGAAAGATCATTTATTTCTTGCATTTAAGGGGCAGTTTACCAAAACATAAAAATTCTATTATAATAACTCATCCTTACAGTATGTTGTTCCAGACTTTGGTTAATCAGATATTTTAATGAAATCTGAGAATTTCTGTCCAGCCATTGGAAGTCAAGGTAACTTTACATTTATAGAGCAGTAGATGCATGTGTGTGAACCAATAAGGTTTGTTTAGCTTCTGAGTTAACCATAAGTGACATGCTCCATGTAAGTGTGCATAAAAACCTAAATTAAATCTGTTTATAAAGCTATCATACTGTTTTTTTTTTTCCTGCAAGTCTGGTATTAAAGGAATAGTTCGCCCCAAAATAACCTACTCACCCCAAGCCATCGTAGGTGTATATGACTTTCTTCTCACAGAGTTTTTTTTTTAAATGTATCCTGGCTCTTCCAATGCTAATGCTTGTGGATAGCGGCCATGTTTTTGAAGCTCCGTAAATCGGATACAACCGCAAGTACTGCGTCATATGACTTCGGTGGGTTATCACAGATCGATGGGTTTTTGTAACAAAAATATTTCTAGTTTTCAAATTATAATGCATATTATATTATATATAAAGTGACTTCCGGTTATTTTCCACGAGAGCGCCGAGTTGCGTCATATGCCGATTAATATGAATTGACTTCAATGTCACATGTTTGATCTTTTTGACAGATTTTAATTTTGGTTACCTGGATTTTCAACGCAGGGACAGAATTCATGAAAGGCATGTTAAAAACTTGCTAGCTACATGCTAATAATGTTAACAAAATGCTAATCCTGCTAAAACTCGTAACCCAAGTAATCAGATTATCAACACGCTAACATGCTAATCAAGCCAAAAACATGCTAATCATGCTAGAAACATGGTTAAAAAAAAACAAAAAAAAACTTTACTCATCTAGTTGTTCTTAGTTTGAAAGGGTCTTAAATGATAACAGATTTTTTTGGAGTAAACTTTCAGTTTAAGTGAAACTTCTGATTACTGTGGTAAGTCGGACAGGTTTCAGCAATGCTAGCAGGTTCACTGTTGGAGCCCACATGTGTTCTGCATGATAAATGTGTTTGAGGAAAAAAAATCAGCGGGCCATACTTACGTGTCCGACACTCTCCTGTAGTTGTCTGGACATGCAAATGACAAGCAACGGAAGCCTCCTTGGATGTTGAAGCAAGTCTGGGAAGCAGAGCAATTGTGCGATCCAGTGGCACATTCGTCAATATCTGAGAACAAAAGAGAAGACAACAGCTGAATAGATGGTTACATAACCATTCGATCGAAACCTGAGACTTCTGGAACTGCTTGAAACTTTTTTCATTACTTTCCCTAAGTATTCTTTTAGGTTTTTACTTCTTACATAAAAAAGAGCCAATGGAAATTCAATAGTGAATCAAAAGTAAACTATTAGACTATTGTGAAGCTTTATTACATAAATAAATATCTAAATGGCAGCGCATGTTAAATTTTACCCAGTCCCAGTCAATGCTAGCAGGGTTGTCAGGGGCGACTGATGTCTGCGGTGACTAACCGCCAGGCTTCATTCTGGAAGGAGTCAATTTTGGCCCCTCCAGAAGTAATTAATTATGCATCTCATTTTACAAAAGCAAAGTCCTCGTTACAGCTCGCCGGCTCCAATCCGCAGACTAATTCGTTTGGTGCAGGCTAGCGCTAACCTCCGGGAGCATGTACAGGCTCTTCTTCACCTCTCATCGACTTTCCTATCTCGAGAGCCCGAGGGAGTTTCGTCAATTTCGTGATCTTTCAGAGAGTGATGGAGGATACTAAGCAGCGCTGTGTTGAACCTGAGGTTAGTTCCTCGCAACACAATGTGCCAATTAGAGAAATTAAGGCTCCGAATTGAGTTTGTAGCATTTGGCTTTAGAAAGATGTCGGCTAGAATATTAACCACAGTTTAAAGGAACTGTTCACCCAAAAATCCTGTTATCTTCATCTTTTGTGCCTTCCAAATCTATATGCATTTCTTTCTTGCAAAACGCATACATAACACACAATAAAAAAGCCATCGTAACAAAAATACAGTGGAAGTCAATGGGAAGTGAAATTGTTTGGTTACAACATACTTCAGAGTGTCTTGTTTTGTATTCAGCAGAGCAAAGAAATGCATTAAAGTTTGTAATAATATAATTTTCATTTTGGGGAAGACTGTCTAGAACTAAATCCTAAACCTATATTCTCATGCTCTGTGCTTTTATTTATATGGAAGATACAGGAAAGATCTATACTGTATGTAAAATGAAAAGTAATATATCACTTTTGTATTACCTTGACAGGTGCGTCCATTAGCTGACATAGAGTAACCATGTGGAGGGCAGGCACATTTGTAGCTACCTGGGACATTAACACACTGGAATGCACAGAGGTTTCCAATGCTCTGTGAGCACTCGTCAATATCTAGAGAACAAACAAGAGCATTTCATCTTTAGCACTGAAAAAACTAGCCATTTATTAAGAACAAACCACTGTGAGAATCAGAAAGATGTGTTTAAGAAACTGCTACACTTTGCTGTAAAACAAAATCCATCATTATTAAAATATTCAAGATATCATCGATCTCATATACCCATCAGAGGGTCCCCATCATCTCTTTAATCAGCGTACTGTATAATTTAAAGCTTTAATGACTATGAATTGAATGATGGGAACTTGATAACACTTCACCTTCACATGTGTGCCCGTCCTCTTTCAGGTAGTAGCCCATTCGGCAGTAACACTGGTAAGAGCCATAAATGTTTGCACACTCCTGACTGCAGGGATTGTTGTCACATTCATTAACATCTAGAAAGATCACAGTAAACATCAAGTTTTTGGATTAAAACTCTTTGTTTGTACATATTTGCAGAAATCATTACAGTGTTGTGTACACTGGTGGTATCAGTGCAAACATACAGTACAAATGTCTGAAAAAATTCAAAATGTAATTAAAATCTAGGAAAAGGAGGTGATGTACAATAAAATAAAATAAAATAAAGAATAAAAAAGGAAATATTTATAACTCTGCACTACTTGTATATCACTAATCAAATTACTTTGACAAACTATGTATGTAAACTAATGGTCGGATGTTCTTCCTCCACCATCATGTCTGAATAAATGAATGGATCTATCCATAATGGAACCAGTAAAAAAAAAAGAAAGAAGTGTATTTCAGTCCCCTAGAAAACTCTTCAGCTGACATCTCCCTCGTCTATTTTTGTTTTGCACTCTATTCGTGTCTTACTTTAATTGGAAAGAAAGAACATTCATACTGTCAGAGCACAACACATTCTTCGCAGGCAGACCTGATCCATGTTCAATTTTGCCAGTGCAAATGGATGTACCTTCACAGTTCTTGCCATCAAAGGCCAGGGAGAAGCCAGTGGTACAGGAGCACTGGTAGGAGCCAGGCGTGTTATCACAGGTCTGGGCACACAAACGGCCCGGATACCGCCAACACTCATTTACATCTGCCAGGAGAAAAGATGCAGAGAACTGTATTAGTTTACAAAAATACTGTAGTCTAGGGAGCATCTCTTTCCCCCTGTCTTCTTTTACTCTGCTATAGGAGCAGAAGCGATAAGAGATTAGGATAATCTGCACACTATTGAGCATGAGCTGCTGTCAGCTTCATCTATATGCATGCTGTTAGTCTGGCTAACCACAGAGAAGATGACATCCTTTGAGTAATTCAGTCACGGTATCCAAACTTTTTTTAAAAAGCCTTAAAGTGCTTTATTTTGCGACTGCGGTATAGGATACTTCAAAAATTGGCTGAAAATTGAACTTGGGTGAGGTCAGAAGACAGTTTTCCTTTGTCACAGATGCTAACCCTGTTGAAAAAAACAGCATATGCCGGTTAGGTATGTTTTGAAGGTGGGATGCAGGTTTAAACTGGTTCTTTGCTTATAGGACCAGAACAAGACCACCACCTGTATCCCACCTGTATACCTTGAATTTTTCAACAGGGAAAGCTAGTGGTGAAAAACTTGTATTGGATAGTATTTTGTAAGGTCATTTTGAAGTGACGTTTTATGTGTACTTGCTATTCTGACAAAAGTGTGTTTTGGCTGTGTATTTGTTGTGTGTGTGTGTCGATGCGTCTGTTGATACACACCCACACAGAGCTGGCGAATGGCGTCGTACTGGTAGCCGGTTTGGCAGTCACAGCGGTAGCTGCCGGGCAGATTGTGACAGATTTGGTCCTCTCCACAGCGGTGGGTGCCCATCTGACATTCATCTACATCTGTAGTACATATTCAACAGTCTTAATAGTTCTTTCAGACTCTGTTAGCATATGCTAACATAAATGGTAACAAAACATACCATGCTACTAGTGTGGTTTTTCATAATTGTTTGTATATGGTTCAAACAACCTTTTTTGGACATGCATCTTATTTGCTTGGTATTTTTGAGCATGGTAGTATCATCATTATTTAACATGGTATTGCCACTGTATTTCCTAGGTAGCCTATGTTGTTTGAACAATTAGTCTTTTGTCAAGCCAGATTTCAGAAGAAATGTTAGGTACAATGTTTGAGGAACACCATTCAAATACAGTAAAATAATATAATATAAATATAGTATACGGTACTGTGCAAAAGTCTTAGGCCACTAGTATTTTCACCAACAAAATTGTTTTAAGTCGGTTATTTCTATTTTTTGCAGTAGCGTGTCAGTTGGAAATATCGGTATACATTTCCAAACATTATTTAATTGTCATTAATTGTAATAATGCAGTGAGATTATTGCCTGCGCAAGAAGTCTGACAACAGCCAGAGCTCCACACAGAGATCTAATCTGATCATCATCCAGTCTGACATGAAGTAACAGAACAAACTGAGACAGACTCAATCCAAAAGAACTGTGGCAACGTCTCCAAGATGTTAAAAAAAAACTACCTGCAAAGCTACGGTGCTGTTCAAAGTTTTAGACACTTGTGTAAAAATGCTGTAAAATGAGGATGCTTTCAAAAATAATGCAATATATAGATTACATATATGTATATATATATATATATATATATATATGTATATGTGTGTGTATAAGATTAGTAAGTCTTTAATGAATCATTGGTAAATAACAGTATTAGTTTCTTTAAAAAAATATTCTTGAGTTACATACATTCAGATGTTGTAGAAAGTTGTAGGGTTAAGGTATAGTAGTGTATATTTATTTGCATCCTCACCAATACATCTTGCTCCATCAGGGCTGGAATGGTAACCCCGACTGCACATGATAATCTTGCGCTGACAGGTGTAAGAGCCCACAGTATTTATGCAGTTAAAGCCGGTCGTACATGGTTCACTCACACTGCTACATTCATCAATATCTAAAATGAAGCGAGAGAAAGCATGAAAGTCATAATAAATGAAGAGCACTGAAACAAAAAAAAGCATTTTTTGGTAAAAATGTTAATAAAACTATTTGCTGAATTGGTATTCTTCATGCATCTGTCCACTAGGGGGCACTGAGTGACTCTGAAGCTGGCTCTTTATTGTCTTACCAATGCAGTTGCCATGTGAATCCTGAGTGAAGCCTGTGAGGCAGCGTTGCTTCAGGTTACACGTGAACGAGCCATCAGTATTCTGGCACTGGAAGCCCATCCCACAGTTATGGGTTTGCATAACACACTCATCAATGTCTAGAACAGAAAGAGTGCACCAGATGTCAAAACAGGCCAGTGGACAGGACAGCAAGACGCCACCAGTCGGATTTCCTACTCTGATAGATTTGTTTAGCTTTTGAGACTGATGCTGTTGTAAGGTCCAAACTAATGAAGTTTCCTCTCTTAAAACCTTCAGGAAAATCTGTAAATCTCACTAAATTTGGCGAGCATAGCAGCATAATGAATAGACGCGAGGCTCATCTGAGACATCTGATAGAGATGGGTTTGGACAGAGATCACAACAGAACTCAATTACAAGTTAGAACTTCACAGTAGGTGGCACTGTGGCTCAATAATAGGCCAGGGAAGCATGCTCACACTTCAAGGCAGATGATCTCACAGGATCAAACCTGCGATTCTCCTCAGTCATCTACAACAATTGCATGCTATTAAAAGTAAAATCTAAATGATTTTGCTTTTTGCTAATGGTACTGACATAAAACTTTAGACACGCCTGAAAGCAATTATAACCTACAGCTCAGTAAATGAGTCAAATGATGCAAAGTACAAAGAAGGATTCAAAGGCGTATCTTGGCTTTTTGAACTCATAGTCGTTAAAATAACCATAAGAATCATAGAAGTGATTTATTTGGGAATTACCATCTTCTGGAACAGTACATTCATTGTTTGATTTGGAAAAAAAAATAATGAGCTTATATACAACCATTTTTAGGTCTCTCCAGAGATGCTCAATTGGGTTTAAGTCAGGGCTCTGGCTGGGCCATTCAAGAACAGTGAAGCCACTCCGTTGTTATTGTAGCATAAGAGTGATTTGTTTGGGAGACAGATTACAATGGATGTGGAGATTTATTGATTCACACAAAAAAAGAATCAGCTCATAATGAGTCATTTATTCATGCACTGATCATGTTTTTGATTTGCTTTAAAAAATATATAATAAACTGGCTTATAACTGGATTATAGTCTATTGTTCACAAATTTACTGAACTGGCCACACTGTATATGTTTGATTTACTAAAAAGAGCTTGCACATAAGAGTGATTCGTTCAAAAATCAGAAAATGGTTGTAATTTGTTCATGAATCAGACTGCACTGAACCAGTTCATTCATTGTTTATCAGACAGTCTTTTTACAGCCCAAGGACGAGTCTGCAAATATATGTTTCTTCATAATGTTCAGCACAACATTTTTCCTTGCATTATATTCAATATTCAGAACTCAGGTGAAATATGATTTCTTAGCACCATGATCTAAACAACATAAAACCCACTTATGGATATCACTGAGCCCTTAATCTTTTCAAATCCTACATCTGCACTGCAGCAGCAGAGCATGCATTTTCAACACTGCAAAGTCTGCAATTAGTTAAAATCCACTATTCCCATTCTGTCACTTATTATGATTATAATCCCTCCACACTTATTAGCATGCACCAGGCCAAGTCCTGACAAGAATCAGAGACTCTAGCAAAGTTTTCCCTGTTCAAAGGCAATAGTTAGATGTCTAGGCATCTGCTTTGTGTAAAAACAGAGTGCGGGGTGCTTTAGATGTTCGTGAGCGAGAGCCCGAGGCAGTCAGCTGTGGCCTCTTTCGAACTGCGAAGGCCTGCAAAATTCGCATTTTACTGCAGATTGACGCATGATTTCTGGTTCTTCTCTACAGCGGTAACGGTGGTGTGTTTAGATGATGAAGACACTGGTCTGGGATCTCGGAAGTAGTGTGGGTTAGAGGACCCTGACTAAGATGGAAGACCGTTTGTTATTGATTTTGTCCATATGCATCAGCGGATAGCTCCAATAGCTGGTGGAGAGTTGGACCGCTGCCATGTTTCTGCTGATTTGATTTCATGTAAAAGCAAAGTTTACATAGATGTAACTCAGCATATTTTAATTAATAAAACAATGCTCTGTGGACTTTTAGTGTAATTAAAGGGGTCATCGGATGCAAAACTCGCTTTCGTTATCTGAACATAAATGTGCGTTGGGAGTGTACACAACCAACCTATAATGATAAAAACCCACCCAGCGGTAATCTCTTCAAATAATACCAAATCAAAATACCAAACACCTGTGTAAGACAAGAACGGCTCCTAAGTGACTGAGGTATTTTGTTGTAGGATGTAATCATGAACATAGCAGTCATCATTTACTCCCGACATGTGAGCGACTAAAGATGCAGAGGATTTCCATTTTGATGTTCGCGCAAATCATGTGATCCAGCTTCACCTACAGATGAGCATTAGACACTTTTCAAACACATTAAAAATGTTATCCAAATCTTTGAATTCAACCTAATCTCATAAAAATATGTACCTCTCTGCACTTTTTGTGCAGCACTGTTTTTACGTGCCTTACTGCACGTTTCGCCCCAGTTTCAAAGAGAAAGGTCCACTGAGTGGTGCTAAAACACAAGTTTAAAACACGTGAACCCTGACAGATTTTTTTATTGCGTTGATATAGGTATACACCGTTTTGGACTGTTTTGTTAAACTGTAGTAACACGGGATTTGAACCAGTGCTCCTCGCATCTCAAGTACTCTCGAAAGTTCCCAAACTATATGAAGCTGGATATGTTGGATGCCATCTTGCAAATCTTTCATGAATATCATAACATGATATTCTTCAAATAATTGTGTGAAAATTACACTTTATTTAATCGAAACTCTGTAAATTAGTGTAAAAAAGGAATAAAAGGAGTTTAACTGCTTGTAGTTTTAATTTATTTTGGTAACTACAGTAGTGTGTACTTACTGGTACGTATGGTTTTGTCTCGCCAAAAAGTGCACCCAAGTACGTTTATGCCATAAGACCAGGTAGATGGTGCATGTGTTATGAGTGTGTGTACATGTGAGCATTTGTTGATACTGTACCCACCTTCACATACTCCATTCCTCAGCTGGTAACCGCTTGAACATAAGATCTGCCTCTCGCACATAAACCCTCCTACCGTGTTCACACAGCGCTGGTCGGCCTGGCAGGTGTGCGTGTTCGTCACACACTCGTTCACATCTGCAAAGCAAAAGCGCAGCGTTATTTTCCTGAGCTCCAAAGTGTAACATCCTCGCACAGAGTCAGGAACACAAATAGACAGTTACAGTACATCCACAAAAACCTGGAATGAAGAAGCTGAAGCTGATGGAGAAGCAAGCAGGTGAGACAGCAGTGTAAAAATGCAGAGTCCTTTGTGTGTTTCCATTAGTCATGGCACACATACTGCAAGGCATTTTGCTTCACATTCTTTAGTTCTGGCGCTGTGGCGAACTGTCAAGATCTTTGGTTGGTCAGATTTATTAAAGGCAATAACGCTGGACTATGCTGAAAAAAAGTCTAAACAAGATTGGAAAGCAAGCGCAGTCCAGAGAGAGGAGAAAATAATTACTTGAAGCTTAGACAATGGCTCATTTGTGGGCCAGGAAAAGGATTCAATCTGTCATGTTACTGCCAGAGTAAATAATTTCAGGGGACTGGGTGGAAATGTTTGTGCTTTCTCCTGGCCACGTTAGGACAGAATAGAAAGAAAGAGCACATGCTACTACCTACCTTTTTTTGGATACCCATTTTTAGGATGAAACAAAAACATGTTTTAAGGAAAGTGTTTTATTGACTGTATATCAGAGCCATTTCATTGTGACGGGAGTGACCACACATTGTGAACCACACAGTAATAGTCACTGTGTAGTGTAAAGCCAGCTACAATAATGTGGAATATGTAAAAGTCTGTTTAGAGAAGTAAGTCTGTTTTGAGAGAAGTAAGGAGAAGGTGAAAAAAATGAGATGGAATTTTTTTTTTTTTATTTCCTCTCATTCTGGGCTTTTTTAATGAGTCGCTGTAAAAAAGTTGGTGTTACCATAAATGGAATAAAACAATAAAAATATGTTTTTGATCAAATATATTTACATAATGATTTATGGGAATGTATTTACTGTTTTTACTGTAGATTATAGGGTAATTTGATTTAAATGTATATACATTAATATGCAGTGTTAAACCATTTATAATTTTTTATCATATAGCGCAGGGGTGTCATACTGGCCGGAGCCCTGCAGAGTTTAGATGCAACCCTAATCAAATACATCTATCCGTCAGGCTTATTTGAAAGCTATATGGTATGTTTGTTGGACCAGGGTTGGAACCAAACTCTGCAGGGCTGTGGACCTCCAGGAACTGAGTTTGACACCCCTGATATAGTATGTTTTTACAGGTTTTTTCTGTAGTAGGGTTTTTTTTTTCAGTAAAATTACAACCATTTATTACTGTTTAACATGACGAGGCATTTTTTAAAATGCGGTACAGAAATGGTAAATAAAATTTTGTTTTTCTCCTTTTTATGTTAAACAGGAAAAAAGTCATTCAATGCCAAGAATGTAAGTAAATGTTGACAGAATTGTAATTTTTTAATTGACAATCACTTTAAAGGTCCACACCAGTTTTTTATTTTTTATTTTTAAAGGTTTCTGATATCATGTGCATGATATTTAACCTCAGAAGTCACACAGAAAGCATCTCTGACACCCTCTTGCACTCTGTCGCAGATCCAGCACAGAAGTGTCAACAAGCTGCCTCATCAACATATACAAGCAGTGGCACTTATTCAAAAAAATTTGCCTTATCATAACAATATGGTGAATTGCCTTCAAAATGTGATGCTCTGAAATGCATTAGAGGATATGTACTGTATGGGATGAATAATGCATTTCTCTAGACTGAAGGCAAAGGGGAGTGGGTTAGTGCTATTGCAAATGGATGTGACTGCAATGCAAGCTATCAGGATTATAGTCTGTCAACATTATTTCTACATCAGTGGTGCTGGCGTGATTGATAGGGGTTAAGATGAGTGGGTGATGATGACTGTCCAAGATCCCAAGCTTGGATTCCCCTTTTCATCCAAAATTCCTTTTTTAGTCTTTATTTATAAGTCAGTGTTGTTATTTTAACTAAAACTATTAGAACTATTTGCGTCCCTGGACACAAAACCAGGCTTCAGTAGCACAGGTATATTTGTAGCAGTAGCCAGCAAGATGTTGTATGGGTCAAAATTATAGATTTTTCTTTATGCAGAAAATCATTAGGGTATTAAGTAAATTTAATTTTTGTTATTATTTATACATTTATTTTTATTATTTTTGATCAGTAATATGCATTGATAAGAACTTTATTTGGACAACTTTAAAGGTGATTTGCTCAATGAAGAAATTATTTATTCAGAAATTCATAAAAAAAAAAATACCTTTATGATGTTTTTTGGGTCACAGGGTCAAATTTTTGTTAATTTAAATAAAGTTGAATAAATTGTATATTTTGTTATAATTTGCTTTTGTTCCCTTTGGATAAAAGCATGTGAATGCTAAATATAAATATTAGATGAAAAACTTATTTAGAAAAAAGAAACAAATTTTAAAACTTAAAAATGAGAAATGTTGCCTTGGTAATTAACTAAAAGAAAAATTAAATCTTAAGTACTAAAATAAAAAATAAAGCTAAATAGAAGTAATTAAAAAAAACTAAAAGGAAAAACAAACGTGTGTTAAAATTAAAATTACTAAAGCATAAACAATTTGAAACAATAACTAAAAATAAAAAATAAGAGCTAATTATAAGTACTGAGAAGTAATGTATAAATAAAATGACATATATTATAAATACATTTATTAAAAATGCGTTCGAGTATTAGACAATCAATTATATAATAAATTATAACACTAAAGAAGAGCAGTCATACAGTGATTAAATATGACAGCTCTTACTTTTGGAGCACTGTTACTTTAAGATTATTATTATCAATAATTCTGAGCCTAACAACACAAAAAAACAGCTGTCAAATGTAAAAATAATGAAACAATTTTCAAAGCCTACACCCACACTTCTCTGTCTACCTGCTCCTTATTTGGTTTAGGGGCTTATCCAAGACGCCCATTAACCACCTCAAGAATCAAACTGTTTTGTAATAGATTGAGGCATTTGTTAATGCTAACCACTAATGCCTATGTTTTGGTTATGTCTGGAGAAAGGCAACACAAATTAAGCGGGGGCCCCACAGCTTCTGGTGAGAAATCTGAGCAAACATAATACCCATAATGCAACCGTATGCATGTGAGCTAGTTGTAAGAGCATGCCGATGAGCTTTCGTATTTCCTCCTTGTGTATTAGTAAGTGTTTATCTGGGCAAGCACTGGACAAACATGCCCCGACAGCGAGCGGAAATGGTCCCACGGTGCCAGTTGAAGCCTCTTACCCACACAATCTCTATTCTGGTTGTGAACAAAGCCCTCATCGCACATCTCATTCAGCCGCACACACTGGTAGGAGCCCTGCCGGTTCACACACACCTCGTCCCGAGAGCAATTGTGTCTGCCGTTTGTGCACTCATTCACATCTATGATACACATAACAGTTTAGTTGAAGAAAGAACACACACATAACACACACGCGCCACCTCCACCATCATAAAGTCCTATTAGCATTTTATGAGGTGTGAGATCAGAACACGTTTTGTTTCTAAAAGTGAGGTTTGCTCTCAATTAATCAACCATTTTATTTGTTGCTTGAAGTTGATTTCTTTGTGGCGAAATCGCATGCATGTCTGGCTTTACGATTCTATAACGCTTAATGTTTACCACGTGAATATGGCTTATGAAGAGAAACAGATGCTATAGAGAAACTCTGGGGAGGATATATACGTATTTTTAATGTGCATCTGGATGTGTACACGTCCGTCATAAATTGAATGAACGTTAACACTAAAACATTTCATTAAAAAATCCATCCAGTTTCCTGTAGAGTGTGACTTAAGTCTTTGGCTCAGGCAAAGCCAGTCAAGCTTGATTTTGTTACAGCCAAAATGAAATCAAGGTCTCTGCCCACCCGCATTCAGCATATGGGAACGCTTTGACGGAGAGACACGGAAAAAGAGAGAGAGAAATAAAGTCTTGTAATGCAGAGATAATTCGGCAGTGAAGAACAGTTTGATTATATCATCTCTTAAACTGTTCTCACATGCAAAAATTGCCCTTGTTTACAGTTAACGTCTCTTGAATCAAGGTGAACATACTGTAAAGTACAATGTGACATTCATGTTGCGTCATTAGGCATTTCACGTTTAGTCAAATAAAGAGTATTAATCGTTGTCCTACATCACAGTAATTCAATATTAGATGTCTAGTTGTTACTTCTACATTTACTGTAGAACTTAAAAGCTGGTACATTGTGCATTTTTGATCTGTCCTCAGATCGTAGAATATGATCCCAGTGAGATGTTGGGTAAAGGCCAAGCAGACACTGCAACATAAACAGTATTTTATGCCAGACTACATGATACAGCTAACATTTGTCACGACTGACAGCCCATTTAATATTATTAACCCATGTCACATTTTGATATCCTCACTGGAATTTAAAATGCCACAAAATGAAAGTATATAAAAAGTAATTGAAAATGTAATTAATCCATAAAAAGTAATTAATCACAATGTATTTACTGTATAATTTATCATAAACAATATATTTCTCATTTTACAGTAAAAACAAAATCTTTAAATCAGTAAAACTAAT
>JAUMHP010000060.1:10058765-10072615 GCA_032361065.1 Enteromius trimaculatus
CAACGAATTCCCGCGGTGTTGCTTCCAGAGCAGTGCACAACCCCGAATGCCACCGGGCCGATACCAGATTGGTGGTAACACGTGTCTCTCATTAAGCCCAGACTTACTTTGCATGAAGGCCTTGTGCAGTAAGTTAAACAAAGTTAATGTTTAGACTTTGACTTCATTAAAACATCCATCTCAAGGATTTTCTTCAAATATGTTTTCAAACGCCTAAAAGGCAGTCGAATCTCTGTATTGATCTTGAAGTTCTTGAAGCTTGTCTGTAACGCATCCCACAGATAACACATAGTGATAAATGTTCACATGAAGGGGTGGGCGCTAAAATGAGAGCTGTTGCTATTGCTATGTTAGATCATCATTAGGTCATTTGTAAAGCAGATGGTTACAATACAATGCTCTCTTCAAAACAGGTCCTCTCTGAGCTCGACAGATTTTGCTTTTTCTTTCACAGATGGTCACAGAACATCTGCAGGATCAAAACAAGGGAGACTTGTGAAAGTCTTGGATCGAATCAGCGAACAGTAGGTTGGCACTTTAGTAAGCTGCCAGAAAATACAGAAAAAAATATGTTTTATCATTTCAATATTTTCTTTCAGATAAAATCATTGATCAATAAATATGTTTTAGAATACAGCAGTTAAGTTTGTAAACACAGCTTTATATTTATTATTTATAAAATATTTATATTTTTTTATTTATATACATAAAAACAAACAACCAGAATTTAATCTGAATAAATACAAATATTTACTGTTTTATTTATACAAGTAAAACAAAATCTGGTTAACATTATTTGAAAAGCCTTTAATGTTTTGCTCACATTGTTCAACAGCAGCTCTTCAAGAAACGTCAACCAATTTATGTTACTCATAAATTCTACCAAAAAAAGAAAAAAATTCCATTAGCGATTCCCAAAGGAACTCATGGCAAATTAGCTTAGGTCGACCTACAAATTGACGTCAAGGCTGAACAGCTCCTTTGGGTTTCACAAATGCCATAATCAGCCACAAACTGCAGATTCAGTCACCCTAATGATCTCATTTTTAATCTTCTCAAAAGCGTTCATGGCCCACTGGTGTTCAATGACATATCTGTGATGACGAACTTGAGGTCAGAAGTTGAATTTCAGTTGACTAGTCATAGAGTCACATTTTGACCTCTTAGTGGCGATTGTCTGATCTGGTCAACCGTATTGACAAGCTCTTGACTTTGGTTATTTACTCCAAAGCAGACAATGAGAGATCCATTGTTCATTCCCAAAGAAAAACAGATGTTAAACAACCAAAATATTTATTCTGTTTTGTTTTAAACTGTTTTATCAAATGGCACCAATAGAATCTTTCCTTTCCTGTTTGAATCAGGAATTTCAATGAGAGCCTCTATGTTAGTAAGAAAAGACAAAATACAAAGTAACATCAACATTGTGAATGCATCATTATGATATGTTCCATAAACAAACAAAGACTGTACATCATCAGCAAGCCAATGTTTTAAAAAAAAAACTGACATTTTTCCTGTTGTTTGGACTTCTACACTGAGGAACTAAACACTTCTAACCAGACCCAGACACTTTCAGTGGAGCTCTGTGTTCGAATTCATTTAAATATGGTAAAATTAGTATGTTTTCCAATATTTACAGTAAAATAAACAAACCAACAGTGTATAAGAGACGCATATAAAATCTTCCTAACATGACAGCTATTCAAAATGATTAAAAACCTCACTGGATACTCAGACCTATGACAAATGTCACCTCACAGGGGGCACGATTTCAAATCTGAGCACATCACTTGGTTGTGACATCTCAGAGAGTTTTAACAGTGACAAATACACTCCAAACACTGACACAGGGCCACTAACTTGCAAAGCACATCACTTTGACATTAAGCACTAGAGGGGCGTTGAACACTAGCTTTATTTCTGGCTGCACTTCAGCACAGGGCCTCAAACGTACATTTTCCCATGCACTTCAAAATGTGCACTCATAGCCTTTTTTTTTTTTTTTTTTTAATAAACAATATCTATAAACTCAGCGCTTTGAACAAGTGCCTGAAGCTTTTCAATTTTAAGCAAGCATGCCGAGCCGCTCTCCGCTCATGAATGAAAATTGATTTCTTCTAAATTAGTAGACTTATTCTCACATTACCCACGTTGAGCGGTCTCCATTTTTTTGTTTTTCCTAAATCACCTAATGGAAAAGCACTGCACAAATAGGTTTGAGAAAAAAAATAACAGCGGCTTGCCATGGAAATTAGATATGGATATAATGCAAAACCAATACCATGATATCTTCTGGACATCCCTTTCTACTCTGTCATTATGATAATTGGAGCACTGGGTAATGGCAAATGGCGCTTCATACTTTATATTATACCTTTGAGTTGCATATGAGTTCCTTGTTATTTTTATAAAAGCAATATCCTCTTAAAGTTCCCCTTTAAGCAAAAATAAATTAATTGATTAAACAGAAAACATTGAAAAGCCATAGAAAAACAACACATTTATAAGTAAAAGTATTAACTACTATATAAAATACTTTTTTTGCAATCAAAAGCGTTTGGGTAGGCCTCATTAGTCATCAGAGAGCTCTTTTCTCATGTTAACTCTTATGTAATGTGTAAACTTCTGTATATAACAACAACCTGCTGTGCTTTATTAAATTCAGCATCTCCTCCTCCTGTCACTCTTCTGTAAATTACACAACACTCAAGACATGTTTTAATTGCACTAAAAGCCTTCAGATGCATAATGCATTTCCCGGGACAATGAACTCCCAGGCTTTGTTGGTAAAATTCTACATAAAGTCTCTTTGTTTAACAAGTCTAATATTTTGCAGTGACCTGTATCCCCATCCGGATCTCTGCACTCAATCGAGTTGTTCGCGTCGGGTAATCTATCACTCTCAGGAACACATCAACACGTTTTTGTGTACAAAGGAACATCAAGGAAAGAGGCGGAGGCGTAGCTGGCATGTGTCAGAGAATTGTGCGTTTCTGTTAATATGAAAGAGCACACAGAGGAATTAGTCTGGAGTCCTGCATTCCAGCACTTGCATTCCAGGTCAAGTAATTTCCTATTCTGCTAAGCGATATCACTGCTAATGTCACACACAATGGTTCCTGCACACTATGGAGTAATAAACTGGATGATTTAAAGAACAAAATTTGAGATATAAAAGCCTTATACAGAATGGCTTTTAATGGTCCAAGTCAATAGGCATATAATAAACAGGCAAAGTCAATATATATATATATATATAATTGTTTTTTATATATTATATATATATAATAAAACAATACTCAAAATATAAAATAAACATATATATATTTATTAATAGCAAGCACACACATTTAGTTCTGTAATTAAAGGCAGACAAAGTCATCAACACCAGCAGATGGATTTACATTACTGTCATAATCTGAATCTTTTCTCTTTTTCTGGGAACGATTACTGTCTGCTGCAGCGCTGCACCTGCCACAAATGCAACATCCAATAAAATGACAAATGATAAATCAACAGCCTAAATTATTTTAAAACTATAAAACCTCCCCCAAAAATATGTGCTACTATAGTTTGTAGACATACCAAGACATAGCAATTTGAAGTCCTTTTTTCTGCTAGACACAAAAGATATATTTGGAAAAAATGCTGGTAACCAAGTTGCTAGAATGGTAGTAAAGGCTATGGAAATCAATGACTGTTTGGTGACCAGCATTCTACAAAATATCTTCTATTGTGTTCAACAGGAGAAAGAGATCTATTTTTATTGGGCTGACCTGCGTCAGACATTATAAATTACACCATTTTGCTTTTCACTGAGCCTCAACTGGACTTCAAACTAAGTAAGAGGAGCTCTAAAGACCAAGACTTAGTTCTTTATAACGAGAGGCTTGTGTGAGCTACTTCTAACACCATTACACTCCATAATTATTTTGAGATGTTGAGACTATAATGTCAGCCATTTTTGTCTAACCTCTTATATGATAAACAAACCCTTTGTTATGTTATTGATTGTGGAAGATAAATTCTTGCTAAGAGCACCATTGTTCCACATTGTAGCAAGAGATCCTTATCTTAATTGCTGTTCAAAATACAATCAACTCCCTATGTTGATTTCTTATGGCATTAAAGCAGCTGTTGAGTGATTTTCCAAAACAGACCTTTCACTTCCTAGTATCAAACTCAAAGCAGTTGCAATTTTTTTTTTATGTTTGCAGGCAATAAGCAGAACGGGCATAATAAGGTGAAATGCAAAACAATGCGGTACAAAGAAACAAAAGGAGGAAAGCCCAAAGCATGCTTGCTTGTCCAACTGCATACCCAGATAAGCTTAAAACAACCCTCATTGATGCAATGGCAGAACTGACCAACAAGTCAAACTTTGGTGTGAATATGTGTGAAATTGGCATTAAAATGTGGCATTATTCATTCCCTCTCCCCCCCAAAAAAATGTCATATGGGGTTCGTATTTTAAATGCCCTGCTTCACAGGCTTTCTTGAATATTTTTCTTTCAGAAAGAGTCATGGCAGCTTTTCTACTCTGTCTGTCAGCTCAGAATAGAGAATTACTCAAATATTTCAGGGGGAACAAAAAGCAGCAAAGGTGCAGGGAGAATAAAGGCAATTTCTCAAGGACAGTAAAACATTAAGACACACTGGCATAAACCCAAACACACAGACCTACTCATATTTCCTTTAGCAAGGGCTGTGTGAGCAAAAGCGCATGATTGGTCAGTTTTCCTGTGCTGGTGCATGAGTGTGCACTTGAAACAAAAATGCAAGATGGAGACCTTCAGTTACGAAAGAATTGGTTGTCAACGTATGGACGATTTTTGGTAATTGCAGTGTTTTTTTGAGGCATGGCGGAGCTATGGGATTTGAGAAATCACTTCTGCTGAGAGCAGCACCCAGTCGACTGGTTCCTAGAAGCAATAACTGGACCTTTTCATCCGTTCTGTGAAATGATGTATTCTCACAGTGACTTCAAATCATCCTGTCACGCTAGGCATAAGGACAGGGTTTAATAGGGCATCTCATATTTCTCCTAACTCAAAATGCCCTGAACTTTTGGTTTTTCTTCATTTCATATTATACTGATATAGAAAATCCATGCCAATTACAAAGACTATACTGCCCGTAATTTTCTGGTATGATAAAATCTCTGTGCTGTAATGTCATAGACTGATTGCTGCTTGCCAGAAAGTTTTCATTGGCTCAAAGTGCAGTTTTAACAGCTTTTATTTATTTCATTTGTTAGCATTGAGGCTATACAGTTGTGTACTTGACAAAATAAACATTTAGCGGATATACCACCCCCCCAAAAAAGGATTCATGAAATTGATCAAAAGGGACATTAAAGACATTTATAATGTTACTAAAGATTTGTATTTCAAATAAATACTGTTCTTTTGAACTTTGGTTTCCACAAAACTTAATTTGATGACAATATGAAATGTTTTAAGCACTATATAAGCATATTAGAATGATTTCTGAAAAGACTGGAGTAATTGCTGCTGAAATTCCAACCTAGGCTCATTGGAAATACGTGCCTCTACATACATTAATCGTTAGTGACATTCACTGGATATTTGAATTCAGAACGGCCACAAAAAGTCCATCAAGCAGCATGATAAAAACACTACAATACGTACCTGTAGCAATACAAACGTGCCACGGTTACGCATTAAACGTGTGTTTTAGCGCCACTCTCTGGGCATTTCGTTTTGAAACTGTGTCGAAACGTGCAGTAAGGCATAATTACGGGGTTGCAGAAATGTATGTAAAGCACAAATTTCCAATGAGCATGGGTTGGAAAATTCAGCTTAGCCATAACAAGAATAAGTTACATTTAATTTTTTATTTTTTATTTTTTTTTTAATCAAATTAGGCTAATGCTGCCTTACTCATAAACAACTTTCTTTCAAAAACAATAATTTCAACTCCAAATTTTTGTATGGTACTGCATAAAATATTAAACGCATGAGTATATTCCCCTGAAATACCAGTAACGTGTGAATGCACAAAACATATATCTGTAAAATATAGGATGTGAAAATTCTAAATCATAAAGCACATGCCAATCCAACTGTTTCTTATGGCCTAGATACACTGTCAAGAACACAGACTTTGTCAGGGGACGTGACACACCCTTGATCAAAATGTATTTTTCAGCTGTAACGTGAATGACAATCTGGTCTCAGTCCTGTCGAACTTGAACAAAAAAAAAGCAAGCTAGCATTGAGTTCAATCTTTCATATACAGGCCAAAAACACTGGAGAGAAAAAACTGCTCCACATAGACTCTGACACTCCTGTAATATTTATCACAAAAGAAAAATGTGATCGCACAAAACCAATGATTGACATCCGCTGACTCTTACAGTTATTTCTTCTGTGTGATTCTGGGCTGTGCTTATGTTTCAGATGACGCTGTTGGAGTCTCTGCTGGACATTTAATCTCCAAGCTCTCCTCCATCAGACTAACACTACCTATATACAGCCTTGCGTGTGTCCTTGATGTCAGATGACTGATCGTTCATGTCCGTGGGCATATTGTTTACCTCAACTCATCTACATTATTCAGCAGTAGCTGAGCTATAGAAGCACAATAAAACATGTTTTTCAATGGAAACTAGGCTGCAAACATGAGTCATTCACAAGGTGTGACAGTTATGATGTCACCACATTAGCATATGACCACCCCCATATCAACGTATAATTTAAATATCAATGCAATTCGCATTAATTCAGCAACTCACAGTAAAAACACAGCAAAATTATTACAGTTTAACCTTTCATTATAAATACTCCAGTTTAGAGTGTTAACATGATCTTTCAGAAATTGTATTTTTCTTTCTGCTTAAAATTTATTTGGAAGCCATATATGAAAACCATGACCTTGGCATAAGCAGACTTCAAGGGAAAATAATAAAATGTTGCAAAAAGATAGAAAACATTGACATTGAAGAATACATATGATTAAAAAGAAATACATATACAAGAGTTAAGTGTATCTTGCTTATTTTACTGTACTTTTGAGTGTCTTCTCGTATTCAGAAACTGGCTACAAAACACAAAACTACTATTATTTTTAAAATATGAAGGCATGTCATATTCTGAATCTGGATCTGCATGTATTACGGATAGAAAGAACTCAGACGATATCTTATTCATGGACGAGTGTAAGAGCCAATCATCAGCAATTTACATTGGGCAGAATACAGGCTTTGAGGCTGACAGGCAAGATTCAAATTAATGTGAATTTCAACACCATAAAATCCACTATGCATGAAGAACGCTGCCATTTATCTTAGCACAAACTCATATTTTCAAGGATGCAGAAAGCATACATTAGCCACAATGATCTGTTTTGTTTGCTTCCATATGTTTGGGACTCTGGCTAAAACACAGAGGCCATTCATCTCAGAAATCACCAAATCTATTGACGTCTCACACATACTCTTGTTTCTCCACAAAATCTCTCTGGCATCAGCTCTCGGGAAGAGCAGCCAACATTATTAGCAGGAAGTATCCATCTTTCTAGTTTAAACATGGCTGATTTGTTAAGAAGGAATAACAGGAATTTTAATGCTCAAGTAATATATTATTGGTGGTGGTGAGTTGCATTGTGCTGCCATATGAACATTTAATGCATCACATGACTTTAGTAGCATTATTACACAGTTCACATCATCAAATCAGAAATGATTCAACAACATATCTTTTCAGATACGAACGTAGTTAGAGGTGAGACTCAGATGTGGGATTTGAAGCTAGAAATGTGACTTTTATTCTGCATAACCAAAATGTTGCTCTCAGAGGATTATAAAAGTGTAAAAGGCAGATTTAAAAAATAAAAAGATGTGTTTAAGTTCATGGTGTTTAATTTATTCAATATTATCGTCAATATTTTATTGTTTCCATTGGTTAAAGTAAAGGAAACAAGTTGAATACTCTACCATATTGTTATTCTAAATGCACATCAAGAATGATGTTTTGGTGGTACAGGATGAAAGCCACTAAAGTGATGTTTCCTTATGAGAGTGTGTCACAAATCTTAAATGTAGACTCAACTTCCTTCAGTAAGTGTCAGCCTTGCGGGGAAAAATAAATCTTCAGAGCCCTGTCTTTATCATTATCTCTATATGGCTCAGAGTCTCTTTAATTCTTAAGTGTGAACAGAGCCTAGATGCATTTGAATGAGGAAAAGACGAGATCACAGATCACTGCATTACTGCTGGCAATAAACATTCAGATGTAAAAGAGGATATCAACAAAGTGCTAAAGTTCTCACTATAGCAAGACAACACATGCATATACACACATAACAGCACTGGATCTTTTCATCCCAACCAAAGAGGCAACCAGAGTTTGGCTTTGTAGTTCGATTTTGAACCATGTTCTTGATTTCCTCCACAAATTAAATTTTTGATCGTTCTGGCTGCTGATATTCTTTTTAAAATGGTGTATTCGTGCGATTAGCATATTATGCTTATAATGGAGCTCAATCTTAGAGCGAGAGAACACAAATGCTCCAACTTTCAAAATAAAAATGGTTCACAGCATATTCCAGCTGGAATTACATCAGATAGTCTCCTTTAATACCTGCCTTGGTTCAAGGAGAAACTGATCAATAAAACTCCACGGAAGACAGTCCATGAGCCTTTAAGTGCATGTTTAGCCCCCCTGTCCTGTGTTTTAACTTTTAAAACTCCTATATAGTCACGCTTTGGATTTGGCCATGGCTTAACGGGGCTAAAACTATGTCTTTTTAATCACAAAAAAACATGGTTCCTAATAAAAAGTTTCCCAATGGACGATGCTTATCTCCATTGCCCAGATTTATAATCAGCTGGTGAGATGCATCATACAACACAAACCGTCTAGGCTGCTGAACCTCTGACTTTAAATTCAGTGCACATGTTGGTAATGCCGGTATGCACAAAACGATAAACCTCTTTCCTGCCAAACATATTATCAGTACAGTATGCCTCCACTTTCCCTGATTATCATACTCATGCAATGCAGAAAGCAAACTGTTGAGAGCTCCAAGTGTTTCTATCCGGTGAGAGCTGCTTATTTTGAGCAATGGCCAACTGGCATCCTCCAAGATAACTAATTCCTCTCCTTATCTATCTAATTGTGCAATGTTGCCATTTGGTTGAAGTAGCCTTGTCACAGTGATCTGGTCTGACCCTTCCAGTCTAAGATTTAACTCTTTACTATTATCAGGGAATCCATTTGACTGAGCTTTACAAGCATTACTTTAGAGCTTCTTGTCTTGGTTACAACAAAAATAGCAGTTCACTAATCTTACAGAGACAGGCTGTGACCGTACCTAAACAATGAAAGCTAGACAAGACAAATCGGTCCGATCTTGGCAGCCAAACAGCAACTAAACAATAAGAAAAGATAGCGGATTGAGTTATTCGATGCTGTTCATAAGGTTACATCTATCAATGTTATGCAAACAACAGCTCTAGGAAAAACAAGAAACAGAACGATTTATCATTTCATAAAACTTCTGGAATAAAAACCTCTATGAGTCCGGGTCACATTTCACTGCAAAATCAAATCAAACAAATTATTATACCAAAAGAAAATAAAGCCTATTATTAAGAATGTCTGCATCGTGACATTGTTTTCACGACAATTAAACAAATTCCCATTACTGTAATGCTTCCAGATGTTTTACAGTTGAGTTTATTTCAATAGTGATTCTCTCTCATATCCAATATTAGTTTTTTTACTTTTTACAGCGAGAAACATCAGCATATACTAAGGTACTAAATAAAATACCACTATGAAAAAATGTTTAAACACTTTGCAATTTAAATAATGTAATAATATAAAGGCTAAATCATGTATTCCATTTAATATTGCAATGAAATATGACCATGGCATGTTCTTGTCATATCCACCCACTGTACTGGATTTACTGTCATTGAACAATATGGTATTAATATAACAGCCAAAAAATGTTCACTATAATAGTCAAGCCTCACCATCTGAACCTATAAAAAATCTGAATCCAGTGATTTTGTCACGTGATATTTAAGGCACCAGGAATATGTTGAGTTACCTTGGTGCCTCATTCAAAGTCCCAATTAAATATTTCTGTTCCAGTACAAGTCCAGACGAATTATGCAGACAAAACCTATAAACACCTTTTGGTTCAAAGTCACAAGCCATTTTCCAGTCTATGGTGTGTTTATAGCTAGCAATGTTTTCTGCTAATTGAAGCTTTGAGCATGGTTAATGACACAAGGGTGTTAGGTGGTGTGTGAGTGAATATGATGACTGAGCCAGGAGGATGTTCCCAGCGGGTGTGGTGTTTGGCTTCACGATCCAGACGGCCCCCCTGAGATGAATATTTATGCTCCAGTTCACAATTCCAGGGAATAGCAAGAGTCATTACTATTTACATGTTGAAATCAAACATGACAGCAAACAGTTTTCCTAAGTGCTAGGTGATACCAGAAATACTTTAATTGGTACCCTGCCATGTGATCTGTGAAAACAAGCCACCGTAGACATCTCAAGAGGGGCCTGTTTGTTTTGTCTTGTCGTACCGCGGGGTGCAAGGCCCGGTGTGTTCCCCGGCAGTGTATTACAGTCATCTTTACACAGCTGTGATTGTCTATGGCACGTAGCCAAGCACTCAAAATAAGAGTTTATGATACCAGGTGAATGTCGACTATAAATCATATTAGCATTAATTATGCACTAAAACTCTTCAGCATAACACTTCAGCACTTGAAACACTGAATAAATGACATGCATTGCTTGTTAACTCACCCTCCTCCAGCCTAGTATGAGTTCTGAGGGTGTTGTCTGCCTCTTCCTCCTCCTCTCTGAAGTTAAACAGACTGTGGGACTGTTTGTTTGAAGGTGGGCTGGTAGGACTGAATTCAGCTGGAGAGAACAACTGCCACTGATGTTTGCCCTCATGCTCTGTGTTGTGTTCTTGTAGGGTCTGCACATGTTCTGCTTCAGGATTTTGGCGCTCAAGGGGTTTTATGTGTACAGCAAGATGTTGTTTGTGGTCTACAGAAGGTTCTCTGTGGCCCACTGAAGGCCTTTTGTGTTCCTCTTCGAGTTCTGCTTCTGATTTTACGTGTTCTGTTAAAGTTTTGGTAGGGATGGTCACACTTTGCTTAACAGGTCTTGGACTGCTTAAGATATGTTCATTCTGAATGCCATCAATGCTAGTAGTTTCATTCAAAACAGCTGCTTTTTCCTTACTATATCCTCTTGATATGGTTTCTTCTTGTTTGGGACCATCTGTTTCCACAGTATTGGGGTTAATGTGAAGTGAATGAACTTGACTTTCTAATACGCTGTCCAAAAAGGTCTGCGATGAAGTTGTGGTTTCCCAAAGCAGAGATGTAGTTTGCTCAGCAGCCAACGGAGAGTCAGTAACCATTTCACTGTACGTGGTGTGTTCCTGTGAGGTATCTGTATCCCCATTAGTAGTTTCAGAAGGATATTCAAGCTGTTCATCATCTGTTAGGTCCTCTTGATTGGAGTCGTCTTTATAAAGACTAAAGCTCTGGATCTCTGAGGTATCTTTATGAGCGGCGAATCCCAATCTGTTTGTAGTTTCCACAGGAAGGATGAATCGTTCCTGGTCTGTTTTATATTTCAGAGGACTGAATAGCTCGTTTTTTGGTTTGTCGTTATGAATGCCGACTCTCATCCTGTCAGTAATGTCCTTATGGAAAGGAAACTGTGGCCTGTCTGTGGTGGACTTACGAATACCAAACATCTCTCTCAGCTCTTGCTTGGCTCCCCTGTGCACACCCTGGCGGGGGGTAAAATTATCTGAACGAGATACAGAGATGATGGATGACTCTGTGGGAGCAGCAAAATCATGCAGAGACGGAGCTAAGGAATCAGTGGGTGAATAATCATAGTCTTCTTCATTCTCTTCCTTCTCATCTACTTTTCTTATACGTAGCTTAAAAGGACGATTATTATCGTTGTGTAAGGAAAAGTGTTTGTTAAAGGGACCTCTGGATCCTTGAGGGTTTAAAATGTTTTGTATCGGGTCTCGGTACTGTCTCTCTGATGTGCTGTCCTCAGCTGTTGTGGTTAGCATGGGTTTTGAAGCACGATTTGGGTCGCAGTTTGGAACTGGATAACACATTAGGTCTCCGCCTTCATTTGGGCAGTGGCATACTTGGCAAGGGTCAATTTGGAATGAGTGTCCAGCTTCGTACTTCTGCCCCTCGTGAACGCACCCAACTCGCTCGCACTGAATGCACCCGTCTGACGGTTCTGTCAATGCTATGCAGTTGGGCGGAAGCTCAGGGCATGGTATAAAATGGCAGCTGATCCGTCCACCTCCTTGAGGACAAGAGCATTCAGTACTTCCAAAGTCCACAAAGTACGACTCACCTTCTGGTACCTTGCCGCTTTTGAAGCCAGCACTGATGCAGTCATAATACTGGTAACCCTCACACATGCAGCCCGTTTGCACGCAGGTAGCACAACACGCTCCGGTGTCCAAAACGTCTTCGATGCAATTGCGCAATTCAGGGCAACTCACGCCGGTGCAATCCCTTTGACAAAGGCAGCTGGTTATACTTAGCAAAAACACCAAGTTCAAGAGGCCACGGCCCATTTTGACTTGGTACCTGCTGATAAATGTCTTCAGTACAGTCCAAGCTCTCCAGATCCCAAACAGTCAGCTCTCCTCTTGTGAACTGCAAGCAGTCAGTGAAACCTTGAGAGAGAGAGAGATGCACGTTAGAGAGCACTCTGAAAATTTCCTGTGGAGTTCTTCCAGCCAGCCCAAAGTCAGTGTGTAAAAGCCAACATCTGGCTTCACAGTTGAGCTCACCCTTCTAAGACCATCCCACATTTTAAAATCACAGGGTTGTCCAAGTCTGATCTCATGAGCAAGTTTCCCCTTAATCATGAAACACCAGCATTCAAGCTCATTACCATTACGCGACCACCACACGAACAGTGTATTCAGCGGCATTAAATTTGTAATATTCCATTTGATGGGTCTTAAAAGCCTTACCACTCCATACAATTTCTCTATTATTTTTGATTGCTTTTTCTGATTTGTTTGACATTTATGGGACAACTGTGATTTGCCTCAGTGAGCGCAGGTCTGTAATGAAGGAAGTCATACTGAACTCTCATTTGAAAATAGCAAAGCCAACCGAGAGCACTCAAATTGAGGCATTCGTTGCAGACACAAAGCCATTTTTGTAGTTGATGAGGTGTTTTGTGGGTTAAACATAGAGGGGATTTAAAATAATTCAGCAAGGCTGTGTTTTTCTGTAGTAGCGATGACTACAGCAGACTACAGCAGTACAAGACTTGTTTCTAGTGTTGTAAGCCATTTGTATTGAATTGCTTTCCATTCAGCAGCTGAGAAACACGTTCTGTTTACTTTGGAAAACCATTGGAGTCCCGAGGCCCTGAACGTTTAGATTTCATGGCAGATGAAAGAAACTGCTTTAATTGTTTCCAAAAAAACACCATTAACCTTAATATCTTAAAGTCTGGGCAAAGTATTTGTCTCTACCACATGCCTACATGACATTTGCAAGGTCTAGCCTACCTTTGATTTATAAAAACAGGTCTAGTTTTATGACATGTATAAAGAGTTAGGAAGAGTTGTCTGCCTGCTTGATGTTCTTTGTTCTGCAGGAATAAAAAGTGAAATTGCAGTGAAATTTGAAGGATGTTAATGAATGATGAGTAGCTTCTAAAAAGACAATATTTTACCACTTCAGTAAAAGTGGTCTGCATAATACAGTAGGTAGTTGTTATGCACTACAAAATTTAGCTCAACCTTATTAAAGTATCTGATTGTTTTAAATATATATA
>JAUMHP010000060.1:10090088-10108876 GCA_032361065.1 Enteromius trimaculatus
TTTTTCTTTATTTAAAGGGCGGAAAACAAACTAAATTAATGCATTACTGCCACCTGCTATTAACCAAGACCAGCGACCTCCTATTTCCGTGGAGGGAGGAGTCAGATATGAAAACGTTAACTTGTTAGGGGATGTTTTCGCATTTAAGTCTGATTATTTCCTATTCATTAAATAGAATGTTTGCGAATACTAGGTAATAGCAATATGGCGGCGCGGTGGCTTCACTTCTATGATGTCATCAGCTATCCAGTTCTCTATATAGATCAGTGGCTGTAATCAATTTTTGGGTGAACTATTCCTTTAAATTTAAAGGGACAGTTCACCCCAAAATGAAAATTCTATCATTAATTATTGACTTCTTTTAAGACATCTTTTAAACACAAAAGATATTTTTGTTGAAATCTGAGAACGTTCTGACTCTACATACATAGCAACACAACCATCAAGACCCAGAAAGGTAGTAAGGGCATCATTAAAATAGTCCATGTGACATTAGTGGTTCAACCATAATTTTTTTGTTAATAAGTGTCGACTGACGGCACGAAAAATAAGAAACTGTATAATTAAAGTTGTTTTTGTTTTTGTTTTCTTTGTGCACAAAAATTATTCTCGTAGCTTCTTAATTTCGGGCCTTGAACGTGTCAGTTGCATTGCTGTCTGTGCAAGCCTTTTCAGCTCTTGAATTTCATAAAAAATATTCCAATCTGTGTTCTTCTGATAAACAAAGGTCTTTATAGGTTTGGTACAAAATGAAGGTGAGTAATTAATGAATTTTCAGTTTTAGGTGAACTATCCATTTAATTTCATAGTCACCTATAAGTTATTCATTCAGCATTGTACTACACTTGTTGGGCTGTATGTTTTGCTAAAATCAACCCGTTACTCATTAAGAGTCATTTGAGTCTTCCGTTGTATAATCAGACTACACTTGTTTCAGTTTGATTCCCAAAACAACCGGCTCATACGAATCATTCAAATATTGGACTATGATAATGATCATTATGTAGTAGACTGACAGTGTTGCAGAAATTACATTACATATTTATTTTATCATCATATAAAGACTCTGTCCTCCACAAGTGCATTACTGGCCTGAGGAGATAAACTGATCTTGAATATGCCCATATGGAGCAATTGCTCACAGAAGCATGTGCTGCGTGGGACTGCAGTCCACATACACACTCGCCTCCTGCTGGTCCGCTGTTCATATTGCAGTCCCCATGAATAATGCATGTCCATCTGGAGACAACTATCTACAATAACAAAACAGGCAAAACAAGTAAACTTATACTGTACACTGTCATTTACAATTAAAAAGAAAAATACAGCTGCATCAATCCCTTCTGAGAAAAGATGGCAGATTTCAAACCTGTGCCAGAAGATTAACTGCTGTTGAGATGAGTGCTAACATTATACACCGCCATGGACAGAGGGACTATTTTTTAATAACTAGTTTATTAATTATATACAGTAAGGTTAATAAGTTTTGATTACCCTGTGATTTGTCAAGTTCTCTTACTTAGAAATCATGGAGGGGTCTACAAGTTTCAGCTTAGGTGCATTTCCACTGTGAGAGACAGAATCTAAAAAGAAAAATCTTTTTTAACAATTTATTTGGGAATTACTGTGTCAAATAAGTATTTGATCACTTGCTTATCAGCCAGATTTCTGCCCCTCAAAGACCTGCTATTTTGCTTTTTAATAGTCCAGCTACACTCTGTTCATGATTCTGAATTAGTAGCACTTGTTTGAGGTCGTTAGCTGTCATAAAGACACCTGTGCACCCCACAATCAGCCAAAGTGTAAGTAGCAACATGGGCAAAACCAAAGAGCTGTCAAAAGACACAAGAGACAAAATTGTAGACCTTCACAAAGCTGGAAAGGGCTACGAGGCAATTGCCAAGCAGCTTGGTGAAAAAAAGAACAACAGTTGGAGCAATTGTCAGAAAAGGGAAGAGGTGTTGACTAATGATGACTGTCAACGTCAACTGGGGCCCCACGGAAGATCTCTCCTTGTGGGGTATCAATGATGCTAAGCATAGTGAAGAATCACAAGCTGGGTCTTCCAACATGACAATGACCCAAAGCACACAGCTAGGAAAACCAAGGAGTGGCTCTATAAGAAGCATATCAAAGTTATGGAGTGGCCTAACAAGTCTCCAGACTAAAATACAATAGAAAATATTTGGAAGGGAGCTGAAATTCAACGACAGATCAGCCCGAAACCTGACAGATCTAGAGAAGTTCTGTATGGAGGAGTGGACCAAAATCCCTCCTGCAGTGAGTGCAACCCTGTTGAAGAACTACAAAGAACTTTGACCTCTGTAATTGTAAACAAAAGCTTCTGTAAAAAATATAAAAATATTTGACTCAAGTGATCAAATACTTATTTGACACAGTAATTCCCAAATAAATTGTTGAAAAAAATCATACAATGTGATTTCTGGATTTTTCTTTTTAGATTCTGTCTCTCACAGTGGAAATGCACCTATGCTGAAAATTGTAGACCCTCCATGATTTCTAAGTAAGAGAACTTGCAAAATCACAGGGTGATCAAATACTGACTGACCTCACTTTATATATATCTACACACTCATAAAAAAGGTAAATAATTTGTGGTGCTTCTCTTGATAAAAAATGTTAGCTTTGAAAGACCAGGAGGCATTTTCCAGTAGCTGCTTCTGCCTCATGAATGCAAAACACGTTACAATCCTAAGCAGGCTGGCGACTTAAAGCTTAAAAAAAAAAAGTGTATGTGTGTCACATGATGATTTGATCCTGCTTTTCTCCTTCCTAAGTTCTCTTCTCCACACTTTTTGAGAGCTAAGTGGATACATACAGAGTTCAAGAAAGGGAAAGAGACTGAGAATGAAGGCAGAGCAGAGCGAGATTTCACCATCATAGTCTCGCTAATGGAAATGGTCACTGCTGGAAAGCACTATGATGATGTTGAGAAACATGGACCAGGGTTTCCTTTCAAGAGGATCTCTCTGATCTGCTTTGTTTGTAACCATCCTTTGAATTCACATATACTGTATATATGAGGGACAGTGGTGAAAGAGATATAATACCCAAATATAACCTGCTGAGACTAGTTCAAACCATTTTCTTTTCATTCTGTTTTGGTCTCCCAGCCTGGCCAAACGGGTTTCCAATCAGCCATGTCTTTTGAAAACATCAAAATATACCTAACCATTAATAACTAGTCTATTGAAAAGTTAACATCATGTATGTTTTGGCACCAAACAACATTTAAAGATTTCCCCCATGTTTGTCTGTGGGCACCAATAGCAGCCCTCATCTAGTCATTAACTATTTATTCCAACTCTAAAAAAAAAAAAAAACAGTCTAACAGTCGATGTCTAAATGGGTACTGGACCTTTAAGACAGCAACATGTATATATACCTCTTTTTTGACTGGCTAAGCTCTACACATTTTGGAATCACATTTCTCTTGTTCTTTATAATGCCCACTTTATTAAAAAAGAGTGCATAGATTGAAGATGCTTGCATCAGAAAATGCTAAGACAATATCATGTATCCAGCATACTTGAAATCTCCAGCATTCAATGTACTTCACTCGCCTTTCAATGAGACGTTGTGAGGCGAGGGGGAGAGTGTTAACTAAAAGGCATTTGATTACAGTCTAAAATGAGCAGCTGTTGAGAGCTCTTCCAGCCGAGAGAGCGACATGAACACTTTGATAGAACTTGCACATCATTTTTTACATTTTGTGCAGCACAGTGTATAGAATCTGTGAGTTGGGACTTTGCTGGAAAGGGTTAATCGTTAAAAGAGGTCACGAAAATATAGTAGTTCACTACGGTAAGAGCTAAGTTTTTATTACTAGTTGGGATGTGGAAATTATAAACTATTTGAAAGTGTTTCATATAATTATGGATATTTTTGCCCAACTACTTTCTTAAAAGAGCAGCTATACTGTATGTGAATTATGTTGTAGCTAGGTATCCCAATTTTGAAGTAGCTTCCTCAAAACAGCTGGAAAGCAAACCCCACGATACAAATGCAAGCAGGATATTTCAGCTGGCCCTGAAACAACAACAGATCTGATGTCAGAATTACAACAGCATGACAACACCTTCAAAACAAATCAGCACTTGGAAGGTTACGTCCATTAGTCATTTAAAAGCATTCAGGATTCTGGTTTACTTGCTCTTTCCCTGCTGCCATTTGAAGTCAAGCAAGTCAAAATGATGTACTATCAAAGAACCAGAGTTATGTCAGCAGCACTGGCACAAAACTAAGATGCGTCCTGCGGGTGCGGTGATGCTAGAACAAGAAAAACTTGTGGACATGTGGGAGAAAACAAGGTACCGTCACATTGTTGGCCAACAGGAATGTCCCCCTGACGGGATTTTAATAATAGCTCTCGCAGACTGAGACTCTGCACTCCAGGTCTCATGCAGGTGCCACTTATCAAGGGTGATGGACTGTCTTTTGAGAGCTGATGTGTGAGAGCTGGCGTCAAGCCCGGTTAGAAGCCCCAGCTGTTCCAATCACTTTGACATCAATCTGCAACGACCAGCCCAGGATCACACCCTATAAACACAGATGTCAGTCCCCAGGAGAGAAGGATAAACATAAACTAAACAGACTTCTGTCACTGCAATACTTGATAATTAAAAAAAAATGTAAATGATCAATGGGTTCTAGATTATAGAATCAATTCACAATTTTATAGATGAAATACGTAAACTGAAAATGGGAGAAAAAAAAAATACATATTTGAAACTTGAAATTTAAATGTAAATTAAATAAAAATGACTAAAAAAATATGAATATTTGCTAATACTTTGCTCAAATCTGCTGAACATTTGTCTGCTCAACAAAAAAATACTTTTAAATATCTATTTTTAGTCATTTTGAAAAGCTTATACAGTACAATACTTCGCAAATGTTTGGGGTCAGTATGGTTTTAAAATATAAATAAATACATTTATCAGGCAAGGATGCATTAAATTGATCAAGTGACAGTAAAGGCATTTATAATGTAAATGTCTATTTTAAATAAGTGTTATTTTCAGCCTTCATTTACAGAAGAATCCTGAAAAATCAGTATGTTAGAAGGATCACGTGACACTGAAGATTGAGGCTGCAGAAACCACAGCTTTGCCTTCGCAGGAATAACTTCTATTTTAAAATATATTTGAATACACAGCTAATTGATATCTTTATTTTGAAGTGGCACTCTTTTGATTTCAATTTTAGCATGGGCAAAAAGCTCAAGAAATGCCTTTTAAAATGACTGACAGCACTTTAATGAATGGGCACATTTCAGAATGCAATTGAAAATTAATTCCGTCTCAAAAATATTTCCCTACGAATGTGTTTACCTCAAACAAGAGATTGAATGCACACAATAACTTATGCACCTGCTCCCCTCAGACAAATCTGCAGAATAGCTTTGAATAGTAACAGGGCACCCGCTGCCTTAGCCAAACTGGAAAAGTGCGATCTAATAACACAGTCTAATCTCATTTCCATCTATATTGAATTGCCTTTACGATATGCACAGCTCAATGGGTGTTAGCCATTATACCAGTGGATGAGCTGATCCAGCCTGCAGCGAGTAACATGGGGAAAAGAGTGGCCTTCCTTAACAGTGTCATCTCGTTCTATGTGGGAAATGGATGGTGGTCAGGTGTTAAATTGGCCGAGAGCGGAGATCTGCCACCTCAGTTCGTCTGAAGAGTGGGCTGTACACTTTTGGCCGAGTTAACATCTCGCTACAATTTTGGCTTTGCATCTCCTCTTCATATTGTGAGTCCGAGAGTAAGATTCTGAATCAGAGAAGGGTGGATTTATAATATTGAAAGCATAGTTCATCCCCAAAACTTTATATTTTGTTTACTCACTCACCTTGATGTCATTCTATCCCACTGTCATTTTTTTTTTTACTGTTTTGTGAAAAACAAAAGATCTAAGTTTTCCACAAAGAAAATGGATTGTGATTTATAGAATGAAAAGTGCTTATTAAGTTTGGAAAATTGATATTTATCGTACAAAAACACATGGATTTGCCACAGGGGGACTTTATTTCACCCACCGGAGCCGCATGAGGCACGTTTTAAGGAGTACGTGCAAGTTTTACTGTACGTCTTCCGAAGTGTAACAGCTACTGTATCACCGGTTTCAACCCACTCAAAGGCTTGGAGGAGTCTGATCAATTTTTATTTTAACTTTGACTGGATTCACATACACCTACAGTAGGATGCTTTAAAGGTAAGTAAAAGACAGGATCATTTTCTTGAACTATCCCTTAAAGTTACTTAGGATGAATGATCATTTTTCCCTCTGTGGTAAATATCATGCCACTTTGCGACTGGTCATGACGGACAGAGCATCAATCAATGCACCTGGTGAAATGTTTTTACAAGACTACGTGAGTTTAACACACAGACTATTATATGGTTTCAAAAGACTTGAACAAGTATCTTTTTTTGTCCTTATTGGGGCATGGCAGTAAAAACACCATCTGCTTTCACTGTATGAAAATCAGCTTGGACATTCCACCACATATCTCAATGAAAAAAATGTACGTGAACAGATCCTTTATTTGCCAACACATGGAATTTGATAATGTCCTCACCACATTCTTGAGATCAAACATCTCTTACCGCTTAATTTCAGTAAAACTTCCTCCTGAGAGTGCATTTAACAAGTTAAAACGCTTCACATGGAGCTAAACAGCCCTCTGAGAATTCAACAGATTGTAGGTTGTTTTTCAATTCAATTCAACAACTGTATATAATCAAGTTCAAGCCGAGAGAGACCGAAAGGTGAAGCTCTAAACTATGTTTATAAATAAAATGTATTAAAATAAATCAATAAATGCAGGCAGACACATGCGACTGCACAGTCCCGCCAGGCACTCGGTATGAAATATTCAGTATCCAACAACATTGCATTTTCGTTCAACGCCACTTAAAAGCAATCTCAAGGATTCATAGTTTCCCCACAGCCATGCCTAAATGAGTCAAGACCACTCTAGCATCTCTCCTTCAAAGTACGACGAGAAAGTCCTTAATCAGGCTGAAGAGTAAGGAAAAAGAGACCCATACTCATTACCTCAGACTATGTAAACAGGGCATAGCAGCAGTTAATGAGGGCCAGTAAAACAGGGCGATGGGGTGTCTGGATAAAGACATCAGAGCTGCTTTTGTAGCACTCAGACGGACAGCTCACATAACGTCAGTGGGCTCTGCACGTTTGATCGCTGAGTCATAGGCACCTCCTGAAATAACTCATGACATCATTGGAGGGTGGAGTACGGGAAGAACATAGACATGGTTGGCATACAGGAAAACTCCCGAAGTGGGTGTAGGTTTTGGCTTTTAGATTGGAAAAAAAGTTGTATCACATAGAATAAATGGCTGCAAATCATTCACCTTTGAAAGCATATCCACGTCATGGGCATTCAGCTCAACTGGCACTCGCAACGCCAAGGTCATAGAAACATACCTGGAAACATACATGCTGAAACATCAGTATGAATAGATGGTATCTGCTTTTGCATTGCAAAACAAACACTACAAAAGAGACTGAAAGCAAAGATGATGAATAATACAGTGCATTTTTCCCGCCGCTCAGCACTAGCTTTCAACATTAATCTTCACCAGTTGTGGCGAGGCTTTCGAACAATAAAACAGCAGGTGTTTGAAGATGTCATGCTGATTGAAGAAAGTCGGATAAATCATATGAAGTGTTAAAAGATATAGTGTACGATAAACATGAGGTCTTCTGTAATTGCATTGCAAGAATTGATTTATTTTCCCTGTTCTTACACGAAATGGCATTAAATAAAAAGTGATCAGGTACAAAACAACACAACAACCCAATCATGAAGACATTTGGCACGTTTGTTAGATGTTAACAAAGCACCATACAGACTTGTATAAAGGTGTGTCACCCAAGTAATAAAGTATTTCATACATGAAAACAGTTTAAATAGACATATATAGATGTGATTAATAAATGTGATTAATAAATACTAATTAAGTTTGAAGTCATTTTATATCAAAAATAATTCAAGACAAAGGTAATAATGAATCTAAATGTTTCTGAAAGTAGCACAAACCACAACAAGAGCATAAGATGTTAAAAATTCTTAAATGTCCTAACTTAGCAAAGGTCTTGTCCTGGCTTAATCTAAACTCTATGCGGGAAACCGGCCCTTAGTGTTCAATGTGTACATAAGGTTATCAACCGAAACAAAACATTAAATGTAGTGGGCAAGTTTGAAATCCCATTTAGATTTATGCACACGAAATACTTATCAGAAAGTCATTTGTTCAAGCAGGACCACGGTGGTCCTTTTTATGTGCGGATCCATTAAACTGCTAGCTAGACCTAAAGGGTTCACGTCTTTCAAGTGACCTCCATACACATCCTTTTGACGCCTTTCATTAAAGAGAAAAAGAAAGGAAAGGAACGAAAGAGCCCTACTACACTCATTAGTGTCCATTACCAAGATCCCTCCAGCACCCGAGAGCAATATGAGACTCATAAACTCATCCAAAGCCCTAAAAAACATTAATAATGCTCAAATTGTGCCATTCCCAAAAGGGTTAACTAATTTAGTGCTCTTCTCTTTTTACTTTACTTTTATAACCTACGGTAGGTTTTAAACCCATACCTGGAATGGGAGATATCACTGTAAACAAATCACAAAATAAATAACAATCATTTTAGTATTATTTCAACAGGTTTTAAAAATTACATGTTATTTCATTGTTAAACATGATGCATGTAGTTTCTGGAAAGGCAAACTTTCCATATAGTAGGAAAACAGTGTGTGTCCAAATTCAGAGTATTCATAAACAGTACATCAATAGTGCTTTGACGACATCTTGGTTACATTCAGACTACATACATATTTTACTACTAGTTATTTAATTGTTGCCAAGTAATTACTTATTCAAAAGAATCACCTATTTAGAGAGTATGTGATTTTGGATGCAGCCCTTATCTGCCATGAGCCACACAGAAATATAGATCTTGGCTCATGCAATTTTGCTGTGTAGGGGTGGTTAAGGTGCTCAAAGGAACAGAACAATGTTTTTACGTTATTCTGTGTTCTACGAGCAATTTAGTGCAGAAAGGTCTGGAGGTCCACTAACACCTCCCAACAAATCAGATGAAAGTCAGACAAATTAGTTTCTACAAATTTCACACAATGCCGCTACATACCAGAGCCATAACCATTACCCCTGCAACCTGAGGATAAATGCCTACCACAAAACTCCTAACTTGCTAAGACAACCCTTAGACAATATCAGCCTTAAGCTTGAAAAAAAACTAAATAAAAGTTAATTTACTCACCCTCGTTATTTTTTTGTTTTCTTTGCAGAAAAAAATTTCATGCGGCTCACTTTTACACAGTGGATAGAAATGAGAAGTTTCTGATTGAAAAGAACTTATGTGTATTTAATGTTCACTTCCAAAACTTTTGTGTTCCCAAATGAAAAACGATTCGTTTCGAATACATTTGCGTTGCAAGAGAAACAACATGTCTGCTTGCAAAACCTTAGAAGAAACTTTACGTTTCTTTTGGACACCTTGAAAAACTTCACACTTACTTTCAAAATATTACCCCAAGAAACTTTACATTCACTTGCATTACTGGAAGTATAGTTTTTTTCCCTCCCACTTCATATTATTTCCATAAATTATTATATTGTTAACAGGCTTGTTAGTGATCACAAAAGCATTAATATGTCATTTTTATTTTTTTTGCTATCTCATATTACTTTCCTTCATGTCCTAAATAGTCATATTGCACAAGAAAAATTTAAGCAGACTTGAAAAAAACATGAGGGTGAATAAATTTAGATTTATAATTTTTTTTTGAAAAATCATATCTTTTAATGATCTCAAATGCTTATAATGCCAAAAAGTGACTAATTCAGTGGTAAATCTATGAATGATGGACTGTCCTACACTTGATGTCTAAAAATAAAATCACAAAACAAAAACTGAGAATCAAAATTTCAAACTAAAATCTACAATCCGAACAAACTAGCGTCATTATCTCTTATTTATTCTCTTGATGACAGGAAAAATTTTGTTAAATTGAGGCCGACAAGATCACGGCTTTAGAACTGTCACTGGTAACCAACTGCAGTGTCTCTCAGATTCACCAATGAAGAGTTTCATTTCCTAATAGAGAGAGCCCCAGCCTCAGCCTGAAGACATTTCAAAAGCCTGCCAGGCGTAATATGATAGAAAGCACTCAGCCTGACAGGGGTCCACCTGCTGATGCACACAAATGAGAATTCCTGCGTGCTGCTAAAACCAACTGGTCACAAAACACGTCTTAAGAGCAACTTCTATTTAATGTCACAGAATAATTTAAGGCGTTATAGTGGAGCAGGTCGACGCAATGAGGAATCTGTAATGCATCCAAAATTGATTCATAATGCCCTAATCGAATTTGAATAAATCTAATATAGTGTTGCAGCTGACGCAAATTGCTAAATAAATTCAACTCTTGGCATATGGTCTATTTTCTTATGTGTATCTCAAACTGGGGATTTCTACAGGAATGTATTAATGTACGGTATTCCTTAGACTTGTTTTGAAATTCATTCCCTTCCAATGCCCAACCGGTGGGCACTAATTAAAAAGGTTTACCCAACAATAAAAAATTCTGCCATTCCAAACCCGTATTGCCTTTCTTTTGTGGGACACAAAATGTTAAATGTTCTTTTTCCATATGATAAACCTGACTGGTTTTAGAATGAGTGTCAGCAAATGGTGACAGAATATATTTTTGTGTCAACTATCGCTTTAAAAATTTAATGTGCAAACATTGCATAAAATACCCTTTATAAGTAATGAAAAAATAAAACAAAATAGTATCCAATTTCAAAATTTCACTCCAAAACTATCACAAAAAACTGCAACATACAAATTAAACAGTTCAGATCGATGAACTACGAAAACTATCCTGAGTCAACCTCGGTCCAAACCCCCAAACCTGACCAGAACATTATATATTAGATTAGATTAACATTGCATTAGATAAATGAACAGTGTGTTTGACACACTTGACAAGGTCCAAAATTAGGAGAGTTTAAATGGCACTGAACGTGGCCCCTGATGACACAGATTTGCTCATCATGAGTGGCACATGTGAGGGTCCCGCACCCTCTACAGCCTCTTCCCCAATCAAACCCTCTCTGTGAAGATTCAGGATGGAGTCAGCAATGATGCGGGCGGTTTTCTTCTGGTAGCCCCCTGACGTCACCATAAGGATGGGGATTCCTCGTCGCCGGGCTGCCCTGAAGATGATCTCATCTCTCTTTATGATACCCTGAAAAAGGGGAGAGAGTCTGAAATTAGTTAAATAAAAATGGCACATTTGAGAAATTGCAAATGAATTGGTTTAAATAGCAAACTAATGTATTTGGTGTCTTTCCTAAAGGAGTTAAAATAAGAAAAATAAGGGTTACTGGTTTATTTTCCAACTTCAGCATAAATGGGGTGTCAATGTCAATGGGGTGAGAAAAACATATCTGGAAAACAAATCTTAATGTGCAATTCACTTTCTGAAGTTATTTTTAACAGTAACGAGTAATCAAATAAATTAATGTTTCCCCCATTACAACGCCGTTACAGTTACTGACAAAAAATAAATAAAAATGAGGCGTTACTATCATTTATTATAGACTGAGTTCATCTTAATGGATGCACAGTGTAACGCTCCTGTATCTGATGTAACATTAACTCTAGTGTGAAGGTGCACGAGTTGCAGACGCTTTGACTCACACATGCAAAGAAAGATACAGAGCTAGAGAGTCCTACATAAAATGCAGAATTGACATGCTACATGTAAACTATATTATTTGTTCCATGTTCCTGTCAAATTAACAGAGTTCCTTTGGAATTCTTCAGCTTTCAAGAAATGCCAGTTTCTCTGGTAGTGGGGGGTGGGACTAATGCGCTAACAAAAATCTCATTGGCTGGCGCTCACCAATTGTCGTCCCTGTTTTAATTTCATCAAATCAATTTGAGCGAACGCAGATAACATGATTGATATTCATGAAACCAGCAGCTCCTTAATCCTAATGTGCTTTATTAGTAGTAGAATTCGTAGCATCACAGTATCGTTTTTATTTATTTGCCGTTTTCCCCCATTTTTATAGAAACGGTAAAATGACAAACAATATCTTAAGCACCACCACCAGTCCTAAGTTCAGTCAACAAATATACATTCATAGTTATGCTAATTACTAAAGCTCTATCATCGTATAATGCAAAATTAGCACAATATCATATTATAATGCTATAAAAAATACTATGGCGATTCTATTCCCAAAGTGTCCATAGAGAGATAATATTTACAATAATATATTGAATTTGATAGGCGTCTCTCACAATGTACCACAGAAACTTTAAATATAGTGTTTTTTAAGAATTATTTATTCTATTTTATGTCCTTGTGTGCACGTAAAATATAAAAGTACATATTCTTGCTGATAGCATTTGATTTATGAGGCATAATAGGTCACAATGGCATAGGGTAACTTCATGTGCAGGCATATCAAACACCGTCACTATTAATACAGTATGATATATGATTTTAATAAAAGGTCTTCTAATCTCCCTCCAAATCTTCAAAATGAAGACGTTTTCAGCACTACTGCCCATTCATCCTGAATAATTGATACAGAAGTTTATTGACCAGGCTAGAAAACCCTGCAGAGTTCAAGCAGTGCATCTCAGATCTGATACAATAGACTGAAAGAAAGAATGAGTGACATCTGTACCTGTGGGGATATAGCCAGCCCTCCAAGAGGGTCTCCATCAAGAATATCCGTGCCTGCATTGTATATGATGATGTCAGGCCGTATTTCATTCAGAGCCCCTTCTGAATGGAGCTCCACTTTCTGTAGATACTCCATGTCTTCTGTGCCCCATTCCAGCTCCACTTTTCGTTTAATTGCCCCTGAGGTCAGAAATGAAGACCAAATTAGGTTTCATCCCCTTAAATGCAGACGAAGAAAAAAGAAGGTAAAATGTCAGGAAACAGAATAGATAACCACAATTCAAAGCAGTTACACTCAAATACTGGACAAAGAAACCTATTAAAATGGTTAGCTCGCCCAAAAATTCACATCCTGTTATTTTCATGTTGACTTTATGTTCTCTCTTCAATACAATGAAAGTAAATGGGGAGCAAGGTAGGCAAAATGTCTTTTGTGCTAAATTCTAAAACTTAGTTTTTAAATTTTAAGTCAATTAAAATGCTTGATCCCCATTCACTTACACTATATGAAAAAGAGCAGCCATGACAGTCTGCAATAAATATTATTTGCCACAAACTATTTAAAACACACAAGTAAGAGATTGAGTATATATATATATATATATATATATATACACACTGTATATATTCATTGTTATATATATAATTTCTTTTTTGGGATGGACTAGCCCTTTAAGTTGCACCCACTTAAACAAACAAACAAAAACAAAAAAATAAATACATAAATTCTAAAATCTGGGGGGAGAGCCACTAAGGATTTTTCTGGCTTTCTTTTCACCAAATTTGCAGTGGATGTAACCGAGAAGAAGTAACTATTTACTTTAAAAAGGTAAAAACTAATGCAAGATGTTCTTTCGTTTATTTAAGTCTGCTTTAAAGGCAAATAGAGCACAATACCTTGCCTTCTCTGAGGCTTTTAAGACCTAATTAGTCTCTTGTGCCTTTCCAAGCAGATGAGAGGACTGCAAATACACAGAGTCAGAAAATGGTGGTACGTTCTCTTTTGAACCTACTGAGAAGTCACAGAAGGAAAATGGCTTAGAAAAAAAAAAAAAGAATAAAAATTTTGTAAGAAAATAAGGCCATGTAAAACTTATCATGAGAAGCCAGAATGTGCTTTCAATAGAGTGAGGGGTTTAAGTCATAATATTATATGCTTATAAAACCTTATGTTTAGCTGGTTAGGGTATGTAAATGCATTAATGAAATCATCTCAGGTTTGACAAGTTGTCACAGTGAGCATTGAAGCTGAACAGAACAGCAATATTTCTGTCACTCCTAGTCAAATGTTTGACAGAGCGAATTAGAAGAGTGCAGATAACGGATGCGTTAATTGACGAAGAATATAATGTGACCGTATCGGTGCCAGTTGAAGCGTGTTGTCAGTCATTCCTTCAAACCACTGTGAGCTGTTTCTTTGATATCCAACATATCAATCAAAACACTTCCTGAAGGAAATATCAGTGCAACGACAGCGACATAAACGGCCAATTCAAATACTGAATTTACTGTACTGTACAAAATTTCTTACAATAAAATAAAAAAATAATAATAAAATATGGATTGCTGATGGATTATAGATGCTGGAATGTAGTTGTGAGAAAATATTTGTATCAGAAGCAATGTTTAAGAAGGTTCATAAACATGTAAAAGAAAAAAAAAATTATATATATATTTCACATCCCTGTTTGTTTGCAAGCAAACTCTTCTTAATATTTTATATAAAGAAGGGGGTTGATGTATGATGAAAAAAGATAAAAGCATGCAGTACAAGTACAGTAGCATGAGGGTTGCAGGACACTGCCCCCTGTAGGAGAGCAAAAGCTCTAACCGTTAGAAGGCTAACACGCATTCTTTCATCTGCCTTCACCCGAGTATGCATTATTTGAGAGTGTGTGTAGGCGTGAATTTGTATAGATATGCAAATACAGAGCATGTCCAGGCTAAATTAGTCTGATAACCATGATCCAAAGCGCTTCGGCTTTTCGTATCACTGTGGGACAGATATCTTTACATAATCAGGATCACTTCAAATCCCCATTTACACACTCAAATGCACATTAACTCACTCTTTGCATATCCATCTCCTGGATAGATGTGGCGATTATAGACATCCATTATGTAAACGCGTCTATCTTCCAGGAAATCCCGCTCATGGCCGTTTCCCTGCAATATGCATCAAAGAGCAAATGTAAGTTCATTATGTGGACCAGGAGGTTTTGGACTAATAACTACAACAAGATTATGTTGCAACTGGTTTCACTAACTACAGTGCATTAAATATAATATATAGTTTAGTGGTTAACACCAATATGAAAATCTGCTGAACTCAACATAATGGATTTGAATTCAGCCGAATGTGTTACAATGAGCTGAATTTACCCTATTTTTATACAGTTTCAATAATTTTGAATATTAAGTGTTTAAATGTGTGGAAAGCATTTTGACTTGTTTTCCATTAAAAAAAAAATTATAATATATAGGCTATATATAAATAAATAAATAATATATATATATATATAAACACACACACATCCTCAATTCAAATCATAAATCAAGTATGTTTGTTAGATTGTTGTAAAAATGTGTATTTTCAACAATAGTTAGAAAATAGTTGCATTATTATTTTGTTAATAATATTATTATCTTCAAAATGATCAAAATTCAAAATCACCCCCAGTGTCCATTCCACCCTTAATAATAATGATGATGATGATAGTAATAATAATAATATTAAGTAAAATATAAATACTTTTTTGGGGGACATTTTGTAGGAAAACAACAAAAATAAAATAATTTGTTTTGCGTTGTATCCCATGAACACAGACGACAGGAAACTCTGGGTAAAGATATGTATTTCACAACTTGTATTTCATGTATTTTACAAAACTGTTTACTCACTCTGGAATCTCGAAACAGCTTGTCAACAATAGTTCCTATAATACAGTGTATTACATGTGTCCACTGTGAGTGCAACTGCTTTTGTTTTTGAAATAGAGCATGGCTGACAGCGAGAGATGCGAAGATGAGCTTTTCCGTAGCTCTCCTCTGCTAAGTGTTGAGCTCTGTGTTCTGAAGACATAACATTTCCATCTCTTTTCATTCCATCCTGCTCATCTGTCATGTACAGCGTCTGGCTATTGTCACTTTTAATTTAAAACTGCTGCAAGGCCCACAACTCCTGTGTACAACTCCAGCCTCTTATTCCAAAACAGCCCTGTCTCTCTGCTCACAGCGACCGTTAGCCAATTACGAGACTATGAACCACGCGTTAGGGACACATTCACATTCTCCTGTCTGCACCATCTGTGCACTCAAGCAGCAAAACCTTGCTGCTGGCAAAAAGATATCCATGTAGCAATTCTGAGTATGGTCCTCTGAAATCTAACAGGCAGCTTACATTAATAATATATACAGGAGTGATTGCTGAACATGCAGTGATGGTCTCTAGAAGAGGTGAACTGTTAAAGAACGGTAATTTTATCTGCTATTATAAAACCAGAGGACGGAAGGTAGGCTACAGTATTTCTGCATCAGAGATCAAGTCTGCAATCACCTCAGAAGTGGAATGCCCAACGGCTTGTTTACTAATATAAGCACATGCTGGAAATGTCAGATGGGCCATTTCATTGTTTTCATGTAGATTCACCCCCTTTAGTTTGCTACAGGCAGTTAGAGCGGTATAACTGTGTTATCTTTACTATAAAAACAGAATCAGAAAGATGCTAAGAGATGCTTGGATTATTTTGTAAATCCCAATATTAAATCATATTGACTGATAAATGCTGCAGCAAAATAAGGCCTGCAGGTAGGTCTTGGAGATGAGCGGCAAATTGACGAATACACAATATAATAGTAAACACTCTTTGGGTTTGAGACTTTGCCTTTGCAACTTTACGGATCTTATATATGAATGAACAGCTTGTAACACTCCAAGGACAAAGGGGTATTTAAAATCATTAATTAAAAAGTCATTGTTGAGTATGAAACATTCCACTACTACTTTTAGTACTCTGATCTGATGTCATGATGTCATTGTGCATATAATCCTGGTTATTAGCAAACACTTATGAATTCATATATGCAACTGTTGTCGCCATTACATGTCATAACTTTAAGCCTTTAATTGGAGCTTTAACGCCAACGTCTCCCCTTTCGATATTTTCACAGCCTTTAAACCCAGCTGAGACGGCGCTTTCAGGCACATTTATATGCCAACATGAAGATTCCCACCTTTGTTCTGCTTGTGGCCCTCCATGAATTATTCACCCAGCAATGGTATTGATCTGATCTTGTTGGCTTAGTCGATGAGCAAAAGACTATAATTACAATCAAGCCACACTTGAAACTGCTTATGCCAGTTTTATGTGCTACTGTAGCACCCAAAATTATCAGGAACAACAACTCCAGTGTCCGTGAGAACTTAATTAATTGGCTGGTCTAATTAGCAGAGGAGGTGACTCATTAGGAAGGAGAGTGCAATAAACTGCAAATTTAAGGTGTACATGTTGATTTACTCTAATTAAAGGAAGGATATGTCGACTGAAATGGCTGGTGCACATGATGAGTATTGTAAGTTTGGAGAAAAGAAAGAAAAGAAAAAAATTGTGAATCATTATCAACAGACCTGAAACTATCACAAACTAGAGGGTGACAGTCTCAAAACAACCAAATATCATCTGATTTAACATCCTACACAAGATATATGAGTTTATCACTAATTATGAATATGAATATTTCTACACCTACTCTGCTTGATTGTACAAATGGGGCAGGGCTCAAGCGGACTAATTTCAGCATAACATGTACAAAATATGATGGAAACATTTCAGTTCATTTTATTTTTTAGCATAGACTGTTCACTATAGGTGATATATTTTGCTTTTTTGATTAAAATTATCTTGAAAAAACTATGTAGCATTAACCTTAACTCACTGAAACCTGACAACATAAAGAATTCTGAATGTCTCAGCAGTGATGAGTGTGACAGCTGTCATCTGAAACGCTTTGTAGCTGATTGCCCATTTAGAGCTCTGCTTCTCGATTCAACTCTTTACCTCACAGTCCTTGGATGTGCGACAGCTATCTTTGTCATTCTGTTATCTCATCAAGCACTTCCTTGTCCCTTTCGATTCATCCAGCTATCCTCTCGCTCAGATGAACATGACGTCAAACCAAATATTTTCTGCTCTCCTTCACTGTCCCCAATGTCCACAGAGATAAGCTAGATGACATTGGTCACAAGTGCTTAGCTGCTTTGGTGTTAATTAGTTTGTAAGTCAGGCTATAAACACACTTGTGACCAAGCAAATATCAAGATGACAAGAAAAAAAAAATCAATGACTGGACTTCCATGAGACGTGTACACTCTAACCTGTAATTTAGTGAGAATGATTAAAGAAGAGACACATTTTATTAATGAGTGGGCTAATTTACCATCTCAGCACTGCACTGGATATGACATATTCTACTGCTGCTAAGACCAACAGAGTGGCTTCTTTCAATATTCATATCTAGTCTCTAATATCATGTAAAATTAATTTTTTTCTAGATCTTTTGACACCAGAGATACTGTGAGTGTCAGAAATATCACAATATTGTAAAATATTATTGCAATTACAACTCTATTTTAATATACTTAAAAATTAAACATTCATGTGATGCGAAGCTACATTTTTAGCAGCCAATACTTCAGTCTTCAGTGTGACATGATATGATTATTCAGAAATCATTCTAATATGCTAATTTTGCGCTCAAGAAATCAGATCGAGATGTATTTTAAAGATTCTTTCATTAATAGAAAGAATATATATATATATGAATAAACCCAAACTTTTAAATGGAAGTCTACATCAACAACATCTATTTGGAGCAGTAAACATGTAGATGGTTAGTGTAAGATTTAAAATTAAGTAAATTGGTAAATACATCACTATTTATTTATCAGTTTAAACCATACCGAACATATTTGGCTTTAGAAGCCATGAATATATATATA
>JAUMHP010000060.1:10109457-10124322 GCA_032361065.1 Enteromius trimaculatus
ATATATATATATATATATATATATATAAATATTTTGTAAATGTTATATTTTTATTAAAAAAGCTTAGATTTACACAGATGTTTTACAAACATAGCAACAAATAGCCCCCCCCACACAAACAGAAAAAAATAGTCTGTTTAATTCTTAGAGTCAAAAAAAAGGGGGGCTAAGCCAACTTCTTGCAAGTTGGTAAAAGAACTAAACAGAAAAACCCATTACCTCATTACACACTATAAGGGCATGTACAATATCATAACACACTTGACAGCCCAAAAAAGTAGCATTGCTATCATTGAGAAGTGATTGCTATGGCAATCTTCCTAATGACACACTCAACAGCCAACACTAACGGAGTCATGACAACAGAAGAAAGCATGTTTCAGCTGCAGAAGAGTCAAAGCTGTTGCATATAAGTAATCAGAGTGCAGAGTTATTGATTTTGCCTTCAAAAAGGGGGTATTATCTCGTCTATGGCGTCAATTCCATTGACTGACAGAGTGGAGTTGGAAAAGGACTGCTCACCTGATGGGCATCTAGATCGATGATGGTGGCCCTGGCAACTCCTTCCACCCTCTCAAAGAGAAACTGCAAAGGGAAACACACAAGGGAGGCAGTTAGGTTGTGCCTGACAGAGGAACAAATTGCAGAGAGGTTTGCGGATCTCATGACATAGCAACAATCTGAGAGTGGAATGAACGTGGAAAAAAAAAAAAAAGAAATCAATGGATGAGCTTCAGTAAAAAGATGATACCTGTACAGATGAGTCTGTGAAGGATGTTTTAACGAAACTCAGAATCTGGTTTAAAGGTTTAATGAAATTTTTAAGTTATCCTTATATCTTTATTCTGTTTATTTCTTAAATAGAATACAATTATATTTTATTTTACAATACCAAACTATGCATAACAAATAGGATCTAAGCAAATTCATAATCCAAAATGCTTATTTCCAAATTAAAAATGTTAGCCAATAACAAGAGCAACATTTGCACATGTGTATTCGTACCAATAACATACAATACATTGTTTTACTCAAAATGATCGTTAAAAATGTAAAAATAAAATTAGGATATAAAATATTTGTAAATTTCGTATACTGTAAATAAATCAAAACTTAATTTTTGATTAGCAATATGCATTGCTAAGAACTTCATTTCGACAACTTTAAAGAACATTTTCTCAATATTTTTTTACTTTTTTGCACCCACAGATTCCAGATTTTCAAACAGTTGTATCTCAGCCAAGTACTGTAATATCCAAACAACCATAGATAAACGGATAGATTATTTTACAAAAGTTTTTCTATGAAGTATTCATATTAAAATCTCAATTCTCAAGTTTTAAAAAAAAAGACCCTTATCGCAGGACCACAAAACGGTCATAAGGTTTAATTTGATAATTTGCAGATGATTGGCATAACCTGATTTTGTTCATGTGGAATTTAAAAAGTCAGCTGACTACTACTGTATACATGCATTTCAAAATCTAAATTCATTTAGTTTAACATACAGCATTATATTTTGTATTTATTAATAAAAATATATTTTTACGTTCAGTTGGATAAAAAGAGTAAAATATCTATTCACTCAGCAATATTAGATGTTGACAGTCATCATGAAGATTTAAACTGTTAAACTGTCATGTTAATTCATTCATATTATTTACAACTGTTTTAGATGCCTCATAAATTGCTTATAGGGGTCCATTTTACAATCTCTAATGTTTTGATGGAAGCATCTCACCTTGATCGCTAGTGTGATGTCAGCGTAGGCACAAAAACCTCCTCCTTTGTCACTGGAGCAGTGGTGGAAGCCTCCTCCTGCATAAAGCAGAAAAGACCCATAAAAACGGCCGTGTTATAAAAATGGCACCTGTTTTCCAGAAATGTGAATGACTGAAAGACTACTTTTTAATTAGGATCGTATTTATACATTCAGGCCACAGATTCAATCTGTCCTCCCATGACCTGCCACATTTAGCCTCATTAAATGACTTTGCACTCCGGAAGCTCCTCTACGGGAGCGGGCCGGTTGCTGATTAGCATTTATTGCTTATTCACACGACCCCGCTTGCTGATTCACACCTTTCAATTACTGCGCAACACCCTCCAGAGGACAACGCGCGCATCTGAATGAATAGTCGTCGGTTGTCTATTAATGTTTAGCAATGCAGAGGCAAAGAGCAACTCTGTTTTTCAGCAGCAAGAAGGAAATGGCTGAGCTAGCAAGAGCCAGACTACTTTTCCCCACATTCTTCAGAAACGAGGATGAGAATAGAATAGTGAATGCATTGATACATTCACCTTTGGGGAATTTTGAATGAAGTTACTATGAGGGAAATCCCTGTTACATCTTAATATTGAAGAGTTAAGGGCGATCACAAAAGTGGTACATGAATAAACACATTTATTTCATGTATTTACTGTACATATTCCTACGCAATATCAGTTGAATGGGGCAGTTGTTGTGACTTAGTAATATTAGGGTGTCTGAGAATCACTACTTCTAATGATCAATAGTTTTCTGAGATGGAATCAAATATTCAGGGAGCACAGCAAATCCATAAGCCACAGAAAAATGCACTTATTCTCTTGCCAATTGTTTTTCAAGTGATGATCGGGAGCATTAGAGGGAGAACTCACCCACATTTATTGCCCATCCTCGATCCATTGCCAGCTTTCCAGCCTAGGTTAGAAAAAAAAAGAGAGAGAGAGAGAGAAAGACCATTTTACTTTCATGGTTTCATTTTCCAGCTGGCATTGTCCCCCTATCGAGTCATTAATAAACGAACAGAAAAACAGAAATCTGTTCATATGCCGGATAAATCAACAGCAGAGTAACTTGGCGCTAAAGCTGAGGGAGGATACAACATTATCTGAACTTCTTTCATCTCTGATTATAAATTCTTTCAACTTCACACAGAAGTTCTGAGCATATATTGTCTCCTAACGATTTAGGAGGGGGTTTTATACAGCTTTTTACAGAGATAATGCATTTCTGGTATTTAAATACACTCAGTTTATTCATTTATTTGAGTTGTTAATCTTTCCTCATACATTCTTTCCTTTATTCACATATCTGTCATTTGTGTTATTATTAACATAAGGGAAATCCAATCTACTGAACACATTTAGTGGCTGAGGAATAACAGGAAATGTCTTTAAAATAGCGCTTATCGCAGCAAGGGTTATCTATTTGTCTATCACAGATAAGGCCGTCTTCTAAGAGTGGTGCATTCCAATGAGTTTTGCAATAAAAAGAAAACCTGATGCTGCTTTGTTGAAATAATAATCAGATTTTCACTCGTCTTTCAAAATGAGACCCGATTGTGTTTTCTTTTATCATTTCTTCTTGTCAAAAGTAATCTAGTTGCCTACATGAGTCTTTGGAAGCTGTGAGTACTTAGCACTGCAGAACAGTTCCATACAGAGTGGTTAAATAAGGTTATGTTGAGGGACATATTTTATAAATAGCGTTTGTTTTACAAATAGAAACAATGAAATATCAAATAGAAACTATTCTACAATATTTTCCGATTTGTGTTGCTTATCTATTATGAATGTGAATTATTACATAACCTAAGATACCAACTAATGGTAATTATAGACCGGTTTATTGATATACAACCCAGCACACTCATGACACTATCCTCTGAGTGCATTTAAAGCTACTTTCAGTCACTCATGAAGTAAAGTGCCAAACTGAGAGGAGAGCTCCACACATGTATGAACACACACACACACACACACACACACACAGTGCTCTTGAGCTCAATCCCTTGGCTGCTGCCAGTGCATGGCTTTGCATAAGGAGAAGGTTATCAGTGAGCCTAGAGCCCTGAGCTGCTCCTAGGAGGCACAGCTCAGCAGCTCTATCTTTCCTTTTTAACTTTCTCCTGCTCTCCCTCTCCTCAGGGTTTCTACTGATAGGGGATCCATCAGTAAAACTGCATCAAACGTTTGAGTCTGCAATCATTTCAATCAATTCAAGGACCAGAGTGCATATAAATTTACTCATGATTAATATTTTATTCAAATCATTTTGTGCTCTCAATGAAATAGAAAAGGCAACATGGAAAAAGTCTATACACGCCTTAGATTTTTGGGACAGTAGCTCACATTCAGTTCAGCTGATATATATCATATATTTATTTATTATATATTTGTATATTTTTTAACAGACAAATGCAGCCTTGGTGCACTTTAGTCAATTTCTGTGTGTATTTATATAAATACACCAAATACAAAATTACAATAATTATTATAATTTTTTTTTTTTACATATAAACACGCACTATTTAAAAATCTAAATTATTCCTTTAATAGCAAAGAAACACATTTTCAGCAGCCGTTATATATATATATATATTTTTTTTTTTCAAAGAAATACTTCACGCCAGCTATAATGTATCTGTTGTTTAGACTTTTGCTGAAATATGATGAAACACACTGCAAAACATTATTGATTTATTTATACCAACACTTTCCAACTGATGCAAAGCCTATCACAAGTGACTTGCACACTTTGATAAATCCCCACCTGCACTTCCTTTCACTCCCTAGATCCCTAAGCAGTGCATAAGTATATAGTAAACACAAATCTACTAAACATCGGCACAATGATGACTCAGTTTCCTGGGACATGATTAGAATTCGCTCATTCACACTGGCTCTGGGCCATGCTTATTTTTAAATATATCCTCTTCAGAATCTAAACAGAGCTCATATCAGTGCCGTTTCTAGTCTAACTACCTTAATGACATCACGACCGCTCTGCGCGAAAAGCATCAATTTATAAAAACATCCACCGCCACATTCTGCATCTCTAAACTCAACTGAAGAAGTGCTATTAAAGCAAAGACAAGTGTGCACATCTGATCTCATTCATAATCATCTTATTAAGACTCTGATCATAAACAAATCCACAACAACAGAACCGAGATTAATGATACCAGCCTGCCCATTATGATAATTCCTCCCAAACGCCCACAATTACACAGCGGATGTTGTCTAACCTTGAACTTTTTTGCTCACTACCTAAGACGGGGACGGCCCGCACATACTCCCATGTTCCTCGAACCAGAACTACAGCTCCATCCAGTCTGTCGACTGCTGACTGAAATGGCAGTCAATTAGCAGGCCGTGAGAAGGGCTCAATGGGAGGTATAATTATGTTCTCGGGCTGAGAGGGACGTGTGGAGCACACTCATCGTGAGTTCGTCTGCCGCGCAGTGCAGTCTGTCAGAGCGCAGATGCACTGTGGAGAACACCTGGCATACCGCAAAGTAATTTACTGCAGTCTTTTACATCACTGGAATAACAGGGAGGATAGAAAGCAGGGAAGGACGTCCTCAAGATGGTACCGCTGCTAGAAGATTGACACCAATGTGCCTTAAAAAGGAATTTCCTGGGTTCAGCTCAATCAGCAGCATTTCTGGCATAATGTTGATTACCATAAAAATTAATTTCCACTTATCCATCATTTTCTTTAAAAAGCAAAAAATCTGGGTTCAGTCGCAGTAAGGCACTTACGGTAAAGGTGAATAATTATTTTATTATTTAAAAAAATGCTTGCCAAGTTGCATTTAATTATACAACTTTATTCAAGTTTTAACAGAAAAATAATGTTAATTGGTTAAATAAAATTATAAGCTTCTGCTTTTTTTTGGACAAGTAGAAATAATTTAGGTGTCAATATATAGGCGTACTTAATGCCCAGCTGCTTTAATTGTTTAGGAAAACAGGTCATTAAATATATTTTTGCTGTGTTGCATTTGCAACACACAGTCTCTATTGCTTCAAAAATGAATCATTTTTAAAGGAATTGGTTTAGATGTCCTGAAGTTTCAAAAAGACTCACTTAAATTAGCATCGCAGCAGCAATTATCCAGAAGCAAGCACCTCTCACATTTTCCTAAGAAAATGTAAAACTCAATTAGTACTATTAGTATAGATACATACTGTGTATACACACTCTTCTTAGTAGAAATACATAATGGCCTTGAAAGTAGTAGCAACTCCCAGTTGTGTTCTCAGTGTGTGCTTAATGCTTAAGTTTAAGCAAATAAAATATTCAAATACAACAATTTAACCATCAGAAAGCATTTCCTACAGAGAAAATTGTCATGGGCTGAAGTGTGCAAACATCCAAGCAGGTTATTAAGATCCAAAAACAGAAACCTCCTTTGAGAAATAAAACACTGAAAACTCATTAGGAATTAAAGTAGCACTCTTAGCCTTTATTTTTTTGTTTCTCTGCTTAACTCCCAAGCAGAAAAGAAGCAAGTAATGTGTCTGCTTCTATGATAGCTTCAAACGAGACTGTTAGTGTTAATGTGGTTGTGTTACCTGTGAGAAACTCCTCCGGAACTCTATCACAGATGTTCAGAGCCTTTCCTACCGGCTGTTCCTCCCCAGGTTATTTCAACTTATGCCAATGAGAGGCCCAAACTAGGTCCTCACAAACAACTTTCTGTCACCAAATGTTCCAATTTCCTAGCAAAACTTTGAACAATACTCCATGGAGCTGGAGCTGGAGCTGGAGCCTGAGCAAGATGATGACTCACTGTAGTATAACACCTGGTGTTGTACAAAACCTACTGAAAAAATCCTGAAGCAATGATTGTTCAATTCAAATTTATCTTTGCTACTTGTTTGCAGCATAAACAGAGCATTAGGAATTAAACCTATTAAAGCTTGTAGAATCCTACGAACTACAGAAACACACGAGACGGATAAACTGAATCTTTCTCTTTTGACTTTCTATTTGATGTGTACAGATGTGTAATCTTTCAATTCTGTTTGTATTCTATTGATACAAAGTCTTGCTGCTGGACAATAAAAGGAAATTTGTAGAACTTTAATCCACTGGGGTCGGCAAACACATGTATGCATTTTGAGGCGTCTTAATCGGTAAAGAGTCTACTTTTATTTGTATACACATATGATAAAAATAAAACTTTGTGCATTAATAAAATAAAGAAAATTTGGTCTGTGTGATCTTCATTTAGAAATAAAATAGAAAAGGTCTCAATGTTGTAGCTTGAAAATCTTTATAATAAAGTCCCAGACTTTTCCAAAGACCTTTTTTAGAGACATTACAAATTGGAATAAGATATGAACAAATGAGCTGACCACCTAAATATCCTACAGTGCTGAATTATGATATTAAACTGTTCAATAAATCTGAAACCATACGCCACTCAACTTTACAAAAGACCTAAGTATGATTTCATAAATTCCTTATATTGCACATGTTTTAATCTCTACATATACATTTCTGGGAAAAATCGATACTCGAAACCTACCATAATGGTCCCTCCCGTTTGTGTTCGCAAAGGTTTTAGAACTTTGCGCTGAACCAGGAAGTTGGGCAGGAACATGACAGGTGGGATTTCTGTGATGGTGGCCACCACCAGCGACCACTGACAGGAAAGAAATCACATGCATAATTTTTTCAAGGTAAGCAATCATGCTACTCCGGGTCTAAATAACAATTATACATTATAATAAACAAATATTGTGACATTCTTTTTTTTAGATATCGTGGGAAAAAACGGGATGCTGTGAATACCAAAAATCAAAACAGAAAGCTATCAGGGGGATGATGGTGGATTGTTGTAATACATCAGGTTTCCAAACTTGCTCTGGGAGTGAAAAATAGTTGATGCAGGGGGTAATTTAGGGGAAATGCAAACTGGTGGCAAAATGTTAAAGCAGGACAAGTAGACTGTACTAATAAATATTACAGAGTGAAAAAGTGTAAAGCAACTACAAAAGATTCGGTCACAGTAGAACTCAGATACCTCTCTGGAGCCCTCCAAGATAGCGTTCTGCATGCATTAAGGGAAAGAGAGAATACATACACAAAGCCGATTTAAAGGGTGACCAAGTGGCTGGACGATAAGCCTTCATAAATGAGCAGAGAGCAGTGTGACTTAGCTATAGTACAAGTGACAACTGAAGCAACACATGCATCACCAAATAAAGATTCAGGAAATTCAACGCCTAATTTAAAGGTAAAGTTCACCATCAAATTATAACTGCCGTATTTACTCACCCTCGTGTGATTCTATGTGCACTGCATTTCCATCAACACAAAAGAAATTCTAAAGAAGCTGTACAGTTCTCTTACACAACGAATGTCTTAAAATGCCACAATGCATTACGCCATATGGGTAAAAGTGTAGAATTTCTGATTAATCATGATTTTCATTAAAGCAAGCCTGACTCTATAGCAGCATTTCTGTATCGCTGTACTGAATCCAGAGTATCAAGGCAAGAACAACAGAATTTGATACAATAAAAAGAGCCATATGCCATAAAACAGCAAGAACAAATGGTTCTTCTTCTTTGTAGTGAATTTAGGGAACACAGCGCAACCAGTGTAGTCCGATTCATGCCCCGTGATTCTTCAGAGGTAGCTCTTTTTAGTCAATTACAAAATAAAGCACAATTCAAGAACAAGTGACTGTTTTAAAGAGGTTCTTTTCAGTGAATAACAAATAACACAACCATAATCTGATTTATGAACAAATGAGTCTGTGCTTTATAGTGACTCAAGAATCATGAATAAATGACTCAGTGAGCCAATGCCTTTAATGAATCATTCAATAGAAGATCTTTCTGATGCTCTTTTATCAGAACAAAATAATTTCATGCATGTTGTAAGAGTTGTGTGCACAAACTATTTAAAGTTTACTTCATTCACACTTGACTTGTTTTTGGTATAGAGTTGATAATTATATAGCTCACAGTTCTGCAACAACACAAGGATGAGTAAATAATTACAGAATTTTTGTTTATGTGTGAACTGCTCCTTTAAATTTTCCCTCACTGTGCAGACTGCATGATGGGGCAGCTGACTCATGGGTGCTTTAGAGCCTCTTGGCAGACGGCAATCTTTGCAGAAGACTGCGAACTGATTGATTTGGATTGAAATAAAGGCCTGCTCTGAGTAATCCAGTGCAATTTGCTATTGTACACTTCCTCTGTGCATCACTGGCTCATTGCTGGTGAGATGAAATGAGAAGTCTAGATGTCTTTTTGATAAAGTAGGGAATGTCCACACTCTCATAATAGGGCTAAAGTAGATTGAAATTGATTCTTCTTTTGGCACTGATCTCATAGTAGGTCTACAATAAGCATATTTGCCGTTTATTGCCAGCCAGTTTGAGAAAAGGACAAAAATCATAATATGGCTTTTATGAATGGCTATTTGCATTGCTTATAGTAACCTTTTGCCATCAGTATATGGAGTTATGGGTGCCAGGAAAAGAAGTGGTAACACAGGATATGGGCACAGCATACACTGCATCTCTACCTTGAGTCTGTTCAGGTAACGTGCGGTGTGAACCACAAGAAGATCCGCCTCGCTGGCCTCCCGGGCTAGAACAATGATCTCATCTGTGATGAACTGCTCCTCTGGAAACAAATCAATGTATCTTATGAAAGCAACAATGAATGTGAACATGAATATCTGACAGTTGAATAAAAATACATGGTGAGCTGCGGAAGCACATTTTCAACCGTTAAGTGAACTAATGAGAAAAAAGAAAAAAAGAGCTTGCGCTGCTGACTAGTTTATCTGAAAAGCTGCCAGAGTTACACTATGCCCCTGACCTTGCAGCAGCAGCTGAGAAGCCAACATCCTCTTGCTCCTGTTCCCGAGGGGAGTTCAGCTTCCCTCATTATCTCTGCCTCACTGATTGCTCCTCTCTCTATCCTTCTCTACATCCCTCCACCTAAACCTCCCCAACACCCTCTATTCCTGAACTGACTTGCAGCTCTTTGATTCCCCATTTCTTTTGGTATCATATTTTATAGATCACCTTACACCCCGGTCAGAGTGTCTGACTGGCAAATTCCACCTGCAGTTGTGCTGCACACCTTTTAGGAAGCGAATGACCTTGCCCCATTTGCCAGCGTCAAAGGGATGAAGCTTTTCCAGACCCATGAAGGTGATGTTGTACTCTGGGGAATAGACAATAGGCAGGCATGTCGCAGGGACCTCTGCGTAAAGTTCAGTTTGGTGAAAACTGTGGAAAGAAACATGAATATGTTATGTAAATAATCAGTGTGCAGCTTATAAGAAATTAACTGATATTATTGTCAGAAGTTATTTTGCAATATCAGTCGTTTGAACGCATGTACCCCTCATTTTACATTACAACTGTGGAAAAACTTTTGAAAACAATACTTACCCTTTCTTTCCTCCCGAATCTTCTTTTTTTGACATTGTGGCCACGGCATACCCAATTTTCAGCTTGAAACACACCAAACAACAGCATTAGAAGAAAATAGTCACAGTTTTTCTATAAGGACTGTGTAAGCATTTGCTGCGTTTCATATTTGTCATATATTAATTGTCAAATAATAACGTACTTACATCGTAACTCGTTTTAAGTTTCGCGTTCGTTTGACGTTCGCGATAGCAAAAACTACATTTCCCAGAATGCCTTGCCTGTTGTGCGCAGGCGCGGTAGTAATTTAGAAGACGCAACTGTGCAGGAAATATTTTCACTTTAGAATATCCTTCTCGAAGTCTTCAGGTAACCAAAATGGACCTAACGCGACGTGCAAAACATTCGTTGAAAGATACAGTCGGACCCAACTTCACTAAGGCATTTTCTTTTTGATTTGATTGTGGAAAAAAATCGCTGTAACAGTTAAATGTGAAATCGGCACGACTCACCTGCTAGCCATTTTATATTTCTCTTATTTCTACGGTGAAATTATTCGTCGTCTAGGCGTTTTTTATTAGTAATAGAACACTTGCAACAATCCTCTTAATGGATAGTATTGTTGTCTCTCTTTAAACATTTGCAGTCAAGAGGATTGTGCTCATATTTAATCGTCTGCTCGTAGTTCCCTCCCTTCCTGAAGTACAGCCGCGCTCCTTACGCACGCGTCCCTTAGTACGTCATACTGACAACAATGCTGAACTCTAAAATGTATAAAATGAGTTTTTCTATGAGCGAAACTGAGATGAATGCGGATAACATAATTCATTATTCAACACTAATCCAGCGATAATATTCACGTTGGGATAAAAGATAACGTACAACAGTAGGCTATTTTGTGCGTTTTCCAGGGTGAACCAAGACGGTAAAAAGTGTTATTGTACAAAATAATAATAATTAAAAAAGCATTGAAAATTTATTCTATTAGAACAACATTTAAACACAGTATTATATATTTTAATGAAGACTTTGACCTTTGAACAGCTCACATCAACAACAAGACGTGGGAAGTGCGTTCTCATCCTTACAAGACTATTTGCTTAGTTGCACTTTTATAACTCATTTGTTTTCTCTTAGAATAGACCTGCAACCCTCCAGCTAAGGATCTCTATACCAATCCAGCTGAGGACAACAAAACGTGATGCTGCTTATTTAGAAAGTTCCAGAAAGAGTTCAGCAAAACTAATAGTCTCATGTTTAATCTATGTTTGATGTTTAATTATTTGCATTGGATCACATAAGCCTAATTTCAATAATTTATGAGAGATGGTGAAACTTGTACTTCACCTCATTTATTTCATAGGGTAAACATGTCTCCTAGTTGCTGTCCCCAGAGTTTTAGTTACTAAGAATATCTGTTTGTGTAGCCCTTGTGCAATACTGACGTCATCACCCCCGTCTCAGAGATGAAGTGAAGCTGTATCCCTTACTCACTAGCTGCTTTCTTTTAGCCCCGAGTAACCCGTGAGTAAAAACCATCATCCAGCTGTTATGTAAGAGAATACAATGGATAAAAGAGAATAGATGGCAGCGCGTGTGTCCCTGCCCTCATTGCTAGCAGTTTTATCAGTATCCTAATTCCTTCACAGGCTGTGGTAATCTAAAGGCACCCACAGCTAGCATGTAATGTAATGGGTCTTCGCACTTCCCTCAAAGTACAGTCTCACTGTGGCTGCTCTTTGAAGCTGAGGCAGCCTATGGCATGGCCTGAGTAGCTTCTTTCTATAATGGAATATTTTTGCATAAATTGAGACTTCAGACTTGTTTTTTTTTTTTGTTTTTTTTAAGAAACTGAGAGTATAGAAATATCTTACTCTATGCAACGAAAACCAACACTGTGAATTTAATTAATTCACTTATGACCCCATCATAATGCAGCATGCAAACTGGTTCATCTGCATTTCTCTATAAAGCTGCACATTTCTGCCCGCATCAAACAGATCTGTTGGTTACTGTTTAGTCTCTCAAAGAATTCTGTCTTTCTCTCTCTGCCTCACCTTACAAAGAGTTTGAGTCATTCAGATATGCACATTTTTCACATTGTGCACAGAGGCCAGAATAAAAGTCCTTGAGACTGACTCTCGGTTTTATTCAGAATTCATTTTAAATAGTGGATTAATTGGATTTTCAGATTCACTCACAGTGAAAAGCATATGTGCATATTCACTAGAATTGAGTCTCCTAGAAAAGGGCCAATAAATAAAGCCCTATTACGCATTTTTCCTAGTGAACAAATTGTTTGTACAAAAAAGTATTTACTAATGCGGTGTTTTGTTCTTTATGTATTTATTTATTTTTTTGAAACACAAAAAAACCCATTAACGGACTATTTACTGAATCTCTGCACAGCTTTCCATACGACTTTCGGAGCACAAAGAACCATAAAAACATAGTGAGTGTTTTGAATCCATATGAATAAGATTGCTATTCACAGGAAATCTTGCCCTGCTGGCATGCTGCATTTGGTAATGAAACACAAGAACCAATTTTAGTATGGCATTTTAAAATGTCATTTTAGTGTCCATGATGTCAAACCTTTTCCATTCTTCTGAAAGACAGACCAACTGTATGCTAATACATCGTTGTACCAATTTATTACCACATTTCAACAGATGGAAGGTTGAAAATCAATCAGCTTAACCAAAGTCTGCTTCTAATTCGTATAATTGATTATCTTTTGATTTCTAACCAGAGCGTTTGTCAGAGAAGGATGATTGTAAAACATCTGTTGCGCTCTGTTTTGTCATTTTTCACATGGCTCGCTGGAGGCAAGCAGACACTTCACCTGGCCTCCGATACCCAGTTGATCAGTTTCCATGACGACAGTCAAAGAGAGATGACAGCAACTGTCCATGTTATCATCAGCGGCTTGGTTCTTACAGTGGATGTTCCAGGCTTTGTGCTTCTTTGTTGACTGCAAAGGTGTGGACAAGCCTTTCTGTGAAGCCGCTTGCGTTGTTTTCTGAGATACTACTGTCTCTGCTGTATACCGGTCCTCGAGGACTCTCACAGTGAAATATTGCTAAAGGTGACCAAAAAAGTAATACGTTTGTGGGAGTGAACTCTGCTCGTTTTAAGATCTTTAAAGGAAGTAGGAAATAATTCTCATACCGAGGGCTGGCGCAATTCATCTGTGAGGCGACATAAACATCAAAGGTTGCCATCGGTGCATTGGTGGAATATGAATCCTTTGTTCTCAAGGTTCTGTCTGGAAGCTCTTTCTGACAGAATTGTGTGATAAATGACTCTGCTTAAAATGTAGGGCTTGAATGCACCAGGGCTAGTAGGAAGATAAAGTAATGTCTACAGAATATGATGCCACTGGTCTGAGAATGTTCCTTGGTCTCAGACTCAAGATTAGATCATTGTACTCCACAATCTGACAGCTAAAGAGTTAAAGATCAGCTCGCTAAATGTGATTGTCATTCTAGAAGAGCCTGTTGGGATAAAACTCTTACATTTCAGCACAGCCGATTGCAGTTCCTGTGAATGGTACGAATTAGTTTGACCTTGAATTTTAGGTTTCGAATAGCAAAACCTAAAATAATCCAGGTTTTGACAGTTTATGCTTGGTTAACAGAAACCTTTCTTCGTTTTAAGGCACAAAGGCTTAGTTTTTGCAGCCAGGGAATAATTAACTAGTTTTTGCTACCATTTGTAGAATATACAAATGGCTGTTACAAAAATAAACGGGGGTCCGTTGAGGCTTGAGGAAGTAATTATCTTCTGATGATGTCATATAAAGGTGCTAATTATTTTAGACCATGTTATGCTACAGGAGCTTTATTTTCTCTATTACTTGGCTATGCTGAATATGTTAATTTGGAAAGTTTGTAGAAGACTCTTTTGGGGATTTGTTTCATGTATGAATTGAGGATACTATGTCAAATATGCTAGTTTTAAATATGTTACCCGTATACATAATTAAAAACTGAGATTTGCATTTTCATCACATTTTGGAGCATGGAAGCTATACTCGGCGGGCTTGACCTCATCTTTAAGTAAAAGTACTGTCTCTCTGCTGAGCGAAGGAACACTTTGATTTATGTTGAGCAATACTAAAGGGGATCATGAGATTTTAGATAGAAAGCTCAGCCATCTGCAATCAAATCCTCCCCAAGGTCAACAGTGACAACATGATCCTTAAGTAAACATAGTAAAAAGCAGGTGGGATTTGGCATGCTTTTTGCCATTTTGAATGAGTCTGTTATATGTCAACCACAGACACAGAGGGGTGAAACGCCCCCCTTTATCTGTGTGTGTGTGTGTATAAACAAAGAAGGCAAAGTTTTAAAGTCTTTTTATACATTATTTGCAGAAAAGGAGGAGGCAAATATACATTGGGTACGGAAAGTATTCAGACCCCCTTGAATTTTTCACTCTTTGTAATATTGCAGCCAATTGCTAAAATCATCTAAGCTCTTTTTTTTCTCATTAATGTACACACAGCACCCCATACTGACAGAACAACACAGAATTGTTGACATTTTTTGCGGGTTTATTAAAAAAGAAAGTCCTCTGCCATTCCCCCTTGCAGATCCTCTCAAGTTCTGTCAGGTTGGATGGTAAACGTTGGTGGACCGCCATTTTTAGGTCTCTCCAGAGATGCTCAATTGAGTTTAAGTCA
>JAUMHP010000060.1:10124422-10139321 GCA_032361065.1 Enteromius trimaculatus
CTATCTATCTATCTATCTATCTATCTATCTATCTATCTATCTATCTATCTATCTATCTATCTATCTATCTATCACTATTTGTTTATTACCATATGTACTATTTGTATGTACACAATATGTAGTTTGTTAAAGTTAAAATTCTCAATTTGCATGTATACTTTTGCATACTATACTTTATACAATTTATACTTTTTTCGAGTGAAATTGCATTTTTCAATGTCTTCAATATCTTTCAATATAAGTCCTGAGTAGTCCTGTATTAAACACGTTTAATCAAATATGCCTTAATTGCTTAAATCTAGGTCTTGCAAGTATGAAAATGCGTTTCTTAACTCCCCGTTTTCCACTCTGTATGGGAATTTGGACAAGAATCAGTTCCGTTGAAATGGCTTCATTGGCTTCAGCATTCATTTCACAAGAAAATGTGCTGAATCATGTGCTTCTTCTGATCCGTGCGGTGAGCAGCTTATATAGGAGCCCTTTAATCGCAGAATCTCAGAGATGATAGAGACCGGGCTTTTAACCTCCCTGAATGAGGAACAACCTAGAACGCAAACATTCGTCACGTAGTGTCATGCAGTAATGGAGATTCACTGTTGATGCACATTAATGATTATCTCTCTCTCCCTTATTTTGAGTATTGCGATGATCCCTGCGTTAAGATTCAAGGTCTGTCATGATGGTGGCTGCCATGATTTTCTCAGATGGGGAATTAAAACATAATTGTTAGGAGGAGAGAAGACCAAGTGGATGCACATGCTCAGGGTTTCTGATGGCAAGGACTTTGCTGCGCTTGCCTGACAGCAGGCATTTGCACAAATCTAGCTCATTTCCTGAGATCTGGAGGAAACATCAGCCCTCATTTACTTAGTTGGACGTGGTGTCAGATGGGATGAACCAACTCAAATCGCTTCTCGCCTCATTTAGAGATCAGAAGAGAGAGACACAGAATGGATGAATCTTAAACCTTGAAGGCGCTCTGCAGAGAGGCACGTGACTCCTCATATCGCCCGCTTATCTCTCAGAGACCCCCTCTGGAACCAGCTGACAAGGTTTCAGTGAAGAACAGCCTGAAAACAGGCTTAATTAGGCTTGCTTTGAGGACTTTTAACAATGGTGTTATCGACAGTTGCAGCGCTGGTATGGATCCAGGTTTCCCGGCTTCTGCTTGGTGGATCTGTATCTGTTTGTACTAAATTCCTTACAGGCATCACCCTCATCAGAAAAAATAATTGATACTGTATAACATATGTTTATGGAAAAATACTAGATATAGTTTCAAGGACAGCTTCCACACATAAGTGGAAGACTATAAAGATGCACACTTAATAAAAATATCCTGCTTTGTTCTTTTTAATTAGCAGAGCTTGCTGAGGCAAACATCACTATTACTATTACTCATAAGGCCAATTAGGGATTTGAACAAAGCACTTACTTTAGGTGTTGCATGTAATTCGTCCCTGTTTGAGCTATGGTCGTTAATGACACCTCAAATCATCTAGCTTGTTGCAAACAGCTGAAGTATTCATAAAGATTTACATTGCAAAGAACCCAAGCCTGGTGAGATGTTTATATGTAAAATCAGAAATATTATTAAATATTATTATAAATGTTACGTTTGTTTTAATATATTTAAACAGGGCTGGGTAAAGATTAATCATAATTTAAAAAAAGTAAAAAAAGTTTATATTGTACATATTTTTGTTACTGTATATTTACCGTATTATGTATATATAGAGACACATAAATATAGTATATATTTTTTAAATATTTACATTTAGATATTTTTATTTAAATAATTTAGATATAAATATATTTAATATAAAAACCTACAATTTTTCTTTAATATACATGTGTGTGCATTTTATATACATAGTAAATATACACAGTTCACACACTTATGTACACAAAAACTTTTATTTGGAGTGCGATTAATCGTTGCCCAGCACTAAGTTTAATCTTTAATGGCAAAGCTAAATTTCAGCATCATTAGCCCAGTCTTCAGTGTCGCGTGTTCCTTCAGAAATCTTTCTAATATGCTGATTTGGTGCTTAAGAGCCATAATAAAATAACATGTTGTAGCTATGACATCTGCCAGCAGTAGGGCATTGCCTACCAACTCTACCCTGCCCCCCTCATGCAGCAGGATAAAACATGTTGACCCAGGAGCACATCCTACTTGGCAAAATCACAGGCACCACATTCTATTGCGTAGAAGAATGAATAGAAAAATGCCTTTTATTGTCACTGACCACAAATACAATATACATTATATACAACAATTTATAACAATAAATAACGTTACAGTAAAATAATTGGCATAGTCATGTGTGAAGTGGTTTTCATCAGTAATCCTTTAGTGGTGATCACATGAGTCAGGGATTCCACTGAGCTCAGGCATTAGTGCTAACGTTGTTAGGATTACTCACGACAGAGAAATGATTAAAGTGTTGGGAGAGAAACTGTTGCTATATACTGTTGATTTTTCTGAATTGCAGGGCACAGTGTAAGCTTTCTCTCTATAATGATCCTGCGATTTCTAAGCAGGTTCGTAGCGCGAAATGCAATTTTTATTGAATCAAGACATCTGTAAATGGAACTAGTAATCTGCAGCGATGGCGTTATTTATGATGAGACCACGGCGATCTTGAGTATAAGATAAAAGCTTGCCTAGACAGTCCCCAGGTTGGCAGGTCACATTGGGTTTCTGTAAGGGATGCTGATGTGAAAGAGGGTAGAAGTTTAATGAGGGCGAGGTGATCTAAGGATCATAGGGTTGAGGAACGGTTGTGCTGTAATTGGCCTATCCTGGCTCCTGTGTTAAATGTATACTGCTAGAAGACATCTGAGTAATGACTGAACTTTTCTGCAAAGGGTGTGGAAACATGGAGATGTAGTAAGGTGTTGTTTCTGTTGCACTCCATTACCCAATTTAAAATAAAATTCTGTCTGGCTTTCAAAGGATACAGTAGTTGAGTCTAAAATTCTAATTAAACCTACTCTCAAGCCATCCTAGGTGTGTATGACTTTATATTTTCTCTCATGATTGCGTGTAACAGTTGGCAAAAATGTTAAGTTTTTGTTGATATTTTATATGAAATATTGATATTTTCTTATATAAATTAATTATTTGCCTCCAAAAAATGTATCAACCTTTATTTTGGGTGAACTATGCCTTTAAATTCAGTTTTTATTTGTCACTATGGTTTAGCAAATAAGCAAATTGGTTATTTTCTGGCAACGTTACAGGTCAAATATATTGAATTATTCAGATTTATATATAAAATATTGTTAAATATGTTCAGTTATACACAACATAATTTTATTAATAATTATATTGTAATTTCTATGTGATTTTGTAAATTTTTTTAGCATTGGTAATAATGCAAAAAAAATTTTCTTGAAAAAAAATGTCAAGAAAAATGTTTCTTGAAAAAGCAGATTGGAAGGATTTTTGAAAACCCCTGTGACCGTTAAGACTGGAATAATTTTTCTAATAATACTAAAAAGAACTTTTTTGTGTGCTTCACAGGAAAAGAAGTCATACAGGTTTGACAAGAGGGTGAATAAATAATGACTGAATAATGAACTGTCCTGTTAAGCTGATCATTACTAAGCACTGAAACTAATGTTCTATTTGTAGAAATGAAATGAGGAAAACACACAAACACTGGCTTTAAAAAAAAATCCATCCTGGCTCAAAAAGCCCACAGACAGGTACGTTTTGCAGCTGTCTGCCTTTAAGCCACACTCGCTCAATATTGACTGACCAAGTGACAAGTGGAGGTCTGGATGTTAAAAATTGAACTATTACATCCTACGTCGAGACTCACAGAGAAAATGATCCGAATTGATTTGAACAGGAAGTGTATTATCGAGAAAGACTAAAGGTGCACTTGGGTCACCCCTCACCCCTGAGCACACTAGCATATACTGTTGAGCCCACCCTAAAAAAATCACCTCAACCTTCAAAGGTCAACACACTACAGCTGATTTATAGACTCACAGAGAAGCCTTTTTCTGGTTTACCTCTGTCACCTTGTAAATTTCAACATCAGTATGTTTAAACATTCATTCCCCCAGCCTTAAAAAGGCAAAACACGTAGGCTAAAGTTTCTGATTTGTAAATGTACAAATGTCTTTCTTTTAGTTTCTTTTTTCAGTTCCCACAACAGTAAATGATGGAAGCCTTTTCAACCTCAAAATTAAAATATTAAGAATGAGAACTGTCAGATACAAGGTCACAATTATCTTTTTTATTTGAAACTATCACAGATATGAAGCAGGATTTAGTTTAGTGGTTGCATGAATAGATTAATTCCTCTTGATACTGAAAATGTTGCATTTAATTGTCGATTAACCATCTGAATTTTCAAGACATCTAAATAGTAATTTCGTTTCAACATTACATAGACTGACTTCACTGAGAATAGTTTTACAGAGAATACTGGATTGGTGGAAAAATCTCATCTATATGCTTTAATTTAAATTTTGCAGCCCAGCGGGATGAGCAGGAATCAACAGGGAGCAAATTTCTTGTGACGGCAATGTATTTCAACCTTGAAAATCAGGGCTGTCCGTCACCAGGACTGAAATCAGCACAGCTTAACAGCAAAGTGACTAAGATCATACATGCAATCAGCATTTAATCTGAAACAATATGGGGTATAACCATCATTATATGCACCTGTTTTCCATGTAAAAATAGAGCATTTCTCACTGAAGTACTGAGCTTCTGCTGTTGTTCTCATCTACTGCACAGCACAGCTAATTGTTCACGCGTTTTACATATATTTTGAATTATGAACCAGTAATAGTATTTTTCAGCCCTTTTTTTTTTTTTGGGAATGGTTTTCCTAAAGTAATTATTATCCCCAAACTGGTTTCAAGTCTTAATCTTTTACCTTGCCTCATCTATGTAATTGGAATCAGCATGTGATCTCGCATCTGATCACATGGTGTTACTTGTTGGGACTTTTTTTCTGTGGAGATTGCTGTTCATGTCACACCCCCTTTCATTTTAGTGTGTTGCTTGCTGTGTGTACTGATGTTAGAGGTAATGTTGCATTTAAAAAGTTTCTTTTCACAACTTACTATGGCTGTTTACCAGCTTTTAGTTTCCCATTCTTGGTTTTGTTCAAGCTGATGGATGGTACTTCATGGGGATTTTATAATGCCTCTTCTAGTAGACATACTGAGAATAATGACGCCATTAACCAGGGATCTTGTGCTGTTGTTCTGTGTCTTTTTGCAACCTACAGTACCTAGCCACTATCATGTGCATGATGTTTTAGTGAAGTGCTCTGAAAAACTCATTTTCAGTGACTTTTGTTGGAAATAACCCTTCAAGTGTGTAACAAGGTTTAGAACAAGACCACACTGTTCACTGCCTGAGGTCAAGGTGGTCTAAATTGTAAAAACACACCTTCATTGTGAATGATTTGTCCTTTGGGCTTGAATATTAGTCTTTAAGTAGATGTGTATGGTGATTTATTAGCTTCTAGTTAAAACAGGTTACAAAGCATGCTTCCTTACTTTGCCACTTCCTAGGCTGATTTGTTCCCAGTGTGACAGAGTCAAGTAAAATTGCCATGACTCTGACAACACATTCAATTTTAATGAACTTTCCGCTAGAAAAAAAGCAGAATCTTGTCTTATTCAAAAGGTTTGCGTATGAAATCTATGCCTTTTGTGAATGCAAGATTTGGATATTCAAAGCTGCAATTTAGTGTAATTGCTGTAATTGCATCAGGGTGTCATTGAGCACAATGTTAAAAATGGAATAATCTCGAACACAGTGGAGGCATGGCTGAAACAGCAATCTAAGTTGAAGATAATAGTGATATATAGTTTTAAACTGAGTCAGCAAGTTACTGTGAGCACTGCTACTTAAAATTGAGACATACATCATTTGAAATGCAATTCAAAAACAGAATACAACAGTATGAAAAGTTCCTGTTTTGAGTGATTACATTGTAGCACAATACAAAGCAAACTGGCTGCCTGGAGAAATGATTTACACATCAGGCAGCTTGATCTTGGCATATAGGAGCAGTGTCAGAAATAGGGTAGGTCACCTACCCTTTTAGTTACAATACAAGCTACTAACAAAATGTAGCTAACTACATTCAAGCTATATACGTAATTGTATACGTAATCAAATAGCTGACTAAAATACACAGGTTAAAATTAATCACCAAACCATTCATTTGACAAGTAAAAAAAAAACTGGTTCACTCAATGAAGCAACATTTATAATAAGAAAGCATTTTGTGTTTAAAGGGGTCATGAACTGCATTATTTTTATTTTTTAACAACCACTTATAATGTCATCAAGATTTTTACATCACCAAACTTAATTTAAAAGTAATAGCCTATTTTCTGTCCTGTTTTGACACCCCTCGTGAACTGTTGTGTATGTTTGGCAACATATCCTTCACCTTCACAGATGGACGCTGTTGTGGTTTAAATTAAAAAATGCATACGCACTGAAAATTCTGTGTCAAATTGTGCCTTGTTTATTTGTAAACTAATACATTGTAAAATGAAGTGAACAAATACTGACGTTGTCTGGAAATTCATTCAAAATAAAAAAAACATCAAATAAGTTTATCATTTGGTAAGCTTAGAAGATAGTAGAATTACAATGTTTTTTTTTGGTAGCCACTCCCTAACATTGCTTAGGAAGTACAACAAGGGATTTTCATTTCATAGCTGTCAGGCAGAAAGTTAACATTACACTGTATAGGGCTCTATCACAATTTCTTTAATGCTTGTAAAAATATCCCTACATCCTTCACACATTCAACGTGTGTTTAACAGGGTGCAAGAGTTGAGAGACAGTCAGCATCTTCTCTCTGACCTTGTACAGATAAGAAATCGCCTTTACCTTTGCTGAGTGGAAACTGAGAAGTGAAGCTCGTCTAGGTATCCCTTCACAAGAAAGGACAAAATGTCACAGGTCGCAATGACTCGTCTCTTACTTTCACAGCACTTCAGTTACTGGTCAGAGTCCGCTGGCCGACTGATAAACTAATATGACATTTCTTTGGATCTCTGCTTTAGATATAAACCAACTGTGTGTAATATCTGAAGGTGTTATAATCGCTCAAAATATATGTTCTGTTATCAGGTTTACATTGTAGTGCAGAGAAAGACAAAAATGTCTTAACACTCCTTATAGGTGTTTAATCTAGATAGGGCCTATGATCTGACCACACAGAACCAACAGTGTTTTTCAAAATACATAAAAATATGTACCTCTGTGCACATTTTGTGCAACACCATTTTTATGTGCCTTACTGTACATTTCGCTGCAGTTTCAAAGAGAAATATCCACTGAGCTAAAACACAGGTTCAATATGTGAACCCTGGCGCGTTTTCATTACGTTGAAATAGGTACATAATGCGGCAGTTCAGAATTGAACCATATTCAAAAAAACATTGAAACATATGCAAAACTGATATAAAAAATGTGTTTGCTGATGCAAACATGATATTTATCTTCCTTTAAGATTTGAATTTTTTTGTTAAACTCTAGTTACACGGGAATCGAACTGGAGCTCTTCACCTCTTAAGAACATCTCTGTACTCTGTGAGCTACCGAACAAAACTACCGAAGCTGTATATGTGTGATGTTAACGTTCAAAAGCATTAGTTTTCAAATCTCCCAGCATATTAATATTGTTTCTAAAGTCATAACATGATATTCTTCATGTAATTGTGTGAAGATTACTCTTTATCAATTGAAAATCTGTGAAAAGGAATAAAAGGTTGGAGTTTAACTGCCTCTAGTGTTCATTTCTTTTGGAAACAGCAGTGATATGTACTTGTTGGTACATATTTCATGTCTCGCTAAAAAGTTCACCAAGGTATGTTTATGCCATGAGGCCAGGTAGTCAAAATAACTTGATGTGAATTTATCCTGTCTCTGCAACAGCAGCCGATGAAAGCAAAGCCTAGAGATACGGGTGAGACATAGGCTGGGGGAAAAACATGAATAAACATGCTCAACCAGGATCTCTCTTCTTCACGTTCACTATCGAGGTCAGTAGGGTCACAGAGGCACTGCGGGTACATACATCTGGTTTCTGTGGAATCTGTACCATTTACTTCCTCTTAATAATAGCTAGTAAAATGTTGAGTACGCTTTGCCTCATTATTCATTTTCTCATTTTGTATATACCTACAGGTCCTCAGTCGTAATTGATCTGTGAGAGCGTTTGTGCACAGCAGCAGATGGGCAGTACAGAACTGGTTGCATTGCATTCGATTAAAAAGGATTGGAGCGGTCAGAAGGAGAAAATGTTACATCTTGCACAGCTTTATTTCATTAGCAATGCAGATGTGTATTGCACGGAATGCTGTGTTCCAGCAAAATAAAACACATACTGTATAGATAAATAAGAAAAGCAACACAAACACTCTAAAATGATTTTGGTTCAAATGAGGCAAATCTCATCAGTGTCTCTGAATAATTCTCTGCATTCCACATCAAATGAGTCTTCCACTGCTAGAGAATTCAATGCACATAAAAAGGCAGAGACTGCAGTAACACGCTAATGTGCCAGCAGGATTGATGTGAGTCTGTTATGTGAGTCTGGCAGCTGTTTAGGCAGGTTGCTGTAGAGTAATAGTCTAAGTGAGGATTCAATTAGGCCATAAACCAAACCGAGAAACTTATAGTCAACAATGAAGGCATTCGCATCCCATTTTACTTCTGTAATTTTATTTATTTCTAAAAGAAACAGAGTAAATATGTAGGACGGGGCTTAATTGATTAAACTGTGAAGGGGGGCAGAGAGGTCTAATTTATCTGGAGATCTATTTGTTAACATAGCACTTCGTCACTATGGTAGTTGCTTGGCTGGTGCAGGAAGTCCAGGAAAACATGACCTGGATAAAGAAAAAGAACACTGGTGAAACAATAGCTGAGTTTTTTATTTTTATTTTATGTAGATTTAAAAACTAAAATCGACAGCTAAAACTAATATATAAACGGCTAAATAATAAATTGGGCACAATTAAAGGCTAAATATGAACAATTTATTAATTTTGCCTTTATGTTGACTAACAGACATTAAGCTAAATTTAGAGTAATAATAATTTTAAAAACAAAACATTTAAAAGAGAAAACATTGTGAATAACATATTGAATTTCTTTTTGTCCATAAAAAGCATGACATTATCTATCTGGTTCAGGAATTGTTGGACTAATGTTGTTGGCCTGCATTCATTGCAGACCCATCTGCCAGACAGCACTGGCTTATGAGAAGAAAATTGAAAGTTTTAAAAACGCTTTCCTCTTTCACACCACAGACAATGAATGGCTGTAAATATCTAAATATGCAGTGAAAAAAGAGTCAGACATGACTGGCAGAAAAGCAGTTTTTCCTAACAATGTCATGAGGATATTCTGAAGTGCATTGTCAGTTTCACAAAGGAGCACCGGCTGAATTTAGTTTCTGTTGCCCCGTATCATTATACCCTATAGGCGCTGTACTCTGGAAATGCCATTGTGTATGTAAAAATGCACACCATTACTTGGAAAATCAATGCTGTTTCAATAAGAGGCACAGTAAAAACAGTATGCCATTAAGGTGATTATTTCTGTGCCCTTGAGCACCACTTGTATAAATCTAGAGAAAATGTTTGATATTTCATTCATTTAAAAACGAAATTGTGATGCAAATGCTGCCTTGATAAGCAACAGGTCCGTAAAAGCTTTTTGAATATGATCGGTTTTAATGATATCCGCAAGAATAATACCACTGAAAATATAGCAGCTCTAGTCTTTTGTTATCAAATGCAATTAAACATGTTTTTTGTAGTCAGGCACAAACAAGTGCACTCACATAGATGCTGTTGTAAATGCTCATCCATCTGAACGTCGTGCTAATGAAATGTTTAAGAATGAGAACTCTAGCTGAGTTTAAATTACTCAAAGAACTGACAAAGATGGCATAAGAGCTTAGGCTGAGAAGATGAGGGTATAGACAGGGAGAGAGATGGAAGGGGGTTAGACGACAGCTTCCCTTCAGGCTACAGTCTGTTTGGAATCAGACAGAGGAAATTCACTCAAAACATCAGTCGTTGAGATGCAGTATCAGTGTTGCCTCTCAGTGATTGAGACAGCACAACAGCAAGGTTGAAAAAATAATTCATGTTTTCAAATTCAATTGCATGCCATTTTAGCTGTTGCTGCGCTGAACATAAAAAAAGATCTTGAAAGATTTTTCATTGAATGCCATTTCATAGAATTTGCACGTTTTAAGAAGCTACTGTATAGAAGATAGCTTCATTTTAAAAGGATATAGAATAAATTGCCCATCGTTATGGCTGGTTGCACTTTATGGCCTTATGTAATATTATCAATGCTTGGAGAGGGATTCAGCTGGACAGTTTATATATTCTTTTAATTACTGGAAGGTACTTTCTCAAAGGTGATTGGTCATAATGAGGAAGAAGAATGTTCTTTTGTGTTTACAACACATGACCTTTCCTGTCCTAGCTTTAATTTTCCAAACCACAAAGTAATCTGCTAAAAATGATTAGATACTATCTAAAAGTTTGAAAAATGAATCAAGAGAAGACAAAGGCTTCTAAAAAAATGTTTTGTTTTGTTTTTTTTTTAAACGGCAGACTGTCTTACAGTAAAACTCAGCCCGTCCTTGTCATCATTGAAGAAGCTTTGATGGAGACAGCGTCTTTTGTGATCACAGAGGATAAAGTGTGAATTATGCACATTATCTGGTGTCTCTTCCTCATTAGCAGCACAATGCACAGGTACCGGAGCACCAAACAGCATATGCCTCTGCGCTGTCTGTCATGACAATTGGGAAGATAAACAGTTCCCCCAATCAGTTTTTTTCTCTCTCTCTCTCTTTTTTTGGCAGCTTGCATATGCTATGCATTCTACTGGACACATGCTATAATTAGATCCCCAGGCTCAGCCATTTCTCTCTTTTATGTAACAATTTCAATCTTTCATTGTCATTTGAAACACTCAGATGGTGGCATGTAACTATTTATTCATCTCAACCACGCAATGCTCGACTGTAAGTGTAATGAATTATACAAGGCGATTACCATACAGACAAATTGAAAAATAAATCAAGTAAATCAAGTTTTGGTTTCATTATACCATTGCCCCAACTGGCATAAAGATCAATCTTAAATGGGCAATCATATTGTTATTGCCAAACACAACCACCAGAGGGCACTTAGTGGGACTGAGTCACAGAGAGCTGCTGGCATGAAGTGTACAATAGTATTTGAACCCACCCTATAAATTTTGCATGTACTGAAATAGGAATTTTATATATATATATATATATATATATGTGTGTGTGTGTTTTAAAATTATTAAATAAAATTCCATGTCGAACACTTTACATTTGTAAGTTTAACATATCTTCAAATCCAAAGATGACCAGCAAAAACAGAAAATAGCTGGAGATTTAAGCATTGGTAATTTAATGAGCCATGAGCATCATTTAACTGTCAGGGTTCCAGTGAAAATGAGTCATTGCATAAAAATGTAATTCCTTTTTTGGCTTCTCTGTTCTGTAGCAGGAGTGGTTTAAATGAGTTAAGTAGTGCACTTGTTTAAAGGGCACACCTGAGCTACTTTGGCCATCTGATCTCATGTTGATTTATTATGGGTTTACAGTGCAATATCTTGTAGTCTTGTATGCTGGTCTTCCGTTCAAGCTGGTCTTGTTTGTCTCAGTCTTTTTTCAGCAAAGTTTTATTTAGTTGGGAGAACCATTTGTCCTCCTAAACCAGCTAGACATCAGCTTAACAGCAGCTACGACCTTTTAGGCATCAGCAGGTTGTAACTTCTCTTTATATGAAATAATATACCACGCTAAATAGAGATCCTACCAGCGCAGCAGGCACTGCTTATCTTCACAGTCCTTCCAGTGAAGGGTTAAACGGATTTACCATCCACGGAGCGGGTTAGTTATTGTGGCGCAGCGTAGAGCCTCTGGACGGCGCGCTGCAGCGGACAGGCGCTCGAGCGCAACTTCAGTACTCAGTACTGAGCGCCGACAGCAGTCAGCAGTACCAGCAAACATAAACAATGGCGGAGCGGCTGTAAACCCAGCTCAGCGGATCGAATTTGCCCCATGGACGGGCATTTCGCGTACATCGACATGGAAAACCCGACCGAAAACCCCAGCAAGGCGGCGGAGTACCTCAAAGAGCTCAATAAAATCATCGAAACCCAACAGGAGTTGTTGGAGAAGCAGAAGAATCGGATAGAAGAGCTCGAACAGCAAGTGTGTGATCTTTGTCAAGAGAACGCGTGCTTGAAGGATCAGCACCAGAGGCACCTGGCCACCTGCAGACTGCAACAACAGGGCAACAGTCACCCCACGCTGGGTGCCATAAAGGAGAATGTGATCCAAGAAAAGTAAGAGTCCCACTTTTGCAAAGCTGTCACGGCTTGTTATGTTTGGACCACGCATGAATGGAATATCTAAGCAGGCATGTCAGCTGTATACGGCGCGCTTTAAATGACTAGTTATGATCAGTGCTGTTTATTTGTGGGTCTCAACGACAATGAACACACTCGGTCAGCGGGACAGCTTTGGGTGTGAGTAAATACCAGCACTCAAATGTCACCGGGCGTGTTGTTTATATAAAACGCCAGACTATATTAAAGTGAATGTAATATAACACTTGGGTACCACTGCAGTCAGTTCGAAAACATACATTAAAAGCAATTTTGTGCACGGTTACGATGCTCAAAACGCTGTCTTGGTAGCTCGCGTGGACACACACCCATGTCGACGGCGTTCAATCTTGACGGGACTAAAATGGGCTTTTGACACTTGAAATTGTTACCCAGCGTCATTCTGTGCACGTAATTCTGGGCTGTCTCTTTGCGCGTTGCACACTGTTGTTCATACTTTATCCGGGGTTAGTAATTAATCCTGGGTTGTCAGCTTTTGAGATTTCACGAGAAGCACGGGTTAATGTTTTTATTTGCATTACCTATTTATGTGCTAGCTTACGTTGATTGGACAAGTACGCACGCACGCACGCGACCCGTTTTAATAACGGCGTGTCTTTCTGTGGAAATATTGGCAAGTAGTTCCGCGCCGGTTGGATTTAGCCTTGTAAAATATACAGCAAAATACAGTGTCATCATAGTTTTCAGTTAATGCGTTTGCCTTCGCAGTTTGACATGTTTAACATTTCCCTCAGTTATGGAGACTAAACAGCGCGTGCAAGTTCTGAGAGCTGTGGAAAGCTCGTGAATATTTAATAGAGCAAATCTTGATTGGGTTGCCAGTTGCTAAACAACGCCACATCCTCTCAAGAACAAAGGTTTTGTGACCCTGGGTGGAAAGCAGTGCTAACACAAGTTTGACAATGCAATAACCCAGGGTTAAGTGTACTGTGAAACACCCTAAAGAGGTCTGGCTTAGGGAAAATTGTGAAATGAAGCATCTTTGAGCCAGTGTCTGACTGGTACGGTTCCATAGTAAAAAAAAAAAAACATTAGGGTTAAAAATTTTTAAGATATCCTCGTTTTAGTAGCCTGTTTTTTAAATAATTTTTTTTTTATAACAAACGCAAGACTTAATTAAGAGAATTGCTCACAAAACATCTGTTTGGCAGCTGCGACGTTTTTAATTGATTTCAGTCTGGCTTTGTACGAAACTGAAATGGCAGACATTAGCTAGTTTCACTCAATATTCATGTCAGCTCCTAATGTACTTTTCTTGTGAATGTTTCAGATGAACTGCCCTCTGGAATTCCTTTCGATTCCATTCATAATACAGTGTTACGTCACAATGTTTTTACTGAAGAAGGCACCCTAAGTATTCTAATCTGCTATTACTTTATTATGTTGACAATCAGGAGCTCACATAGCTTCTGGTGCCACACTGCACGATGGGTTTGCTGGCTTGCTGCAGTGTGTTAGGATTTCCAAGAGGATTCATTGCAAGAGATAAGTGTTTATCTGGCATATTTATGGAAATTTACATGAGTGTTTGGATGAGTCGGGAACATAAATTTCTCCCCCAGACATGTGGCATTTTTAAGCCTCATGTGGATTTGGATTTTAACTGTATCACATTAGCCCTTGTAATGCAAATGCACTGGCTGATCACTCGTCATGTTTTATTTATTTATTATTTTTTTGAGTTTATTTTGCGAATTCATGTTTTATTCTGCAATAGCAAAAGCAGTAACCTTTTAAGAAGATGGTGCTCTTTCATGAGCTACAGTACATTTAGTCAATATAGCTTGTGTTGTAATTCAGAGCAGAGAGGCAGAAAGTTTTGCTTTCACCTTCACCTTTCTTCTAAGAAGTGCAGATTCTGTTAGAGTGAAATGCAGTATCTGTTCTTGAGATCAGGGAAGATATATCATTTAATTTTATTCCTGGCTCTACAATGACTGAGCTCTGTGGTGTAACATTAGCAATTCATTTTTATTTCCCACTTGCTATTTGCTTTTTGCATATGCCTGACTTATCTGTGCCTGCTTGAATGTCAAAACAATTCTGTTCATAATATGCACACTCTTCGTTTCAGTCTCTTTTCCACCTTTGGGCTGAATGGTTTTCACTGGTACAGTTACATATAGTTTCCTTTTTCACTGTGGTGTTATGAAATCAGTATTACAAAATATTCAATATTCACAGTGATGCAAGAGCTGTAGTTGGCGTGGTACCATTGGTAAACATTACAGCAAACATGGTGTCAAGGATGATGACATTTCAGTTTTAAGGTCTTTTTTTTTTTTTTTTTTTTTTTTAATTATTTAAAAAATAATTTTTTTAATTATTAATTTAAATATTAAATTATTTTTTAAAATATTTAATTATTTATAAATTTTTTTTTATTTATAATTAATTTTTTTTTTTTTTTTAAATCAT
>JAUMHP010000060.1:10139421-10165473 GCA_032361065.1 Enteromius trimaculatus
TTTAAGGTCTTTTTTTTTTTTTTTTTTTTTTTTTAGAGATGAACAAAGTTTCCAGATCAGCTAACAAAAACATTTGCAGTATGGAGTAATATAAATATGCATGTATATGTTTCATTGAGCTGATATTATGGTGTTATATGATGGTGGATAGTTAGATAACATGGCGATAAATCTGAGAAATCAGCTTTAAAAATGTACCATGCTAAACCCGAAACACAAATGGAACCACTGAAGGAGGAAAAGAGCTTTTTGAAGTGACATAGTAAGGTATTCTTAGCAGTATGTCTTAAGTGAATGCATCATTGTGATTGCCTTTGATGTAAATTCAGCTCCTTTTTTCAGTGTCGTATTGAACCGAGAGTCCTTCAAATGTTGAGGATTAGAGAAGATCAGCTGCTCCAATCTTCTCACATCCTCAAGGACTTTGGTTTAACACCAGAGACTGAGGAAAAAGAGCCCTCCAGTTATTCTGAAGCTAAACATATTCTAAAGAATAACTGGAGTGAGGAATTGGCATAACTTAAGAGGAACTCGCATGGTGACAAAGCTGTATCTTTGGTATTCATGGCAATATATCTTGAATGCATGCTTCGTTCGGATTGCCTGTGGTGTGAGGTACTTGTCCTTTTTCTGCATTCCCCTTGTTGTCGAACCCATAGTCCTTCAGTTCGTAGGGATTTGAGAAGATCATCTGCTTGGATCTTCTCACATGCCTGTGATTTGAAGGCTTAACACCGTTGGAGAATGAGAAGAAGACCACTCTAGTTATTCTGCAGCTTAGCTTATTCACCAGAGTAACTGTCGGTTTGAGGAACTGGCATTAACTTGAGAGGAACATGCACTGTCACAAAGCTGAATATGTTATGTGATAGAGCTGTATCTGAAGACTCTGGGTTTATTATCAAGAGAAAAAGGGGAAAATGTGACTATGTCTTCAGGAAAATACAATGATGCTTCGATTTGAGATACAATAATATCACAGAAACAACTTGACATGTCACTCTTCATAAAAGATAAATGGTCTTTTTTTGTGTAAAACCAAGTTCTACTTCAGACACAATGGATCCTGTATCTGATCTTTTTACCTCCTCGTAATTTGAAGAAGAAGTATGGCTTTCACAATGAAGCATGCAAATGTAATGTAGATTATTATAGATACTGTAGATTACAGTCACTATACTTGACTTTTCTCCTGTAGTGTTATACCCAGAGTCATTTAGTTCATGAGGATATGAAAAGATCGTCCGATTTGATGGAATAAAAAAAGACCACTGTAGTTATTCTGCAGCTCCTCGCAAATTTAGTGTTTATCTTGGTTTTTGAGACAAAGCATTTTCTTAAAGGGTGTTTCTTGCAACTTGGCACAGCTATCCAATAACAGTCCTCTGACTGCTAGCTATAGTACATTTGCACGAAGACGAAGCTGTCACTGATAAATTTTGTTCTGTTGCAGAATCGATTACATCAATGCATCACTATCAGAAGTTTTCCACAAACACATAGTAGAGCGATTTTTCTTGCAACAGAAATGGCTTTTCGGTTAGCTATAGCTTGCCAAAACAATCGAAGCCTCTTGTGCTATCCGTGTCAAAAAAGACAAGTCTTTATATTTTATTCTGTTGCCACTTTGTTTTAAACATACGTCAGTTTGTTGACTTCCGAAGGGGGTTTGAATGCTGAATAGCGAAATCAAAGCTGGAAGCAGCATGTGTTTAGCTTGGCTGGTCTTTCTTGCACAAGTCAGTGGCTCTGACAGGGAGATCGCCAAGTCATAACAGAGCATTTCTACACTTGCAGCTCTGCACAGGCAATCTGTTTCCTAGCTGCTCCATATTTTTTTTCATAGGCTGGTGCCATTATCGCCTGTGACTGCTTGCAAGCACACACACACCATGATTTAGAGTATGGTAGTGTAGTAGGCAATGAAACTTCAGCCAATGATTTGTGTGTTCCTTAGAAGGGGACTGTATTTGCTATGCATTGTTTCCGCACAATGCTGTGGAGAGTTAAAAGACCAGCGTTTTTTGCTGCAGCCTACTGCTGGCCCTCATGTCACGAAGCACTTTGCCACGTCAGCCTACGGCTTTGTGCTGACCGCAGCAAACTGGCAATAGCATAGACTGAAATGGCTTGTGAAGAATCTCTTGGTGATTTTTGTACACAAATGTCAGTTGATGCCGGGCTTGTGTGGAATAATCTAATATTGCAATAAGTGGCATCTTCTTCAGTAGATATTCGTCTGGAGAATAGTCAGAATATTCAAATTCAGCTTGTTGGATTTTAGTGAAAATATGCTGAAATATTTCTCGACCTCAGGCCATCCAAGATGTAGATGTGTTTTCTGCTTCATCAGAAAAATTTAGCACATCACTTGCTCACCAGTAGATCCACTGCAGTCAATGGGTGCAGTCAGAATAAGAGTTCATCAACATTCCATTAATTAATGCTTTATGTCGTAATGTTTGTAAGGAACAAATCTCAAATCATTAAGATCCTGGCCAAAATATGAGTTCATAATCCATAAAAACACTTATTTTAGACTTCAGAGTTTATTTTCGGATGCAAATAGGATATTTTTAATATTCTGCTTATCCCTTGCATGCAGATCCCTATCCATGTAACCGGAACCTTCATGCATCAATATATATAAAACAAGTAAATCATATAAACTGAACATGCCGTTTTTCTGAAGCAACTTTAATGCTTCATATGGGGAGCCAGTTTTATTTTTGGGATATTTAAATTTTTTGGGATAACTATCTGCTTGAAGATAGTTTTTCCAATTTCTTTCTCAACAAAGACTTGTTGTTGTTGTTGTTGTTGTCTTCTTTACCACTGTACAAAAAAAAATGTGTTTCTAAGCCAATTTTTGGTGTGGTACTTTCCTAAAGGGAAATATCACCGTTGCCAGGTTTATATTAGATGAGGAGATGTTGCTCAAGGGAACTGTATAGAATCTCATAGCGTTCACTATGCAGTGTACTAACATCTCTAACTCAAAATCAATGGCTGGCAGATGTACAGTATACTGTTGCCAGAGGTGGTGCATATCCTTGGCTGCAAATGTACTTTTTCAATTCTCTTTGATAGCAAAAGTAGAATTTCTTTGTCTGTTAGAATAAAGCCAATTTAACAGGTTACATTTATGTTAATTATTTTGTTTAATAATTCCATAGAAAGCCTAATACTGTGTCTTTGTGAGAGGCATAGCAAGTGGTATACAAAGCATGCATCCAGTGTTTTTTTTTTTTCAGGTTCAGCAACCTGCAGCTTGTATGGCTGCAAATGGAATATCGAAATCTCCAGCGTGATGGATAATTAAGTGTATGAATGGGATTCAGAGTAGCCTAGGGCAGAAGCAGAACATGTGCCGGCTATGATGTGTTTTTCCATAAGGGAGTGGCATCCATCTCGGATAGTGAAAAACGGACTTTATGAAACCCTTGGGAGGCCGTGTAACACTGCCATTTGAATACTAAGATGAGAGGAGTAAACAAACATGAGATCCACTGTGAGGCAATGAAATATTGGAGACGTTGATGTGTGACTGATAAAATTGCTCCTTTGAAAATACTGTATGTGATTGTGTATGTTATATAAAGCTTGAGCTTTAAGACTTTAAATCACAGGTAGCTGAGGCTTAAGGGAATTTTTTGGCTTCAATACAAGTTAAACTCATTTGATAATTCATTGGTGGTATACTGTACCTGGCATACTGGCATTGATTACCACAAAAAAAGCAGAAGTCGCGGTTACAGTGGAAGTGATATAAAGAATAAAATGAATGCATGGAAAATGCATTGAAATGAAATATGAAAATGCAACCATCCACTGATCTGCTGATCTCTGGATATTTGAGTAATATTGCTTTTTTGTGCTATTATGGCTCATGGCATCGATCTATTAGTTGCAATGCAGAGGCATGGTATATTGTTTGCTGGTGCAGAACTAGTAGCAAATTGGAACTCCTGTCATAAAATGTGTTGCTTGAGCTTAGCGGTCTAATATTTCGTCCCAGAATTAAGAAACCTCACAGGATCTGGAAAAGTGAGGAACTTTGAAAAGTGTGCTGCAGATGGCATACGATTTAATGAGGTGACAAGGCTTAGAGTTCTGTAATGATTGTTAATTCACAGTAGGAGAGTGACTCTCTGTTTATTTATTTGGTTTTAGAAGTCTTTTATATGTCTCAGTGTGTTCCGTGCATATGAAAGGACTGACAATATGTGGCATATTTTTCCTGCTTATGAGTTCTGTAAACAACCGTAAATTCAGGCCTATCAAAGAGCAACATTTTCTGTGTTAAATTGGATTTTTGGTTGCATTTTAATGCAGATTTCCTGCAGTAAGTGTTGCAAAACATGTCAATATAAATATTACAGTTATATAATGTGCTTAATTATAATAAATATTGTCAAAAAGCAATTAATTTAAATAAAATTAATGTGTTATATTTTGCATGCATAGAGATATTTAAGGTGGTTGACTTTTATCTCATGATGCATTAAAAAAAAAAAAGTAGTTCTAGTAATAGTACATTTACCTTGTGCACAATACAATTTAACAGTTATTTAATATTGCAGTACGACAATTGTTTATTATAACACTTATTTGTTGTAATGTTTCCTCCTTGTTAGGGTGTTAGAGGAAAGCTGAAGGCAACAACAGTAGAGACCTGCAGTGTATTCATTCTAAATGGCCATAACTATCTTCACTCTCAACTAAAAAAAAATCACCTTTTACTTTGCAGTTCATTTATATTCTTTGATGAAGTGGGATGATGGTCCTGGGTTTAGAGAATGGATCATATGATGACCATTTCCTTCCATTTGTAACATTGTGATAGGGATTCTCATGGGATATTATCAGGTGCTTAAATGGAGACCATCTATCATGTGGCCAATGCAAGTGATCCTATAATGGTCGAGATGATCTTTGTCTGAGCCTGCCAACAGCGTTTTACCACACTGAGCAAAGAAAAGGAAAAATCGCTCTGTTTTGTTCCATTTAATTGCTCCATTGTTTGAGTTTTATGTGTTTTAGCTGGCTGGCGCTTCAGCTTATAAGACTTTGTGCTGTATTTAAACATAATTACCAGAGCATGATGGGAAATGATGTGTTAAAATGAGGAAAATTGCAGTTTATAAAACATTTGGGTGAGGTAGTTAGTGAATCAACTCTTTAAAAGGATTTGTTACCTCCCGAGGAAGCATTTGTCGATACGATTTGCTACTATATTTGACATCACTTTTTTTATTTATGTTCTTGATTGGAAGGCAGCTGGAATATGCGTAGTCTCCCCTTTGATTTGGAAGCGTCATACAACCATGGACAACTGTCAGGGAGCCCTGCCTTGCACCAGCAACAAACACTAATTGACGATTGATCCTGCAGTTGATAAGCAGGGCCTCTAAGCTATTAGTCACTGAAGGCCTACAGCATGAGGCGAAGTGATGAAGAGGAGCTTTTATTGGATTCTGTCTTAGGAAGCCCACTGAGGAAACATGGTTCCTTACATGCCACACTGATTGACGGTGATTTGGTTTTGGGAACATGGCTTTGTCGAGACCAAGTATGAGGGACACTTAGTAGGAGATCTTTTAGGACAGAGTGGGAATGAGAGGCGATATTTCAGAGTTTGTCTGTACCAGGAGAATGTTACATAATATATGCATTGTAGACAGGTGGCTCTAATAAATTATTCAAGAATGTGTCTGGTTCATATGTCATCTCAAAATTAAAAGTTAATTAATTTATTTATTTACATAACATGTTATATCAATGTATTTCAAAGAAAGTGCAGCCTATTTTAATAAGCTTTTTTCTCATTTGCTTGTTCGATGGTTTGTGGGTGAGTAAATTCTCACCAGTTTTTCGTTTTTGGGTGAACCATTACTTGCATTATAGTTCAAATTATTTAAATTGTGTTTAAATTAAGGTTACATTACCTGACTCCGTTTGCTACATTGCACATGCCAGAGGCACAGCACAACTGAAGTCCCAGAGCAATCATTTTTCTTTTAAATTCAAATAAAAAAACATGCAGGCTAACAGTTGCATTGCCTTTTCTTAAAAAAACAACAAACAAAACAAAACAAAACAAAACAAAACAGAAGATCGGTTTCAGCCTCTTGCCAGATTTATTAAACCAGATTTACGCACTGTATGATTTTGATAAATTGTAATTATTGAAACCGATCATATGCAGTGTCAAAGGAAAAGAAAATAGAAAACTAATTGTGCAGGTCCCTGAATCAGTAACAGGCAATGCAGATCTGCAATCCTCCCCCACCCCCTTTAAACCTTAATGCGTTAAGTTTAGTCCTTAATATCTGATTTTATTTACATTGATCTGTTATTCCATATTCTAACCTGCATCCCTGCAGGAGCCCTGCGGCACCTTTTGCTGTGAGCTGGCCAAGAATCTGATGACAGTCTGTTTTAAATTTTCAGTAATCAGTGAACATTTGACAGTGACATAAATAAGAGTCAAGCAACCTCTCCGCTCCAGTCTAAAATGTATTGCATCACTGCAGGGTTGTGCATCACTCAGACCACAATTGCAGTTTGAATTTGAATTCATTTAAGCCATTTCTGCGCTCTCAGCTGTAGACATCCTCTTAAATTTTAAAATCTTCCTGGTGTCATGAGGCGTAAACAACATTCTGCTCATTCAGAAGTATTATTATATTTCTTAATGCAATCTGTCAAGTGGTTATCTATAACTAAATTCCACAAGGAGGCCACTTTGGCTCCAGAACTTTGGTGTTTTGAGGCAATTACAGAACACTGCATCTTTTGACTTCAATGACAGTGTTCCTCTTGGCAGCACTCTGGTAATTTAGTCAGTCAATGTTGCAAAGTGAACACTGGATAAGGGATGGATATTAGAGAAATTGTATTATAAAGAAGCATAACCAATTATTATGCCGCTTGCGAGACACGAACCTCCCTACTGGGGCTTAAAATTTGCACTCCTCTGGCCCCTAGTACAGTCGAGTTCAACCTCATTTCATGTGAAGCCACCGATAGTCATGGCACACCACAGAGATAACCAACAGCCATCTGCTTTTAATAGCCTTTCACTTGGGGGTTGTAGGGTTTGTTGAAACACCCACTGTGTTGGAAATGGACTGTCTTCTTCTAACTCATGATCCGTCTCTCCCTCGTCTGTGAGGTTTGTGAAGCAACAGCAAGCATCCATCATTAATGATGGGCGAGACATTTTGCAAATACCAAAATCCAATGTCTTTGTGTGGAGAAACGAGCACTATTCATTTCATGATATTCATCAACAGCCAGGGCAACGTAGTTGGTCTGTTTGTTAACGGATTTATTTACAGTATCTGTCTTTAGATGGATATTTCTGTCTGACTGATTAATATGTGTTTCTGTTCATTGATAAGTATCTTCCTTCTGCCAGCGAATGAGTCTGTACTCCAGATGTGCATGTCGCTGTCTGTTTGTTTGTTTGTTTGCTGTCTGTCAGTTGTTCTCTGTGTGTCATACAGTAGATTTGGAATCTGCGCGTTGTATGCTATACGTGATGTATGGGTGGAGGATATACTGGTAGACACAATTACCCGGTAGAGATTTTGGAGTGTCATCTCCATTGTGGTTGCAAGCTCATGTGACGTTGCCCTGCTGTATGGGCACGAAAATGTATCCGTTGTCAGAGAGGTGTACTGATGTGAAGATAGTGCTTATATAAAGCACAGTTGATCTGAACATTTTAAACAGTTATTTTTTTGCCACTATCCACATTTTTCTTGACATAAAAATGGGAACGGCCATATGTAAATTCTAGCTTCGGTCTCATCCACATCCAGCTATTTTTAGCTGTACAAAACCGTTTTGCTGCTTGATATTGAAAATTGGTGTGTCTTATTATATTATTATTAGTGCTTACCGCAGCGTCTAATGAACTGGAAGCCTCACCCACAGGCTTACCACATTGAAGAAAAAGGTGGATATGAATGGTTGAATGGTTAAATACACTCTTATAGTTGTCAAAATGCAAAATGTTTTTGCAAGCATCCTTGTGAATGTGAACACAGTAATTTAGGTCTTAAATGACAGCAAACAGCTGAGAAAGAGGACCTATTTAACACTGTATTGGATCCAAGCAGCTCTTAAAGTCACTAATGAAATATTTCAGCTCTCTGTCATTGATGTTAATCAAAAAACAAAAGAGAAAAAAATCGCTCTAGTCTTGATTAAATCACTTTTTTCAACTTTATTACTTTATACACTGTAGCATTTATTGATTTTTCTACTGTGTTTGTTTTTTTCTGTCCTATAGGCTAGCTTGCAGTTAATTTCTTGTTCTCATTTATATCGCTGAATATTTCATATTGTCTTCAGTATTCTTGGGTTTTATTTTTAATTTAGGCTAGTATTAGTTTTTTTGTGATATACTGACACAGCTGACAATTATGACATTTCTATGGTATCTAAAAACCTTATTTAAATCCAAAATAACTAGCCTATATTGTGATATATATATATATATATATATATATATAAAATGCAGCAAACATATCGGCTGTGTAACAGCATTTAAAAGTGTCCGAGAAAGATGCTGCAATCATTATAAGCACAGACAGCGTGAGACCGTTTAGCACTGCATCTCAAGTCTCCGCTAAGAAGAGGAAGGTTGGCTGTTGCGGGTTGATGACTGAATGTACAAAATGGCCTCAAATGATTAGTAAATAAACTGCATGTAGCGCTTTTTTTTTTATTTTTGTATTTATTTATTTTTTTCCTAGTCTAGTCTGCTGCATATCCATTGGCATTGTATGCAATCATTCATGTATGCAATTAGCCCAGTTTTTTATATTTCATAGTTTGTTCACCATCCAATCTTTGTCACATCCTATCTATCTCCTGCTCACCACCCATTCCTGCTGCAACTGATCCCCATCCATATGTAGTTTATTCCCAGTATTTACAGTGTGTGCATGTTTTCCATGTTATTTGTTCGCTTTAGGCATGTTTTCGTTTGTTGATATCCGTCTGTCACTCTTGTATGTTATGACTATATGTCATCCCTTTGCTATAAATTTTTTTTTTTCCATTCTTCCCTATATGGACATTTCATCTTTGTCTGTACATACTGTACATCTATCGTTTTATTTATCTATCAAAATGTCTGTCTGTCTGTCCGTCTTTCATCCATTGCTTCTTCTGTCCCATTGTTGCTCTGTTTGTCCAGAAGTCTATATAAAAGTCTGTTCTTTCTTAAGATTAAAGGAATACAAACTTTTCATTTGTTTTAATTTGTTTGTTAAAAATATGAAATGTGCTTCCTGTAGAGTCTAATCGGATTAATTCACCCCCAAAGCCATGAGAACGCACTGCTCTGTAAAGATCTTATGAATCTCAGTGGTGAGATTGGTAAAAGTGCTTTGGTCTGCTCTCTGATTCTTTGATAAATGGGCTCTTACTTTCAGCGGAGCTAAATAGCAGGCCAAACTCCCACAGCACAGCACTAAGTTTTCAATGACAGTTTGATTTGAGTGCAACTTCTCTCCTGTGAGCAGCGCATCAAATTCTGCTGGAACACAGACTGGTGTGTGCTCCTAATCTCTGCATTCAATTTGGCCCCATTACCCCTCAAAGTGGCTGACAGGAGAGGGCAGGGTGCATAGGGGGAGAGATTTAATCCAGCACCAGGGAACATTCGCTAAATCATAGCCTGAGGGTGTGTAGATTAGTGCCCCAATACACAGCACACTCCTGCTCTCTCTCAGGTGCTGAAGGAGGTGAGTGACTGTCACGTCCACCTTCGCTAACCCTCTAGTTCACCGTATCTCTCTTTGCGGTTGGGAGATGAACCAAAAAGTGGTGCAGTGATTTTCCTCATCTTTGTGCTAATGCTAAATAAATAATTAAATTGGGATGCACAAAAAGTTAGTTTTTTTTTAGTTCAAAGAAATGTCGTTTTGAGATCACATGGGTTTTCTGGTCACATAAACCAATAGTCTCTTTCTCTTTACTACTAGATATAGCATTAAATATGCATTAATGAATATTAGAAGCTATGTGAGAGAAACAAGGACGACTTACTAAAATATATTGTGTCTCGTAATCGCTAAATCAGTGTTTGAAGACGTCAATAACATGGTATGTAAGCAGTGTCACTTAACTTTGCATTTATCTGAAGAAAAGCTATTTGTTATTCATGGCTTGCTAGTCAACAGTAAAAAAAATAAATCGATTCACGACTCTATATGCATAGTAATTCTATTCTGTTTGTTTTTTTTTGTTTAGTTATTTTTCAGCGAATTGCAGTACAAGTATAATTATATAATTCAGAAGTTGATAACTACTTTAAATGTTTATATACAACTTTTATTTGCATGTTGATCATTTAATAAATTTGATGAATCAATTTAATAAACCTTTTTTGGGGGGAAGATGGGGGGGGCAGTTTTGCAGTTGTACCATTCATTTTGCTTTTGGAGTTTCAGGGAAAAAAAATGTTTTGGTGCATTGCTAATTCTAAGCTCGTGTGGATTGATGTGCAAACACGGCCCTCAGGGCTTTGGCTGGAGGAAGGTGGGATGTGGACAGAGTTGTCTTGAGGAGGCAGAGTGGAAGGATAGAGAGTGAAGATTTGCTTGGCTTTGTTCACCCTTAGGGCAGTGTTTACAGCTACCCCAAGAGCCCTCTTTTAGATTACTGAGCGTTGTGGCTCGCTAAGGCTGCTGGTAGAGGCCCTGATGGTCTTTATTCTAAAAGGCTTTTTGTAGTACGCTTTGGTAGCTTTTTTAATAAGCAGGTAATCATGTGATCAGTGAACACACACCACTGCCATGAGGTGTAGTGCCAGTTCTCTTAGTAGAAGAAATTATATTCTTAGTAAAAAAAAAAAAATTGTTTTGAGTAGTATCATATTGGTTATGTTTTGTATTTGGTGTTGGTGCACTTTTAAGGTAAACTTTGAATATAATATTTAGCAGACTGCACATTTATATTGTTGTGATGACTGAAATGACTTGTAGGTTTTAAGGAGATTTTTAAAAAATTATTTAATTATGCAAAATGGTGAACATAATATTGCCCATTATCTTAGTATTTGCTGAGATTTTGAGAATTTTCTGGATGAGAGGCAAACAGAGCATGTTTGAAGGGATCATATGATGCAATTTTAAGTTTTCCTTTCTCTTTGGAGTGTTACAAACTGTTAGTGCATAGATAAGATCCCTAAAGTTACGAAGACTAAACTTTCAAAACCAAAGAGATATTCTTTATAAAAGTTACCACTTGTCACACACGTCATGGTGTGGGTTAATTTTCATAATACAGCTAACATGCGCGGGACAAGATTTGATGGGAGAACGCGGGCGCTGGCGGTAAGGTCCTCATGTTAGTGCGGGTTGCAGGAGTATAGAATTATTCGCGGGACTCCCGCAAAATGGATTTATCTTAAAATTAATTTAATTAAAACAAATATTCTGTTATTTATCTAATGCACAAAAGCAACAAGAACAAATAAAGTAAAAACAATTTACAGGCGCAAGTTCGGAAGCTAATTATCGCGTGGTTCATGCGTGGAACTATAGACTCACACCCACAAGAGCACGACACAGATAGAAGCTAAGTTGTACTTAATGCTGAACGTTATGCTGAAGGAATAACGTTAAAAAGTATTAGTATTAGGCCAAATGTTTTTCTGTTTGACCACTTGAGAAATAAACTTAAATAAACTTTGCAAAATTATCAGCCTATTTCTAACTGTTCTGAAAACTCCTCGATCGTGTCCATGTTTATCATTCCTTTTAATTAAACTAAACTAAACTAACTAAATTAAATTAAACAAATAAAACAAAACATATTTGTTTATTTTCCATTTCTTTTTTATTTATATTCAAAAGAGAAGCAAGTGAAAGAAATAATAGAGTAGCGGGAAGAAGCAGTGGAAATAAAACTACTTATATGTTTACCTGCGGGATTTTGCGGGCGGGAGCGGGACAAAACCTGAATACTGCGGGTGGGAGAAAATAATATATATTTTAGCGGGAGCGGGACTGAAAAATGTCATGCTTTGTTTTTGCTTCCAATAAAGGACTAGAAATCAGTTAGCGGCGTAGAGTTATGTTAGTAATTTCTCCAATGTGTCATATCGCCAGAACATGGCATCACCTTATAGTAAGGGCATAACATTTCCATTACACAGTTGATGTATGTGACCACAGTGCACTGGATAGCTGGCCAGTCCTAGCACACCTTGCTTTATTGGAATGATGAGCTTTGTACAAATGAACCCGTTTTAGAAGGCGGGGCTTAGAGGAGAAACAATAATATACAGTATGTGAAAAATAATGTTGTTGTTTAGTTTTTTGGTTTTTTTTTTTTACCTTAAACCGCATAAACCACACCAAATGCTCAAAATAATGTTCTTTTTAGCAACATTTTATAACCATTTAAGGAAATCTTTACAGTCGAGACATTTTGTTCATTTGGCTTCTGAAATGTCCTACTGGGGTCATAAAACAATATAGTGCCTGTACAGAAATGGCTTCCAAGTGGTAGACCGTTTCTCATTCATTTTCATCAAAACCCACAACTCCCAGCCTCTGACTCAACCCTTGCCACTTATAAATCAATTCTGTGTTATTACAGTAGCGGTAGCAGAGACTGATTCTGAATTTATGAAGCATTTGTAACCTCAGCTAAAGCAGAGGAGGCCTTATGATTTGTTTATATGCTCTGGTTATATTATTTTTTCTTATTGTTGTTTTAACTGAACATGTACTGTAAATCCTTTGGTTTATCCAAAAACTTTCATAATTAATTCTGATCAGCGGTGTAATTCGAGACGTTTGGTTGATATAAAATACCGTCATGGTCTGTGAGTCATATAATAGTAGCCTGAAGTTACTGTATTTTACTGTATTAAAAAAATATGCAGTACTTTTTAGTTTATTACGGTTTGAGCTCATAATACATTTTTAACTTCTCTCTAGTACTTCTAGTTTTGAATTGTCCCAGTGCTTTGACTGGAAGCTTTGCCAATCATGTAAACAATAGCTGTTTGGATCCTCTTTTTGGCCTCTTTCATTTAAAAATTCCTGTTGTCTCCTGAAACAAGACCAACTTGTATGTTGACTTTTCATGCATGCAAGCATCTGGTGCATGCTGTCTGTTTATTCCCAGTCCAAGGGGATGCTATCTGCAGCCGGCTATGTGCTGTGTTGTTGTTTTTTAGCTTCTTCTCAACAGGCCATTGCTCAAGATGCTTTGGAATGTGAGAATTTGCCACCTTCCTGCATGAGAAGGAAACCGAGCAATTTGACATTAATGGTAAGGGAAGTACTTGGTTCATTCACAGACTGTCAAAGCACAACTAGTCGCTGCTCACCTTCCCCTCCCGCCTGTTAGCATTTAAGCAGGTTCCCAATTAACGTCACCGCTACATGGAACATCGCAGCACAAGTCTTCATCTGTAATGGGTTCCCTTTATTTTGTTCTTATTGCGCCTCTAATGAAAATGGGAACCACACTGTTAATGTGTTCCTGTTATATTTGCATTTAATAACGATTGCCTAAGGCTTAGCAAGGTTTGGAAGCCGGGCTTTGAGAGCCACAGGGTCTGGAAAGTTGGTAATTTCATTGTTGATTTATGAGTTTTGCATTCGGCTCAGGCACTTCCGCTAATATCAAGCTTCTAACTTGAAAATCCACAATAACCTTCTACATCGCTAATCCGAGCTTTAGCCGTGGTCTTTCCACAACGCTGATGAGTAATGTTGGGAGTCTGTTTACATAATGCTCAATATATGTTAAGCCTTAAGAGCAGCTTTAGCACTTACCTCGGGGCTGTACTTCCTGGGACCGCATTTCCTCTCTCTTTTGGCCCTGTTTGCATCTGGTATTGACATCTGCGGGTGATCCGAACACAAGTGGTCATCTGAGACTGCTGTTTATGGCGGGTATTAAATAAGTTTTAAATGCGTCTCCTATGACCATTTGTTGTGACAGTGTCTCTGAAGGAAAAAATGATAAATGAAGACTTTTTTGTGAATTATATAATTGTATTGTTAAATTCAATGCAAAATATAACACAGATATTTCTGATAAAAGCTGTAAACGTGAATAATGTGTGAATTAATGTACTTGTTCTGGCCAAAATATTTGATATCAATCTAAATAAATATGTAAATATTATACATCAATAGGACTGTACTGAATAAGACAATAATCCTAATTCTACTACTACTACTATAAAATAAATGCATGATAACTGTCCTGTAAAAATATTATTATTAATAAATTAAAAAATCCAGTTATGAAAAAGTATGAAAATAGTAATAATGTAAAATATAGCTTTTTTTTAATTATTAGTAAAACTGCTACTAACTTACAAAATGAAAATGTAAATAATCAACTATGTAGGATATACAGTAATATAAATGATAATTATAGTATTTTTTTATGGATTTGTTTTCGTAATTTCTTTTTTTAAATGAAGGGATCCTTGAATCTCAGAGATATGTTTCAAATCTCAGATTGCTATTCATTCAGAGCTTGAACGTTTCTGCTGTTCTCTTTCTTTCATATTCCGCAGTCAGTTGATGCAAAGCGTATTTTTAATCCTGACATAAAGATTTTTTTTAACATCCTTAAATGCACCGCCCCACTGCCGTACATTTCTCCGAGGCCCTTCTGTCATTTCAACCACCTGCAGGGCAACAGAGAACGAGGGCAGAGCCGCAGGTGAGAACTGCTGTATGCCAAAAGTCAAAGGTCATGTAGATGAAGAGAAGCTCCCCAGAGGCATTTTAATTAGGCTGTGATATGAAATCATCTCCCCCTGTGCCAACTTCTGAGGCGATTAAGCATAACTGCTCTTATTCAGCCTGGGCTTTTCAATAATTAGACAGAGATTAATGAGGATAATTTGGATTTATGTAACAGGTTAAGTAGACATTCTGTGTGACAGAGTTCCAGGGACCAGCAGGCCAGCGTGGACGGTGACTCCATATATATACATATGACTACATACATACACCCCCCAACCCCCCGACTCCCAAACCAATCTTGTCATGGAGATATTAATGAGAAATACAACAAATATCCTTCTGCTGGCCTGAGCCAAATATTAGGAGGATCATTTTGTGTAATATTTGAAAGGTGTGATTTGTCTCTTTGAATTACAGCACAAAGATCTTCTCCCATGGACTGTGATTACAGGTTTTGGAACAACCCCAATTATCTGAATCAGTTTAAGAGCACGATCAGTGCCCAGAATGATACTGGCACTGTTGTCCTCATGTAAGGTCCTAGAGCTCAGGAAAAGAAAATCTGAGCTTTTTCCTAGAGCGACGTTGTCCAGGAATTAATATCAGCTTAAATGGGCAGTTTTGCCCATTACAGTAACTATAGATGAGCTTTCTTTTATATGTGTGTATGATCCTGAGCTCTTGGTTTGTACTAGATCTTGTATTCATTTAATTTATTAAATTATTTGGTTTGTTTAGTATGTATCATGTGTTTGTTTATTATATGCACTAAGTTTATATATAAAATAACAAATAAAAAAAAAATACAGCTAACTAATACAATAAAACAAATTAAAAACATAATAAAAATTTAAAACAAATTTAAAAATGAAGAACCCCCCCACTTGAAATGTAAAACCACTTGAACATTGCAAAAAACAAACAAAAAAAGTCTACTTTAAAGACTTGCGTATTTCAGTCAATAGCATGAAATGTGTTTTTCAGGAGGACTTCAGATTTTTATCCACCAACTTAACTTTGTTGTGAAGGATAACAGGATGTCCACTTGAAAGTATCGTGGTTGAGAAGTTCGCACATCCTGTTTGTGAGCTAGATGTTGCTGATCAGAGCATAGTCAAAATGCCATTTATGTTGTCCTACTTTATTAACACCGTTATTTCTGGAGTTGTGTGGATATATTTGCCTATAGTGCTTTTGTGAAGAATATTTAGCCCATCAAAAAAAGAAAGAGCAAAAAATAAACAACTAAAGCCTTAAGGTAATGACAGACATTTCGCTTCATCCCTTTCTCAATATTGGAATGTGAGGTTTGTATTTATGTGCTTTTCGGTGTGTGTCTGCTCTTTAATCCCACATCATCTGTTGAGCGCGTCAGACTGGCTACTTTTACCAGGTCTGAACTGTACTGAACCCTTAAGTCGTATCCGCTCGATATAGGAACTCGTTTCTGCAGGCATGTGATTATGTCAGGGCTGCTGGGGTTCTAGCGGTTACATAATTTGCACCATAGCAGTATGGCTGTGCTCTAATGTCCCTTTCGTTTTTCTGTATTAACCGGTGTTTGAGAGAGAATGCAAATCGCTTTTGAAATTATAAATTCGAAAGTGCAAGATGCTTCATTTGTCTGTTGTTAACATTAAACTTTAGTGACTGATATTAGGCATAATTTACAGAACATATACACTAAATATTTTTTATTTAGACATAAAAAGAAAAGAAAAATGCTAGGTACATTTTGGAATATTTAAAGGGTTAGTTTACCCAAAAATTAACATTACTCACCCTTGTGTCGTTCCAAACCCATAAGACGTTCGTTTATCTTCGGAACACAAATTCAGATATTTTTTTAAGATGTCCATCTGTCCCTCCATAGACAGCAACACAATTTAAATGACCCCAGATTCAGAAACAGCAAAAACGCCGGTAAAACATGTAAATGTAAAACACAGAATTTTCATCTTTGGGTGAACTGACCCTTTAAGATGTTATAGCCTAACCTGTGTGCTGGAGTAGTTATATGAATTATTATAAATTTGTAATTTACTCAAAAAAATCCATATGATCATTGATTATCATAATTTCACCATTCTAATAATTTCACCTTAATTTCACCATGCTAAATGTTTTCGAAGTAGGTCTCTTGCTCACAAAGGCTGCATTTATTTGATCAAATACAGTAAAACGGCAATAATGTAAAATATATTATTACAATAAAGAGTTCAGTATTGAATTGACTTTTTAATTAAAATGCAATTTATTCCTTTGAAGACAAGGCTGAATTTTAAAAGTCTCCTCCTGACATATGATCTTCTGTGTTCTTGCTGTCGCTGACATAATCTCTGAAATCTAGTTGTGAAGTAGAGAACTGGATGATGTAGTTGGAAGGGTGCAAGGGCTGGGAAGTAATTTTGTCTCCTCTCGTTTTGGGTAGGTCATATGCTGGTGGGTTACAAAAGCTTTGCTGTTTCTTCCTCCTTGGGCAGCGGTTGGCCAGAAAATGATCGATGGGGGATTGTAGAAGTGACCTCCTATATAGGTTTTGCTAACAGATTGGGTTCTAATTAATCTTAGTGCTGCTGGGAAGTGCGTTACGGCTTTTAGCGTGGCTCCATAGGCTGTTTAACCTGTTTGCCTTGTCGTGAGATAGACTCGGTAATATGGTTTTATCCTGTAGGGCTCCTGCTGATATTACCCACAGCACTGCTGTCCCCAATGTCAAGCTTCCTTGAACGGTTAAATAAAACAGCGATTTTTCTCTCTCTCTTCCTCCCTCCCTCTCTTGCTCTCTCATCTCGTGTGCATGTGAGTAAGCAACCTCCTGCCAGTGATTGATAATGCCCCTCATTATTTGTGCCATTTCATCTTTGGCTTCCTGGGGAAAGCCTCATGCAGAGACTGTCTGTATGCTTGGAGCACCTGCTAATGACTCTGAAAACAGCCCACTCTCCACGCACATACACATGCAGCACAAATTCAAAGCAGAGGCAGGAAGTTCAGCACTGGCCACGCGCTTTTACCAGCTGGTGCAAACGATCGCCTTTTCAAATCGGTTGAGACCGCTTTTTAACCCAACAAGAGTCAAGGGCTGTTCGGAATTGCATGCTCATGTCCTTGCATGCTAACTACTTTCTGTGTGATGTAATAGAAGTAGTTAGTGTGCAACTTTGTTAGTATACAAATTTTCAAACTAGGAATGGACGATATGGCAAAAAATACTATATCATAATATATATATATTTTCCTATTTTCCAAGTTGTCTGAGCAGTAGAGCCAAACCATTTTTTTTTTTCAAAAACAAAGCCTTATGTAAAATTAAAAATGTAAAAGAAAAAAAGAATGGCAGACATTGGGCAAAGATAAAATCCAATTATTTTTTTATTTAATGCATGTCATGTATAGGCTCTAGAAAAATCCCTTCGGTTTAACTTTTAAAGAATATTCAACAGCATTCGGTATCCAAATACTGTAGTAAGCTTGTTTTTTTTTTCTTAACATGCCAGAATGCCTCACCTGTTTTGAGGCCTACAGGAAGCAGCACAGGAAGTGAGGTCGGGGCTGCTGGATGCCTTTGGGAAGTGTATAAATGACAGGAACAAAGACAAGCTAGAGATAAGGTGACAGGAAATGGCAGGATTTAAATGCGCACTGCACCCCCCATTGCTTTTTTTTTCTCCCCTTCCCTGCCTCATTTATTCTTTGCAGAAGGACAGCAGCATTAGGGCGACGTGTGAAAAGTCTTCCCTAACAAAGGGATTTGACGAATAAATGCAATATTACGGTATTGATTCATCCGGGCTGGATGTAATCTCAAAGAACGCCGGAACAATGAGCTTAAATCGTGTGAGCATTAGCTGTTATGAAACTGCAAGCGAGCCTGTGCTGATCATGTTTTTTTTCTCTGACTGCAAAAATGACTCCTGCGTTTGAATCATAAAAGAGAAATCCAACAGCACAGAGAAGCATAAAATCTGCTAAGAGCCATGTATGATGACTGTTTTGTAATATTCTTTCATATTCTTTCTAATTTGCCTTATAAAATCCTTTTCAGCTCAGCGGTAGGCCAGCCTGGGTAAAAACAGAGTGTGTGTTAGACAGTCTTCTCAGATTAAAGGAATAATTCACCCAAAAATGAAACTTCTGTTGTTATATTTATTCACCCTCATGCCTTTCCAAACAAAAGGAGAATTTTGAAGGGGCTTGAAGCAACATGGGGTTAAATCAGTAACATCATTTTACATTTTTAGAAATTTCCAAAATCCACTTAGCTGTACATTGTTCATCTTTATGGTGCATTACTTTACTAGTGTCGGGCTGTGATATCATTGGGAGCACAACAATATTTCCGCAAAAACAGCTGTGAGCACAGCGCAGTCAGATATAGACAAGCCAGCAGTGGTCTTATCAGCCCGGCCATCCATCCTGTCCGGTGCTTTTGGGCTGTCATTGCTGTTTGAATACAAACTCATCTTTTGATATCACAGAGATATAGCAGAACATTTCCGCAGAGACATACTGCGGGTCAGCACTTTATTTTTGTGCTGTAACTTTATAAATCTTATTGGGCTATGTGTTAAACCCACTAAGTGATGGAAATAACTGCCAAGTAAATCTCTCTGGCCTTCAAACAGCCGCATTTGATGTCAGAGACTGCTTTATGGAGCAGTAATGAGCGATGTGAACATGCAGAAGCTGTTTTTAGAGGCTAAAATCAGCACTGCTGCAATAGATAGTTCACCACATATGAAAAAGGTCATTATTTACATATCTTACATATGCTTTTTATTTCTATTAACAAACACAAGCAAACAAATTTGACAAAATTTGAAAAAAAAACAGGCATCGAGCAAGAAATATGTTACTGATCATTTTCATCACAACTTCAAAAAATAGCATATGTGTATGCATGTGATATGACATATACAGTAACTGTATGTTTACTGTGTGTTCTTGATTTCTCCTGAAACATATTTTTTGAAGAATCAGTGAATCTATTTTGCTCCTTTTGTGTACCATGAAAGAAATAAGTCCTGCTGGTCTGATAATATGAAGATATGCCAATAGTAACAGTATTTCATTTTTGGGTGAACTTCGAAGTGATCCGATCACTTGCGGTGAGCTTTTGATTTGGAGTATATGTTATGCACTTGCAATGCTAGCGAATTGTATAGAGCCGTGTTCAGTCTGATTGGCCTTTTTGTGTTAAGTAGGTCACAATCTCATTGGACTTTTCCATTAGTAAGACTTTGAAGGAGGGATGCCAGTTACTTGGTCACCTGCCATAGTTTTTCCGTTCCACATTGTAAGCTTTAAGGAGTTAATACTTAAAAATGGTAATTTAATAAATAGCTATTAAAACGAAATGCATTTATGACAGTAATTCAGCGTGTTCAGTAATAAGCCGACAAGATGCGATTTAGAATGACAAAACCCTTCAACTGCAGTTAAAGCTTTACAGCCAAGCGAGCCGAAGTGATAATTTCATTCTGTCCTCTATGATGTAGTGTATGGCCAAAAGTATGTGAACCCACTCTATAACAAGTTTGCTATTCCTGTCCTTTCTGTGAGGGTGATTAGATATTGTGGAAGAACTTAACTGGCCTGCACAAAGCCCAGGCCTGTACATCACTGAACAGCTTTGAAATGAATTGGATCGCAGATGTCAAGCCAGACTCTGTCCCCCACCATCATTGGCTGACCTCACTGATGCTCTTCAGTCTGAATGAGAGCAAATCCCTGCTTCTGTGTTCCAACATCTAGTTGAAGGCCTTCCCAGAAGAATCAACGCTTTTAAAGCAGCAAACGGAGGGATTAATGCTTTTTTGCCATGCTTTTGAAATTAAACGTTCAAAGACACAAGAGTGTCAGTAAGGTCAGGCACTGATGTTTGGTGTTTGAATCTGCTTTTCTGTTCCAGTTTATCCCAAAAGTATTCAAAATGAAGAGGTTCAGGTCTGGGCTTTGTGGGGGTTTTTTTTCTGCTTTTTGTCTGGGCTTGCTGGATTTTATTTTTAGTAGTTAATAGTAGCTTGACTGTAGTTGACCCAGTTTAAATTATGAGTAGCTTAGAAAGCTTCCCCAACAATTCACATTATTGTGATCTATTATGAACAAAATTAAATATTTTCTATTAAAAGTTTAGCTTTAAAGCAACTTTGTACACTTGCCCTGTACATTTTTTTTTTTTTTTTAGCTGTCTTTCTTCAGTTTTTATATTTTAAATAGAGCACTGCATAGTCCCCACCATTTTTCTTTCATGTGTACAAAGCTGCAGAGAAAACTGTGATGAATAATTTTCGTGAGAAGCTCTGGCATATCTATTATAAACAGAAAACCCGAAAGACCCTGGAGCATGACTTCATTCACCTGGGAAAAAGACCAAGGCAGCACTCTTATGCAGAGCTGCTGTTTTACAAAATCCCATTTATTGCTGCATTAGTCAGTCCTTTTCTGTAACTTTATAGGCTTACAGAAAATGGCCTTAATATTCCCATTTTCACGATGATCGAGTGATTAGTCCTGTCGTGAAAAAGGGGCATTTCAAGACTACCAATTCCTATTTAGGCCTGATTAAATTAACTAGTTGCGCTGAAGGTTCTGACTGGCTGCCGTTGGGCTGATCGTGCTGTAAAATAAGAGTGATTCGATGCATGACTCGATTTGTTAATGTATGCAGTGCATTACTCATCTTCTCAGTGATAATGTACTAATGCAGTAAAATGTGGTCTTTAGCCTAAGCATGTTGAGGACCCCAATCATCACTCCTAGAAAGTGAAGCCTTTTAAAGGAAGTGCAGACTCAGCGAGCGTGACTAAATGCCTTTAAAAAGATTACAGTAGAGTCAGTGGATGAGAATGAATCAGTGTAAGATGCCAGGGTCAGTCGTGTTACTCATAGAGTTACTGGAACTAAGGATGCACAACATCTTGGGCTTGTTTTATTTTGATTGCGTCTGTTGCCATATGCATTTAGCTTTTTTTCCTTCTTTATTGTGAGTGAAATTTCTGTAATACTGGCCATGTTTATCTTCTAATAGTCACAGATCACGGATATTAAAGAGAACACCCAAAAATTAAACTTGTCATTTACCCTCATTTCAGTTTAAACCTGTGTAACTTGCACAAACACTAAATACTGACGAAGTGTTTTGGATCAATAACCTGAAGATTTTACATTCAGATGTTGTTAATAAAATAAGGGCGGGTAAATGTTGGCAGAATTTCTATTTTTGGGTGAACTCTAGCTTTCAAACAAAGCCATTGCAACTAGTAAATCATTCACATTTTACATAGTAAATGCAGTCTGTTTTGAAGTACAAATTAGTTTTTGATGACATCAGGGGAAAGAAATGATAATCCACAGCTAAGCTTTCTGGAATTCATTATCTTAATGCAGTCTGATATTTACCACTGTTCAGCAAATGACATCCGGATATAACTCAACAAAACAAAGAAATAAACTTGCCCTCAAGGAGAAAATATGTTACAAGATATATCCAGCCATGTAAAACTGCTGAACACATCGTAAAATGCTTACTTATATACTGTAGACCAAGACTATGTCAATTAGTTAAGAGCGGAATGCATGTTACAAGGCCCTGGATTGAAGTTCTGAGCTCATTTTATTGGACATAGTTCTCTTTAGAGCAGCTCTTTAAATGGCAATTTACATGTGACCTATATTGCTGGCAGTGCTGTACCAAAATGGCCCATTTGGATAGAAATTAATGAGAAGAGAAATGCAATAGCCATAGATTATCTGTCAGATGCTGGTTGCCAATCCATCATCCTGTTACATGAAATTTGAGTGCGATGTTAAAATCTGAAGGTTGGCTTTAGGGGGGAAAATATCATATTCCTGGTCACTTTATTAGAGCAGTTGGAGCATGTGGTGAACTTGAGTTGGGTGCGCTTTAGCCCCTGCCAGGCTTGACTGCTCACATTGCAACATGTTTCATTAGAGCTGACGTTTACGCCAAATGGATGTACCCTGAACTTTCAGACTCCAGTGCCATGATAAATTGTTACCATTTTCTTTGGTAGGGAAAGGGAGAACCACCTGAAATGGGCTAACTCGGTTCCTTCAAACATGAATAACCTCACCGTCTACATATCCGCGTGGCTAAGTGTCATTTCAGCTGGAATTGAACATGGTGGTAAAATGGGTATTTCTGTTAAATCGACTGCACTCCGCCAGGGCGTTTTGCTACATACGGAGCACACAAGAATCAATAGAAATTCAATCGGCATTAGATGGAGACTTGTGGCTGTGTATCTCCCCTTTAAAACTGCAAAGTCCAACATTTGCTGCATGGGCGGGCATTAACCCCTGTCGCTGAATAAAAGAGAGCACTGCTGAGGAGAAATGACTTTGGATTATCACCAGAGAGTACATTTGAAAAAGGTTTCTGAATTCTTGTGGATAAAGAAACATTGATTTCTTATTGATTCTTAGTTTAGGCCAGCACTTTGTTCTTTGCTGGTGTTTTATGCCTTTTTCTCCTTCATCTACTAATTGTATATGAAAGAAGATTGATGTTCAGTGATGTCTTTAATGTCTTCCAGTGGGTTTTTACCATGGTATTGAGGTGCAATATGTGTGATTTTTAACTGTGGTTATCATTATCTAAAGGGTTTTTGCTGCTATAGAAGACCAATGGTAGACCATTTCTAAGAGACAACATCATTTATGTGTTAATTGATATTAATTAGTTTTTAAATGAGTGTATTAATGTATTATTAATATTGCAGCCTACACTGCAAACTGTATCACTCAACAATATCACTCATTAGAAAATATTAATTTATTTTAAAATATATTTTTAATACTAATATTTCTACAACTTTTACTTGGGATTAAAAATCTTTTTTTTCGGGGGGGGGGGGCTGATTTTTTTTAGTATTATCATGAAATTCGACAAGATATTAACTAATAAGAAAACAATTTGTCATGATAATTTTCTGCTCATATCACCCAGCCCTACAGTATTTGAAAGTGATTTCTGTCCGGACTGTGCTTTATACAGTACATCACTACAACTTTTGACAGTGTTTCTATTGTGAATTCTTTACATTGTGGATACTTTCTATTTGCCTGATACACTTTGCATCTGAACTCTGGCATTATTAGCATTTTTGCATGTTTCCAGTTTATTACACAACGATGGATTGGTTCCATATAAATTCTTTTCGGAAAGCAGCTGATATAAAGTATGAGACAGAATCGAATGGTGTGAGAAGTTGAGGCAGTGAATCCGAAGGGACAAATACTTCAATAACACAGCGAAACAGGCGCTTTCTCCTCCTGAGTCTTTACCTAGTTACTGTGGTAAACAGCTGCTGCTGGTGCAGACTCACATTGATATCGGAAATGTGCCACAGTTCGGATCCAAATAATAAGTTTTAAGAAAAAAGAAACAGGACCAAGCAATCAAACCAAGAACCAAAAGGACTTAATAGTTGCAGCATGCCTAAATGTCAGCGTGTTCTTTCCTTTAGTTTTACTCCTTTGAGTTTAATTAATACTGGACTTTTTCGGTGTCTAGAGTTGTAGAGATGCCCGAGACGATGCTTAGTGCCTCAAGTGACATCTAAATTAAGCTAACAAAACTGCTTTTTCACACAATTCTTATTTTAGCCAAGCATATCTGTGGCCTTTTGAGTGATGAACCCTTCGAATGTGTGAGGTTAACAGGTCTAGGGAGAGTCAGGCCCTCTTTATCCAGTTTAAAAATGCGATTTGCCTTCCAGGCGCTGATGCACGGGCTGGCGGGTGAAAAGGTTAATTTCATTGCCCTGCTGGATTAAACAATTTCGGATTTAATGGGGAGAGAGGACAAAAGAAAGCGAATGAAAACTTGACTTTTGTTGACCTTTAATGGACATGGGAGCCGGAGCCAGCCGCAGGACTGGGTCAACACGTCCAAAACGGCACCCACGGGTGGATGATTTTAAACTGGGCCTGCTTTTTACATTAATAACTCTTTCATTTGTGTTATTCATGAAGGCGGGTTAGGTAACATGATGATCATCTGGAATAATTGCAACATTTAATTTATGACTGATAAGAGGAGGGTTTTTTTTTTTTGGAAAAGTTTAAGTTGAATTTACGTGTTATTTTTCCTGTGTTTTTAGTGGATCTAATATGATGAAAGAAGAAACAAAAATGGTGTAATTAATTTGTTTAAATTCTGAGTAAGTGCCTTTTAACAGCAGGGGAGATGAAATTACATTTTGTGATACGGATCTGGTTTGAACTTATTTATATTCTCTGATATTCTCATACAACACAGTGGCAAGAAGTTCAGTTTGTAATAATTCATAGCTGTGCTCGTGTCTGCTCTCCCAGTTGGGTTCTGTCTCGGGCAGGGAAGTTCTGCAGTTTGAGTAATTTTCTTTTGTCCTGGAGGGCCAAACAGAAGTCAACACAATATCCCACCACGGCCATCAGCTTGAAAATTTCAAACGTTGGAATTATTCATGCTGGCACAAACACTGACGCTTCTGAACATCCTCTTAATGAGGGGCAGTAAGAGGTTCAAAGCATTAGAACCGAAGGATAAACATTTCATGAATCAACAGGCAATCAGAAACGAATGAAGATATTAAATGTACAATCCCAGAGTGTGAGTGCTCAACACAGATAAGAACGCAAAATGTTTTTTGTCTCTCAACGCTCAGTCGGTCGACAATGAATTACTGTGGCTGACCTAATTTTCCCAAAGTATCTGAATCCGACTGGTGAATTGTGCTAATGTGCTGAGCGAATAAGTAATTGCCCAGTTTCCATTGTTGCCTAATAATAGTGAGAGTAAAAATCTTCTCGTCTTTAGTGTAGGATATTGTTTCTACAAGATATGTCTGTTTTAATAGGTTTGAAAAGAAAAAACATTGCTGCATGCAAATGATAGGAGAACATGGATCAGTGAGATATAATTTTTAAATATTTAATTCAAAATGCATAGATTTTAATAATGCATTAAAGGGGTAATACGGTGCTACATGCACTTTTTCAAGCTCTTTGGACTGAAATGTGTTGGGAGTGTGTTTACAGAACCACCCTACAATGATAAAGATCCACAGGTAGTTTTCTTTTGATTTAATAAAAATAAGTTGCCTTCTGAAATCAAGCCATTCTCAAATGCATGTCGATGTGGCGTCACACCGACAGAGGCCACACCCACAATAGATGATTGACAGCAGCGTGTCACACAGACTGAACTGATGTCTTACCTCAGACCCGCCCTGAGTGAGCCGTCATCAGCAGAGACGCAGAGACAAGCAAAACTCCTAAGAGATTGAGGTGTTTT
>JAUMHP010000060.1:10189010-10211017 GCA_032361065.1 Enteromius trimaculatus
ACATGGACATCTTGGATGACATGGAGGTGAGTAATATATCAGCAAAAGTTTTTTCAAAAGTGAACTTCTCCTTTAATGACCTCTCATTCCACCTCTGCAGAGTACATCAAAGTCAGACAGGCTGTTCTAAGTTTGATAGTTTTCGAATAAAAATGCAATTTTAAAATCCTAATGTTCTTGCATTTGATAGTTAAAATGACTACAGATTCAGGTTTTGGTCTCGACCGTCAGATGTGTCAGGTGAATGTTTTGATAATACTTGATTATGATGTTTTAGATTTGTCGGGGAATTGTTGGTCACAAGTTAAATGTGATCTGTCTGCTTACATAAGAATGTGTTTTGAAATGTTAAAAACATCTTGATCGCTGTTAAAGATAAAGTTTAAATAATATTACACCTCCAAGATCAAGAGCACATTTCTATTAAAAGAGAGAGAGTGGTTATCAGCTATCAGTTGTTTTTAAGTTATTAAATTACTATTATTATTTGTTAAAGTGGACTGATCGAGCTGCCAAAAGACAATATTCCATATTAAAAACTCTATTAATAAATAAAAATGTTAAGGTGACACCAGTGTATAATAAAATGTTTACCATTATATAATGCATAATAATTCAATGTTAAAAAATAATAATTGTATAATTCCATTTAGTATCACATTCTGAAGCAGCAAGAAAGATAATTAATTTCTTTAAATGATTTTGTAATTAACAATATCTCTTCCTTTTCTCTCTTTTAACGTTTTATTTGTTTTTTTGTTTTTTTTAAGTTATGAATAATGAATCTTCTGCTTTCAAAGCAACACAAATTTAATAAATAAATAAATACAAACTAACCATTTTGGTTTTATAGATAATCTAGATCCCGCTTAAAATGAATATAACGTGACACAATGCAGTCGTGTGATGACAGTTTACTATCACGTTTTTGCATAGGGACAATAAAAAAATGGTCCTTTGCCAGTATACTCGCTGTATTATGTTATCTAGTCAATCTGCTGCACTCTCTGGTTCTCACGGGGGATCTTTGCATGTTATATTAAAGGGAGTGGCTGAGTGTGGAATTCATCGGTATGCATGCTGGGTAAAGCAGGAGGTAGCCCTACTCCAATCCACTGGGCAGGCATTCGTATCCAAGCTACTTTGATCTTAACTCCTCGGCTTACACATCCATCCCCGATATATCAGGACCGTATGTTTCTGTTCACTCACCAGCTTCTCTGCTGTGCCACACGTATTTCTGAAGGAGAGTAAATGGAGCTCTTTTTTTGTTTTTAGGACATACTGGATAAACAATCAGCGCAATTTCCTCTAGTATGTTTTCTTTGTAGTGACTGTACTGTGCATAATAACTGTCGTCTGCTCTAAAGAGTCTTAAAAAGTCCTAAGAAGTAAAGTTTGGCAGTTGGAGTGCTGGAATATATCTTTGCTGCTCAGCAGCGGGTCTGTTGTCAACCATGACAGTGCATATACTGGCCCGGTCTGTGTGGTTTGTCTAAATAACGTCTCAACTTGTCACCGCAGGAGGAAGAATTTCGACAAGTGGACCCAGCATGCTTCACTGGAAGCTTCTAATAGACTGTAATACAGCAGAGCATGCTAACTGTTCTTCTTCTACACAACAAACCCTCTGAAAGATGAAAAAGATGCTACTTTGATTCCTAGCACACTTTGTAATGCTATCAAACCGTGTCGTTTCCTCTCAAAGTGTGGAATGAGTTTCATTTGAGACTCACTGGTTATAATTTGTTACACGCTCCTGCCAATTTGATGCACACTTCTTATTATTTTGTCCAAGAACCAGCAAATCCAGGATGACCTGTAAAGGTGGATATTAAGAAAGAGAAAAGTGAATAATAAAAGTAATAAAATAAATACAATTAAAGCAGAAATAAAGTAAATTATGCTTACCTATTTTCTTGATTTAGTTGATATTTACTTGGTAATATCAATAGATACATATTAATTTAGATGAATTGTTATGTATTATTAATAAATGAACAGTGCATCTGGATTACTGAGATGCAGTAGAATCTAGTAGGATGTCTGTTTGTATTATGCAAGTGTGTAGCAATAACACCATAAATTCTGACCCAAACCAAAATAATTTGATAGTAAGAGTAAAGGGGAGTCAGACACGGACTGTTTTTTCGGCCTTTAGGCCCTCAAAGGATTGGATGTTGGCTTAAGTGTGTGTGTGTGTTTGTGTTTAAGTGAGTCTCTACCCACACTTGACTGATCGCTGGTCAAGGGCACGGACAGTCTGCAATAGAGCGATGCTTCACAAAAGGACAGGGAGGGAGTTCTATAGGTCAGGAACACTTCATATCTTATTCAGCATTTTCACATAGAGCTCCTTTGTCGTCATTCATTAGACAACGGGTTGTGAAATGGCAAAAATGTCTAGTTGCAAGTGTTTCAGAATACCACAATGGCCTTTTAAAACATTATTACATAAATACATGACAGACTGTGGCCAGATATATATATATAATTATACTTTTAAATGTGTATAATTTTTTTAACAATAGTATAATAGTATGTTTAAGTGATGTTTAATTATTGTTGTAAATATTTTTTATATAATTTTATATTATTTGTTTTATATACATATTGATATACATACAATAATAATATTTTGTAGTGTGTGACATGTTATGCAGGAAAAGAAGCAGAAGTTACCAAACTCCCCAGCTGTCTTTTAAAGACTTGTTTCATTTCTCTGCTACTGTGGATGGAATGTCACGTGATAGCTAGCGCTGCTGCTTAGGATGGGCGAAGGACAAAACCGATGATAGGGAGGGGGATGTGGGCGGCAGAGCTAATTCATCACTATAAACGCCTGTGGAACAGAATGTGTCAAACTCGGTGCCTGTCAAAGGACCCCGCTGGTCCTACAGGCAGTTAATTAACTTCCTGTCCGTGCTGAGAGGAGGTATAAGTGACACAGGTGCCTTCAAAAGCAACATTGAGTGTGCTGATTGTAGATTGAGCACTCCGATGTACTCCCATTACTAATGCAGTTTGGAACAAAACTGGAAAACTTTCTGAGGGGAGAGGATGTTTGCTCATCATAACTTTATTTCTCAAATAGAGTTACGCATGTGTAATTTTGTGGCAGCAGAGAGTTGGTATATTGCACCCTGACCTGAGAGACTCCTAAGACATGAAATCCAATTTGATTTCTAAAGGAAAGTACATTTTACCCAAAACCTGCAACCAACTGGAACGTAGATCGTGTGTTTCTGACACTAGCTTTGAGATGTTGGTCTCTGGAAGAGTTCAACCAAAAATGACAAATTCTGTCATCATTAATATGTCCTCATATGAAACCTGTATGACTTTCCCTGCTCAGTGGAGCACAAAAGGAGTTATTTACAGCTGACTGTTTCAGCTGCTTTTTTGTTGCATGGACTAAACATTTTTAGTATGCCTTAATGGTGCTTTGTGGTCCTTATTTGAGCTTGAGAGCTCCTTTTCACCATTCACTTCCATTTTACAGAGAACAGAAGCTCAGATATTTTGTGTCTCAGAGAAAGAGAGTAGCTTGTTCATGCATTATATGCATACGTCTGGGGCCAGTACAATTTAATGTGTTTGTTTATTTTGTATTAGTACAAAATATTAAAAATTATTCAGTAAAATTGTAAAATAAATGTTGTTACATTTTCTATTCACCAAAGATTGTCATGCTTCCACTAAAATATTTAGCAGCACAACTGTTTTGCTAAATATAGGAAATAAACACTTTCCATTCTTTTGAACGGTGGTGTATGGACTGCTATTTAATAATTAATTTTGTCAAGCTTTGGGCATAGACATTGTGAAGCTTTAGGCGTGTCGTTAATACACATGGACTAAAAGCCACGAAATTCCAATTTCGATTTCATTGGGTCTTTAATTGGTTCTCAAATTCAGTTGGTCAAGTAGATGAACCCTGAAGGTAATAAGCCTATATTTGAATGTACTGTAAGAAATTTGATTTGGGTTTTATTAAACTTTTAATATTAACTACTGATGACCTGCAAAAGCCAGATCTACTAATCTAACCATCATAATTATACTTTGATTATAATGGAATACGCAATTACATGTAATTTCATATACACAGTACATCTACTTATTTCTCTTATAATTATGGCTAGAGGCTATGTATACAATGGTGTATAGAAATATATGTGTGCATTGTATTATAATCTAATAAGCCATTTGGCGTATACCAAAAATCTGGTGAAATGGACCTTTGTCAAAATGTTTTTTAATGAGCATCTCTGTAAGTCTTTTGGATTGGAGGAAAAAAAGTTCATATACAATTATTATATATAATACTGTACTGTGTACTGTGTACTGTGTATATGTACTATTTATATATAAATAAACACACATATGTATATATTTAAGAAAAAAGTTATCTTTGTAAATAAAATATATTTATATATAATATAAATTATATAACTATAAATACATGTAAATATTTTCACAATGTATACATGTGTACACATACATATATCATGCAAACAAAACTTTTATTTTGGATGCAATTTAATTGTGACAGCACTATATACAGTTTAAAAAAAGAATAATAATTAAAGATACAACTTCCTGCTCAGATTTAGTGTGAATAAATTGCTCTTAGAATATATTCAGGAGTTTCTTTGAAAGAAATGGTAAACTCTTGTGGTGAACAGGAACTAGCCTCTCATCTTACAGCAATATGTGTTAATTATTCATAGTCAGGATCAATGGCTGGACTGAATATATCAGTGTAAGTCATTTCCTTTTCTTATGCAGCAGTTTTTGAGCATATGACATATCCCATATTTCAAATGCTTTTTTTAATGCATATAAAGAATTTCATGAAGTATACACTGCAGCCCATTATATCATGTCACAAAATAATTAACAGTAACATTTAATACATTAATAACTTTAATGGTGATGACATATTATATTTATTATATAATGTTTGTTTTTATAAAGATATAATTATTATTAGTTATTTTTGTTTTATTAATGTCACATTGTGTTTATTAGAATTAGATCATAAACTGGATTTAAGGTATATCGTGTTATATATTACGAATGCATTAATTATACAGTATATACAACCTTTAGTGTTAAAAAAATAAAAAATACAGTGGTTAGTGTGTTTTGTGATGTTTGATTATTTTCATGGTACAATCTCAGGTATTGGTAGTAATCAATCCTCCGCAGTGAGGTAAGGGAGATGGAGTGTGTGCCCCCCTTAGATACAGCGTATGTTCTGCCCTGAGATAGCAATCCTTTAATTGTACCTGACATACTGCTCACTGCAGTCACAGTGTCACCAAGCGTTTTATTAGGGTTTTAATGAAAAATGTATAGCTTCGGTTGTCCCTGTCCAGACTCTCTTCCCTGTGTCTCTCCCTCTCTGTGGCCAAAGATAATGCGAGGTCTCCATGCAAGTCTGCGGGAGCTTAAACGCTGCCACAGGCTGCTAGACAGGTTCAGAAGGTCTCCGCAAAATGGATCGACTCACTCTCAAAGACCTCACAGATGGAGAGGCCAGCAGAATCAGTGGTCTGTCCCACCATCTGCCATGATACTGGGAAAAACTTTGGGGCTGGCATTAGTTGGAGCTCTCAACATGACCAAATGTTTTTGCACAAGAGGTGGGCGAGATTTTAATTAGTTATTTCTAAGATATTGATCTGTTACCAAATCACTTAACAATCGATACTGATGGAAGATCATTGATTAGAAATTATATTGATGTAAATGTAGATGAATACATTATTATTCATACCTTTAGGGTTAGTAAGATTTATATATATATAAAAATATTTTTATTCAGCAATTATGCATTAGATTTATTAAAAGTGACAGAAATGTATAAAATTTGTATCATTTATTAAACTTTAGTTTCATTAAATTAGGGATGCTCCGATCACGATCGGCCGATCTATAATGCGCGTTTTGTCAGTTAATGCGGTCTTATAATCAGCGGTAAATGCCATCAGGTGCGTGATTTCACATTGAGCTGTATATACAGTACTACACACTGCCGTTGTTCACTGACGAGCTGCGCAGAACTATGTTCATTATCGGCCGATCGTGATCGGAGCATCCCTACATTAAATAGTAAAAGGTAAAATAAATTAACTGGACACTTTATTTTTTTTTATTTTTTTTTTATTTTTTTTTTTAATTTTTAATTTTGATTTCTTCTTCTTTAGTCAGTTAATCTAATCATTGGGCCTTGATTTTTATTTTTAAAAAAGTGTATAATAAGTGTACAGTATGAATGTATCAATGATTAGGGCTGGAGCATTTTCAAGGCCTTGAGATTGTGTAATGGCGCTTTTCCACTGTGTGGTGCGACTCGGCTCGTCACGGCTCAGTTTGGCTCGGTTTGCGCTTCCACTGCAGTTTAGTACTGCTTTAGAGTGGGCGGGATTATTCACGTGTCGTTATAATTGCGCCGCCTCTACTACCGTGACATCATCGTAAACGCGCCACAAACAAACACACAACAATGGAGCATTCTCGGCATGTGGATGTTTTTAACAGCAAGTCGAAGGAGTTTGTTTCAAAAACAAAAAAGGTGCATTTCTTCAAACAAAAAAGTTGCGTCTAGCGGGTCTCGTGTAGCAAGTTCAGTGACGCAGTAATGACGATTTTCTCCAGCCAATCAGTGACCAGCAGAGTTTACATGTCACATTTTGGTAACGGTTCGGCTCTCTTGGAACCTCAGCTGAGGTGGTAATAAAGAAAGGACAAAGTAACAGGTTCTGTTCCCAGTGGAAAACCCCCCTAAAAGTGAGCTGTACTGAACCGTGCCGTGCCGTACTATGCAGTGGAAAAGCGCCATAAGGCAACCTGAATATATGGCTGACACTGAAGCACATCGAAAATGGACAATAGGCTCACAGACACGGCCACAGAAATGAAATGGTTAATACTCTGTTAGCATGCTCACACACACAAAGAAATAAAATTGGTAAACTAAAATAGTTATAATAGTGATTTTATAAGGTCTCCTTCAGCAAATACTGTGTTAGTGTTTAATGAACCTGTGGTCTTCCGCTGCCAATAATTAAAATCCGCGGTCCTTATTTGCAATTTCTTACACAGTACTGCGTTTAAGTGATAAAACTATTATAGTGTTTTTTGGCAAAATTTGATTCAATAATCTTGATTAATCTCAAAGCTATGCGCTCAAACCCCTAATAATAATAATAATAATAATAATAAATCCTAACAATTACAATGGGCAAAACTTATTTCACACAAAAAAGTAAATAATTCATACAGCCTCAAACTTTTGAGTGGTAGTGTATATACTGTATATTTATAATGTATTATGGAGAGCTGTTTTTTCCCACACAGGACTGTATTTCTCGCTGCTTGCACAGAGATGGAAAGAAGTTAGTTTTAAATGATGTAAAGCTATGTTATCGGGGTTAGAATCAAGGCTTATCAGCACAGAGGAAATTGGAAATATGTGCCATGCATAAGTGTTTGCCCTTTGCTCAAAACTCAAAGTCGTCATGCTAATATTACCTGCAGCTAAGGTGTACTCAACAACCTCTCCATCTGCAAAGATTAACTCATAATGTTAAGACTCTCTCCAGTTCAGTGAATCAATACCATCTACAGTAATAATTTAGTATGGAGTACTGGAAATTTTATTTAATTAACAAGCTCTATTCACACAACAGAACTGTTATTAAATATGATATTAAATATTAACTAAAATAATAGTGTGTTTATCTTTTCTCACAAAGGCCAGCCGATAATGAAGTAATTATTCCGTCACAGATACGTCAGATGGCTGGTGTGCAGAGGGTCGCTCCAGCCAGGTGGTAGCTGTAAGAGAGACGTTCATTAGCAAGTTTAGAAAAGTATGCTGATACTAATGGTGCTGTGCTCGCAACCCATGCCGGGGCGCTGGGGGAGGAGGGCAGACCCAGCCACCTGTTACACAAACAGGCCCGAAGCTGTTGGGAGATATGGAGGCGCGTGCAGACATCTGGACCTTTCTCAGCTTTCTAGAATGTTCTCATACTTTTCTTTAATTTATTGGTCAACCAAGTGGAGTTTTCAGCATTTAATTCTGATATTTATATAATTGCATGCATGATCGCACAATCATTTAGAAATCATTTTTAATATTTTTGTGAATCATTATACCATTATTGTTAGTATTATTAATATTATTATACCATAATTATACCTTAGTAATTATTATACTGTACTATTTTTTTTGTTGTTGTTGTTTTTGTGGGTCAAGATTCTTTTAATAGAAAGACAAAATGAACAGTCTTTAGAGAAATAATGTATCCTTGTCAGCTTTGCATCCATTAATGGAAAAAAAAGCCTTTATTTTTAAAAGGTAGGATGTCTTGTACCTTACCTTACTGAAACCAAACTGCTGTGAAAAGAGTTCACCTAAAAATTTTAATTCTGTCATTAATTACTCATCATGTCATTCCAAACACATAAGACCTCCGATTATCCTACAAATAAATTAGATTGATTTTGATGAAAACTTAGAACCTTGACCCTCCATAGACAGAAAGAATATTATCATGATCAACGCACAAAAATATAGGACATATAGTAGTAAAATAAAATAGTCCATGTGACATCAGGGGTTCAACAGTAATTTTACAAATATACAAGAATATGTTCTGTGTGCAAAGAAGCAATATCAATAACTTATTTAATTTTTTTTTACATACCCCAGGACGTGCAGTAATCAACGTAATCAGCATTGTTTACATTCTGGGTCAGAGAGCCCTTTTAGGTGCCATCAAAAACATCTTAATTTTTGTTCTGTACACGAGGGTGAGGGTGAGTAGCATAAAAAATGCAAATAAATTTGATAATCAGCCAAGCAGGCACAATATATCAAATGTCAATTGTCGGATGATTAATTGGCCTGCTTGATAAATCTATCTGCCATTGTTTCACTTAGCCAGAGCTTTGTTGGTTGATTTGGTCTGTGAATAGTCACTAGGGATGTCCTGATCAGTTTTTTTTGCCCTCGAGTCGGAGTCATTTGATTTTGAGTATCTACCGATACCGATACCGAAACCTGATCCGATACTTCTATAATAGATAAAGAAGAGTGAAGAAACAGATACAGGATGTTCACTATTTTCTATTTTATTCACCTTATTTTAACATTTAACTCTTTTAACAAACAGAGCACTTCTGTTTCACTTCTTCTTTTGGACTCTAGTGCAACAGTAAATATAAAAAAGTCTAATTTCTTGTAATGTCCTGCGCCTTCGCGCTGCTTCCGTGCTTCCGTGTTCTACTTTGCCAGCATTTAACCAATAGCGTCTCTGCAACTAAGTGATGTCATGCCAAACCTGTTGCTGTGTGGAGTTAAGAGGTCTAATTCTGTGCCACTCGATAACTGTAGGCGTGTTAAAATATATATATATATGAGAATATATATACACATATATGTTCGAGTCCTGATCAGGAGGTAACGTCTGATTCCGATCGAATCTGAAACCACGTGATCGGCCCCGATTTCCAATCATGTGATCGGATATGGACATTCCTAATAGTCACAATCGCACAAATACATGCACCCAATCTCCATCTGTGCCTTGTCATCCGATGGGTGAGGAAAGCTCAATATACCCAGTCTCCACCTCTGTCCGTCTTGCGGATGGAATTTGAATTAACCTCAGTATTGAGACAGAATATCTTGTAATGAGGCTCTTGGCTTTGTTGTCTTAATTGATGCGATGTGACTAATATAATTGCAGTGGCACATCATTCAGGGCTGCAGAAGGCAAATTATGCGTTGTTACACTGAAAGCAGCGCTGTGACTTAAACCCCCACATCCCACCCCCTGCTTCAAGACAGTGGTTCTGCCTGAGCCCTTCTTAATGACAAGGGTGTGTGTTATTGTGTGAAGGCCTGTTATTTTCTGACACCGGTGCAATTTAACACATCACAGCTCATGGTGGATTAAAGCAAAACAGGTCTTTGTGAGCAAATAAAGCCCACCCTTACACCAGCTGTCTACTTAATGACCTCCTCCTTCAGAAGACCAGCCTTTATGTGTCGAGGGTGTTTTGTTTGCACACACTCTTCTTGCAATGACTCCTCTGGTGTGGTAGTTTAGAAAATGGTTGCCTTACATCTTTTTCTTGTGCTCCAATGCGTTATTCTTCTGTCGGTCTTTCTTTAGTCCAGAGGTTTTCAAACTTTAATCGCGCCCCCCCCCCCCCCAGAGAAGGACTACTCCTGAAGGACAGGAAAAATTGCACATGCTGTAGTAAGAAGAAGAGGAGCGATTAGATTTAAGCAGAGTTCGGTGTGTCATATGTGTTTAGAAGCAAACTTTCAGAACCAAAACCCCTTTCCTCTCGAGTGTCAGATGTAGTACAGTGAAGAGAATAGCCTGCAAGACTTGTGCCTGGGTGGAGAACGGTCCAGGTCTCTGATGAAATCTGTGGCAACCATCCCAACAGTATTATTGTTACAGGAAATTTTTTTTTCTTCCTAACATGATATGCTGTATAAATTATTAGTAAATTACCAATGCAGAACTGTGCATCCCATTTAAGAACCTCTGCTAGTCCTTTGTATTCACACCTGTCTTGTTTGGTTCGGTTGAATCAAACTCAGGTTCGCTTCCTCCTTTATTGCAGATCTTTTTGGGCAGGTGTGAATACAGCAATCGCACTCTAGTGCGGACCAAACAGCAGTACCGAGACCCAGCTGAAGGGGTGGTCTCGGTCCGCTTCCAAACAAACTCCGGTACAGTTGAATGGGTGACCTCAAGCACACGTGTGGTTTTGTTTACAGTTTCTGGTTCACTTGCAAAAAGGGCAGAGTGAATGCAAACCTGATCATATATTATTTATTTACATATGAATATTTTTTTTTTTATTATTGGCATGACAATTGTTACAATGTATTGCCAAAGCATAGTGTTTATATTGAGTCTAGAACTGATGTGTATATTTGAAAAAAATTATACATAATTAAGTAAATAAATAAATACAAGTATATAAATACATGTATTATGTAATTAAACACAATTGTAGTGTGTGCGTGGGTTAGTGTTTGTGGTTTATGGGGATTCAAATTAGTTTAATGACTTCGGTAGGAGAGAGGCATTACAATTAGAAAGTGGTTTATGAGGTCCCTGTAATTCAAAAGGCTTTTAAAAAAGTTTTTTGTTTTTTTTTTCTTTGAAAATCTAAAAATGCTGACCTTTCCTGTAAGGGGTAGGGTTGGCGTAGGCCAATAGCACATATACTTTGTACAGTATAAAAAACATTACGCCTATGGAGAGACCCCATAAACCACGTGTGTGTGTGTGTGTGTGGAGGCATCACTGATTTGATGACTCCCCTCTCTCTCTCTCTCTCTCTCTCTCTCTCTCTCTCTCTCTCTCTCTCATCCACTCACTCTGTGTATTCAGTGTGTGTGTGTTTGTGTCTCTCTCCTTATACTGCTTGTCAGATCACACTACTCTTCCTAATGTGGCAGTTCTCATAAAGACAAGTATAAAGGCGGCTTATTTGGCAGCTGAAGCTTGTGCAGTAATTACGCAGTGTACCTTTATGACGCTCCTGTTCGCCAGATGACCCCTCGTGAGCCCACAGAAGAATTAATTTTCATGCCAGTGGAACCCTGGTCACTGTTACCTCATTAAAATCCATCCTAATATGGTACGCATGGATTTACTACAGCATTGTGCAATAGCTGCCGTCTTATATAACTAGCCAAGCCTCTCCCTCACTGCTCACTTTCTTGATTTATTATAATTATTTTTTTCTCTCCTCCTGTCACAATGTGCCTCTGGGTCACTCTCGGCTTGATTTATTGTGATTTGCGGTTTTTGAAGACCTCGTATAAGAGGGCAACCCTTGGTTTGCATTGTGGTGCGCCATTTCTCTGACAGATGCACTGCTGACAGAGCAGGATCAGACAGCTTCCGTAAAACAGTAACATGCCAGTCTTCCCATCCCCTCGCTGAACACGTGCAGTGGGGTAAACCTCCGTATGTGACTCCAGGCTGAGAGCTGGTATGTTGATATGGTGAGCCGCACGGCGCAGCTCGTGTGCCCGCTGTGGTGAGCTATCACAAACCATCCTGTCGGTCTCTCTCTCCAAAGGGCCACCACTTGTAGCGCAGCGCCCCCAGCCTGTGGCTTCTCTGCCTCTGTACTCAGCTATAGTTGTTTGTTCTGGGCGTAGCTAACGTGATTACACAGTAATTAGTGCTTTAATTGCACACCATTGAATGGAAATTGGCGGGGCTGAAGATTCTGTTTAAAGAAACACTCAGGTTTGCACATAGTGGATTTACAATAAACTTTAGCCGTGCTTGATTTGATGTGAATGAAAACAAGAATGTTAGGGATGCATGTACAGTCTGAATAAAAGTGAATGCCTTTGCTTATAAAATGTAAATGGCATGATATATAAACACTATAAATGACCTTTTTTGCAGCTAATTCATTCAAATAATGATGCATATTTAAAGGGTTAGTTAATAAAAAACCATTTTTCGTTAGTTACCCTCGTGTCATTCCAGACACCGCTGTCAGTGTATGTGTTGAACAAGGAATGTTCTTTAAATATGGCCACAACCCTTGTTTTTTTGTCCCTGCAGGCTAGTTGTGGATTTGTGGGTATTTTTGGCTGTGGACGCGATTAACCCTCATCTGCTCGTTGAAGAATCCTCAAGGCAGATGCTGTGGGAATCTCTCGTTGGTCACTCTGCTCGTGCTGTATGCGTGTTAGTCTCAGCGATTTTGTCTTGCTGCGATATTTGGCATCAGGGGACTTAATGGACAGACTAATATTTCTTTCTTCTATTGTTGAGCCATGCAGCCTCCTTACTCACACACATGGATTCCTTTTTGCCTTTCAGGTGCTGATTAAAATGGTTCCAGCTCCCGCCCCTCTTCCGCTCAACACAATCATGTGCATCTGTGCTGAGAGCTCAAAGACGCCATACAAAACTAACTCTTGGAAACCAATCACCGAAATCCAAAATGAACACCTAGCTAAGTGCCAGATGCAAGAAAAAAACGTTGGCGTATTAAAGTAACTCACAAGTTGCCAGAAACATTTAGTAACCACAACGTAATGCGTGTTTTAAGTCTAAATGTGCAAATGATTTAGTGCAACTTTTAAATTGATTTTTCAAAGTTTTATTTAAATTGATTTTACAAAAATAAAATACTGTTCAAGTCTTCATGCTTCCGAATATGACATTTCATTCAATGCATTAGCAATTATTTGTAATTATTTATAAAATTTACTTGCAATTTCTTAGTGAAAATTGTTTCTAGACTATTTTTTTTCAGTATGTAAGTGACACAAGAAGACATTTGAACCGCCTGCTAAAAATTTCTTGAATCTCTTTCGATTTTTTTTCCTTTTCATTTCACTGTGCACCTTGTGGAAGATTTAAATTAAAGGCAGACGGTTTGTGATGTTTACATGAGCATGCATCACTTATTTCTAGAGAAAATGTAGCAATTTACTTTATTATAGCATTTTATTTGGGTTAGAAGTGCATCTAAATGTGGTTACAGATTGTGTTTCAGATATTACTATTCTTTCAGTTTATAGAAGCCACGTTGTTCTTATGGTTTTTATATCGTCGTGGTATGTGAATGCATCACCTTCGCGTAACAAAGGGTGTTTTGTCAGACTGTAACAAATTGTTCTCTGTCACAGAAACAACCTAATGCTTCTAGATTCAGACAGTAGTCATACTGGAATCTCCTCAGGAAAAAAAAAAGCTTGAGAAAGTCTTGCTAAAGCACTCACAATATTACTTTTCATTTCTTTCAGAATATCTATTACTTTTATCTGACTTAGTTTTATGACTGTTGTCATGGAGACGTATTATAGGGTTTATTTTATTATATGGAATACAGAGCCGAGGGGAACCTTTTAAGTAAACATTTTTCTTTAGGGTAGCTGTTACTCTGTGTCTCTCTCTCTCTCTCTCTTTTTTTTTTGTGCAAATTTCTTTTTTATCAAATCTGATTAAAATAAAGCAAAAACTTTGGAATCTGCAGATGTAGACTACTGCCTTTATGTCTGTATGTCAAGTGATTGTGATAAAGTAAACAACACAATAAACCCTTCCCTCTTATGTTCCTACTTACAAATAGTAATTATAATGTAATTTGCTCGCAAGTGATTGGTTTTTGAAAAAGGGTGGTCAATTTTTCCTTTTTTCTCCTTTTTAGCAGGAGCAGAGCAAAATACTCACAACAAACGTTATTGATGTTGCAGCTGTGCATTTTAAGCTGCCACAGAAAATCGTTTGGCCGTGCAATTCAGTCGTAAACATTCAAATGTTTAATATGAGCTAAAGTGTACAGTCAACATTCAAAATAAAACTTGCGCAATAGCAAATCATCTTCTGCAGTGAATTTTGAATTTACAGTAGATGCTTACAGCTTTTAATATACGGGCTCAAAAAAAACTGTTTTATGCAATTATTCTGATACGACTGCTGTAGAATGTCATTTCTCTATACAATATAAACCTCTTATGAGCATGAGTGCATACAAATATTGTGTGGACTTGTAGTATTGATCTTGGCTTTTTGATATTTTCTCGGCTTTTGTAACAACTGATACTGTATGCTTAACAGCAGTGCTTTGAAGTGTTGTGCGTTCAAATGGGTTTCCGTGTGTCCTCAGGGCTTGCTGTCATGAGTTCAGGCGCATCTTGAAGTTTCAAAAAGTTTTATTCACTGAAATACAGTATTATAAAGAGGAGTGTGAAGAATCTTGAATCTGGATTCTTTTGGTGGAACATGCTTTTATATGGTACATGTTCTGATAGGTTTACTCCCTGGCGGGCAAAACGAAGCTTTGCTCCACTAACCGCAAGTTATTTTCACACAGTATGCATTAAATAGTAATATAGTAAAACACAGATATTAAATACACCTCATTGATGATGCATATTTTGTACAGGCAAGCAGATGAAGTCAAAATATAAACACAGCATACAAAGTTTCACGTTAAGTTGTTTCCCATTAAAATAAAACATTATATGGAAAACACTTAACCATTATGTTCATATTCTGGCCTCGTCTGCTTTTCTGTGTAATCTACGCATCATTAATAAAGAGATTTGCTGATTTTGAGATTTAAATTTTACTGCTTTGAATATATTTAAGAACATTAAGTGTTTCTACAATGTTTTGTTGCGCTGTTAAAGGATTGAAGTATCGCCCCGAATGTTTAATATGAATTGCAAACTTTAATTTTATTCACATATCTTTGTTTTATTGTTTTATTGAATGTCAAATGAAAAACTGGCATGCTTGTGCTGCAGTTCGTTGGACATTTGCCCTTGCATCTTTATAACTGATTAATTGTTTAACTTATGTATCTTACATAGACTCAGATTCATTGCATGAACTCAATTTAATGAAAGGCAGGATTTTGATCAAATATAGTTTCAATGAAAATGATACGTTTTATGCTTGCTGAACTCAAACTAAAACATTTAACTGACAAATAAATTAAAAGGAAGACATCCTTATAAACTGAAAAAAAAAAAAAAAATGTTTTATTTACTTAACTTTAGGTATTAGCCAACTTGTTATGCATCACATAATATGGTTTTGATACATCCATGGCATGCCCAAAGTATTATTATTATTATTATTAAAACAACCTTGATGCATGTTAGCAGGTCCCTAAGCACATGCTCCGCGCTTTACCGCAATGGTAACCCCCAAAAACACTAACATAGCAGAATGTCTTTTAAATACAAACATAAAAGAGCATCAAACATGAACAAGTCTCCTAGATTAAAATCATTTATTTTCTTTTAAAATGAAAATATTGCGTTTGGATTCAAAATACTGTGATACGTGTCAGGTGAAGTGTATTTCATATAGTCACATACAGTAAGAGACATTAATGCATTTCTCCAATCTGAGCGCTCACTTGTGAGAAGAACATAGCCATGTTCACTTTCATATTCAATTTGTATAATGACGTTGATTTAGGCACATGTCCTATTTGGTGAAACCCCTGTAAGTGCAGTATCCGAAACACAACTGCAATGGTCTTTTTCTTTTTAAATGAAGTCACAACTATGTCCAAAGGTCTTGATATATTGTTGACTTGATTTGTTAACTGTACAAATGCTTCAGTTAAGTCATGATCAATCAAAACAATGTGGCCAATCACTTTCTCTCATTAATCATTACAATTCTGTTCTCTCTGTCTGCTCGCTTTCTTATCGTGAGTCCAAACACGTACAGCTCGCACGACTACTGACATTCACTCCAGCCCTCTCAACCTCTTTCTTCCCTTCTCTCTCCTTCTTTCTGTTTTGAGTCCCCAAGGAATCTTCATTCTCACGCGTCATATTTGTAGTGGAATATTAAAATGTCTATATAATTTCCTAGCTTCAAATAATTATGAACGCTGAATTGGAGCGACACTGAATGAGGTGTAAAGAACAAAACCGTGATCGAAAGAGAATGAAAAAAGACGCATTGTAAAGAAATACAATACAGGGACTGCCATGGCGTTCGCTAAATGAAGCAGCACCAGTCAGGCTGAAAAGGAATTAAATATACGTTTTTCCAAAATGTTTGCCTAATTACTTGTCTTAAAAAGGTCAACGGCAAAATTTGTCAGGAGGCCTTGAAATGCAGAGGAGGTTAAAGCGGCTCGGACTGACCTTTTCCGTCAAACGGAAAAGCAAATTGCGAAGTTGTTTTAAAGACCTCCTGACAGGCTTCTGTGGAAATGTGGAGTACAGTATTCACTGGACCGGAGATGACAGAAAGAAAGGGAAGAAAGGGAGAGTGGAAGAGGTGAGGAATGACATTAACATCATAACCAGTCTGTCAGAGAAAGCGCGGGAGAGAGTGTGACATCCAAGCCAGTTCACTTTTTTTAAGTTTGGGGACCAGTTCTCACTATTATTGGACTTTTGCCTCAACATACTCCATGTTCTGTTTATTAAAGGTGCTCTATGAGATGCTGTTTGACGTCACTTTTGCTGACGTTTCGCCTAAATACAAAACAAAACAGAGCAAGCTCTCCCCTCCCCTGAGTGTTTCTGTACCTGCCGTGAACGCGCAAATACGAAAGGTGGCGCTAACCCAAGAGAGACGGCGACAGAGCTAACATCAAGCTAACATGTCTAAATAAAAATAAAATGAAATAAAATAACTTGCCACCTGTGCATCGGGCATTAACCCCCACCTCGTCTTGCTGATTGGTTGACCATAGTTTGTTATTGCTTTGGTGCACATCCTGTGCACATAGTGTTTGTTTTGGTATTGCGGCCTCTGTGTTGTCTTACGAGACCGGGTTTTTTCCCAGTGTATTCAGAGGGCAGACAAGACGATCAAGGGGTGATGCATACGGTTTGAGATAAAAATGAAATCGAGCTAAAATCCTGCAACATCTCACCTTTAAGAGTTAGTAAAGTAGTTAAATTTAGGTGTGAGGTAGGATTAAGGGATTTAAATATGATCATGCTTTAATGAGGCAAAAACGTACCAATAACAGCCACTATATGAATGCTAGTAAGCAACATGTGACAACTGGTCCCTAAACTAAAATGTTACTGATGTTCCTCCTCAGACCACAGCCAACTACTATAATATTAGAATGGTAAAGTACAGTTTGTCAATACTACTTCATATCCACGTCGATACAGAACTTTGTTGACATCACAAATTAAAATTGTTGCAAGTGGGCTTCAAGCTATATTTCTTTATTTGAGAAAGAAGTTGAATTTTTTACTTAGTTTTTTTTTTACTATTTGTAAATAAATATGAAAGTCAATTGAGAAATGATAGCAGCTGTGAGATTTCGTCACAATTCTTAAAAATACGTTTTCACTCTGTAGAAATGTCAAAATTGTGACATACAGCCTAAGTCTCAGTTATGAGAAATAGTCGTAGTTAATAGATATAAAGTTGCAGCTATGAGAAATAGTTGCAATTGTGCAATTTTTAGTAAGATTTTGAGAAATAAAAATCAATATTTAAGAATAATAAAATGATAAAAATAAGATTAAGTCCATTTATATTTCAAGGTATTTGTCAGTTTTTTGTACTTCAAGCGTTATTGTATGCTTGAAGTGCTATAATGTAGGATTGTTTCTTCCGCCTCCGTTGTTAATTCCAAAACGTCATTTTAATGACTGTTGATAGCTGTCTAATGCATTTAATAGCTAAGATATGAATGTCTGTGTGTGTGTAAGAGAGAGAGCGAGAGAAGTGAATTATGAGTCTGTGCGTCTCTCAAGTGTTCGGTTAAAACAGTAAAACTTTAAGCTGATGTTAAGGAAAAAGTTGTCAGAGTATCTTAGCGCTAACAGCATTAGTGCGTGTGCTAATGTGTGTGCATCTCTGAGGGAGAGAGAGCGGGAGAGATGGAGTATGTGCTTGCTGTACATACTAAAACTTAATTTTGTTGCAAAACATGGTTATGAGCTGTCGTTTTTATCATATTGATTAGCTGTGGACACACTACAGATGCTAGACTAGTCTCGCCAAGCAGAGCTGAAGGGACATGCAGTATCCCACTACATCAGATATCACACACACAAATCACAGCCAAATCTCTGTTTCCAAGGAGACACAGGTCTTGCTGGGAGGCAAGGTGCTGTAGTAAATAGCGGAGACAGAGTCTTATAGAGGTGAAGTGCTACGAAAGCATCGGAGACCTGCGTGAAGCCCGAGACTCACCTTCTGTCTCGCTCTAATTAAACGCAAACGTCAGTTATAAGACTGCCGCTTTAGCTTGTGTTTAATTGTCCTAGCTTGAGTAGAGGATGTATGGCATAATAAAGAGTTTCTGTTTCTGTGGGGATATGGTGAATTTAGAAGCTATTCAGAGCTATTTAACCTTTTTTTGAGACATGAATGTGTTCTTCTCTCAAAGCCGGATTGTATTCTGACACATATAGCGAGGCCAAACGGTTTGCGACATATAAATGTTATTGTGCCTGTATGCGCCTGCGTTTGTCAGTGTCTAATTACATCTTGAAGGCCAAGGATTGTGTCTTGGTGTGTCTGGTTTTCATTCTTGTTCTTATGCTGTGGATCGGTATATTAAATTTAGGTGCTAGCAAATGCCTTGATTCACTGAACACTTGCACCCTGATGGCTCAATTACCTGTAATGCGATTACGAGGTCATGAGTCACATTTACTACAGTATGTCTTCTGGTCTACTTTGATTGCTTGCACTGCACTGACATTTGTACTTCATTGCTTTAGCATTTTGCTTTTATTTATTTATATATGTTGTGATTCTCACTTGTAAAGCTTCGTAAGATTTTGCCAATGACAGTAAAGATGGTTAAATCTAGCCCCGCCCATTGAAATATCATTGGTCCAAAAACCTCAAAGATCAAATGTCTGTAGATTTGCTCTGATTGGGTCACCATGCTTGTTTTATTTAGTTTTATTTAAAGTTGATTTGATTTGACTTTATTGAGAAGATGCTTAATTTTATATAAACGATTTATTTACTCTAGTAAAACAGTTATGCATTTAAAAGACATTAATGTCACTAATGATGAGAATTGTATGATCTTTCATTTGTATGATCTTTTAATGCAAGATACTAAAAGTATAGCTGCAATTTTATTTAAAGTACATAAATATCTACATTTATTTGTAGTATGCTTTTATTTATTTATTGTGCTTCATATTATTCAAAGATTTCTTAAAAATATGTTACAGTTTCTACAAATAACAAGCAGCACAATTTTTTTCAACATGGATAATAATAAGAAATGGTTCTTGATCAAATAGACATTAGATTGATTTTTGGAAGGATCATGTGACACTGAAGACTGCAGTTATTCAGCTTTATACCAGTGAATTACATTTTAAAATATATTCAAATGGTAAAGAGTCATTATAAATTGTAAATCTTTTGCAATATTATTGTTTTTAATACATATTGATCAAATAACATAGTGAGCATATGAGTTTATATATATATATATATATATATTACTGCCTTTGTTCATATTTTTGGCAACTTGGGATATAAAACAATATTTCTTTGGGAGCGAATGTTGTGGTGCTGCTTACTCCTTTACTCAAATGTGCCCCTTCGTGTGTGTTTCTTCAGTCTGCACTGGTCCACTGCTGCAAGGACACCGGTATAGTTTTGAGCAGATTCAAGGACCCAGAATTGTTGCCTTAGCCTGAAGGGGTTTGATTTAAAAGTTTGTGTCAATCGCCGAGCATTAAAACACTCCCAGAGAGCGAGCGAGAATATGCCACAGTTCACAATGACATCTCAGGAGACCGCATTTGTGTGCAGACGTGGCCCGAGTGTGTAGATGTGCCGATGGAGCCACAGAGCAAATTGAAATAATTGCTCGCTTACTCCTGGCTTTTTTTTTTTTTCGGTGACCTTTGGAGCCGATTGATCGTAGTCATTTTGTAATCGATATTTTAAGAATGGATGCGTCTCGATGCATAACTAAGACCTCATTTACATTATTTCATAACCCGACAGATGCAGTTGCAGATCGTCGGCTAAGATAGAATTCACTCTCATATCCTCCTCCGCTTCTGTGTGTGAGGATAACGCTGACGTCCGTGATCGAACGTCTCGGTTGGAGCGCTCGTGTTACTGCTGTCAGATGCAGACGTTTGTTCTGTTGAAGGTCGTTTTTGCAGTGACCTGTACAATTTGACACCCAGCTTTCATTTAACTGTGACAGTTCCCTGTCGGAGCTAGTCTGCTAGTCACAGTGATTAACTGTAAAGATAATGGAAGCGATTGTGCCCTTAGATTAGTGTTATTGTAATCATCATTGCATCGTCTGGCTGTGATTGAAGCCATGCGCTACACCCCGGCAGGCTTTCTTTTGACAAGGAGAATTGGCTCCAACTTTCCCTGCTGTGTGTCTTTTTGTAGGCAGCATCTGAAGATGTCTTCAGAGAGCGCTCAGTCAGTGCCAGACTACACCGAGAGCAGATATTTTGTTGCCTATTCATTTCGCGCCCGTCACCTCAGCTGGCCGATTTTTTTTTAGTCGTCAACATGGAATATACACACAATTTGTATTTCTGGTTGTGTAATAGGCAGCGAAATGTTGTTGATCTGAGCGTGTTTATGGTTGGCTTAACTTCTGAAATCCATATGCAGAGAACACATGGTGTGATAGATGTGTGAAAACACTGCCCCCTAATGGTCGCATGTTAGTCAGTTGGACCGGCAATCATGAACAGGCAATTGTCTACCTTTAAAAAATACATTCATGTAGATTTGAAGTTGTTGAGATTTAAAACCTCAAAGTATGTGGAGGTGTGCTATTAATTTTCATTCCTAAAATACCTCGATTTATGCATTTGGCAGATGCCATTATTCAAACCTGTGACATGTTGCTTTTTAAACTACAGGACCACAAATATTATGTTATTACAATACGATAACTTTAATTAATACAATATACATATGTGTGTGTGTGTGTGTATATATGTGTGTGTATTTGTATGTACAGTATATGTGTGTGTGTATGTATAAAATATTAATTTATATGTTTATATAGCTTAATCTTGTGATTTTTTTTTTTGCCTTTTAAAAACTTATTTTATTAAATATTGCATAAAATAAGATATTGTTTACTTAAGTTTTTTTTTTTATAGAAAAAAATGATATTACAATATAAAAGTATTATTATCATATTTTCCATTATTAAAGATTCCCTAATAAATTCCATCATCTTTATTTTACTGTACGGCATAAATATTATGAATTGTTTGTTATGGTTCATAATTTCCATGCATGTTTTGGTTTGCTTGTACTAGCATGGCTCTCTTCCAGAGGAGGGAGACAGTGCATGGAAGGATCTGTGCAGTATCAGAGCTGCACTTACATAGGCTCGCTATTACTTCTCATCAGCACACTGATCTAGGAACAGATATTTGACACGGGTCTATCTGAACCTCTCCTATCGTTCCTTTAAAATGAGCCCTCGCTCACGCACGTTATCCTTCATTG
>JAUMHP010000060.1:10211844-10222005 GCA_032361065.1 Enteromius trimaculatus
CTCACGCAAGTTATAATTCAAACCCCCCCCCCCCCCCCCCCCCATGTCTCAGTTGTCTGTCCCCTGCAGCGACTTCAGTTCTCTCTTTATCTTTCTCTCTTTCTTTCCTGCTGCACATCTGGGGTTTAATGTGTGTCCATTATTCATACACACAGTCTGAGTGATCCTCTGAACGGAGAGCAGAGCTGAAGACTGAGTGTGACTCTTAAGTGAGTCAGGGAGATGTGAGGCATGCAAATAGATCTCCCATATGTTTCCCTCTCATTCCCTCTTTGAGATGATGAGGTGTCAGGTGTTCGGTGCCTTGTCGCCTATGAAAGAGAGACAACTCATGAGCACTTGCGTGTGTGCCTGCCTATAAATTACACGGCATACAGAAAAGCTTTTGAATTGTATATTTAAGTCAGAACGCCTCATGATGAGCTGATTTCCACTGTAATGATTTATGTATGTTGTAATTATGTATGATACTTACTCATTCCTCATTGAACACATCTGACTCTGCTCTTCTGCGTGGATGCTCCAAGCTCTATTTTGACTCATTCTGCACAAACATGCAAGTGAAAAATGGCTTCTTTTCAAACACAATATGTGAATTTGAATTAAATTGGCAGAAGTGTACAGAATTTTGAAATGAAATTTGTACTGAATTGACAGAGGAATTTACCAAATTGCAATTTACAGAAATTTAACAGGTCATTTGTTCTTTCATCTTAAATATTCAGTATTTCTAAAGTCAATACGTATATTAGTATGTATAATAATTATTTTAAATATTTATATAGCAATATTGATTTGGTAGTTTGCATACTACATACTGCTGTTTATTTGTGTTTGTTTTTATATATTTTTTAATTTACATTTGAATTATTTCTATTTTAATTCTATTTTAATTGGGTTTTTTTATATTTTCAGTGTTCCTTTGTTTTAGTAATTCTGTTATGCACTTTTATATATTTCAGTTTTAGTAATTAAGTCATTCAACTTAATTTAATTAATTTTCTAGGAAATTTGAAGTTTGAATTTCGAGATTTTTGTCTTCATATTTAAATGTTTCATTTTCTGTTTTATTTCATTAACAAAAATTATTTTAGGCTTTAGTTACCATTAACACAGATAGATGTGCCATCTATCTATTTATCTGTTTCTCTGTCTATCTATCTATATCCATCTTATCTGTCCATCTTTAGCTACTGTATCTAAGGACTTTACCTTCTTTGAATTTCAAATTCTTCTTCGTCTCATTCAAATTGGAAGTGCAGTTCTGCATCCTGTTTGCCACTGCACCACAATTCAAATCTAATTCAAATTCGGGAATTGGAATTTTAAAAGGATTCTTAATTCAATACTGACAGCCCGTAACTCTTTCGTGAGTCTTCCTGCTTCAAAACTTCACCTCATGAGCACTTCTGCATCAGTTCTGCCTCATGAATATGTCTGCCTCAGTTCTATCTCATGAACACTCCTGCCTCCTCTGCAAATCTCTCCAATGTATCAAGCCCCTGCCTCCCTCTGGTTTTCCACCCCTCAGCAAATCAATAAATCATTTCTCCGTAATAGATGTTCAGTTGTAAGTAATCTTTTCTCCCTCGGTGCTGTATTGTTAGCGAGTAGCTCAAGGCTAGCAGAGATTAGCCTGCATCAGCTCCTCAGACAAGAGCCTCAGAAAGAAGAGGCAGAACATCGCCGAAAGAGAATCTCAGCATGGTCCTCTTAGCCAAAGCTAATTTCTGATCACAAGTAGTGGAGTGAATAAGGCTGGGGGCAGTCCTCTCTGAAACCACCACATACACGCAGACACTCACAATTTCCAGCCATCCTCCAGGGGAGTCAATGAGTGCTATTTGCAGGAATTGAAGTGGGATCAGAGCTAGAGCTCTTGTGTGATGTTTAGCTGCCTCTTTACTGTGTGTCTGTGTTTACCATATAGGGGATGAGTTGCAATGGTTCATTAGTCATCAAAGATGATGTTGCAAATTCTGCCGTTACGGAAATGTAATGTAGCTGGTATTTTTTTATTCATAGTCTGCAGCTTGTTGTATTTCATTCAGTAATAGAATTGAAAAATATGAATGGATGATGATTTGAATTAATATACTTTTAATACTGTAGTATAATACATATTATGTGCACTACTGTTTAAAATTGAAGTCAGTAAGAAGTTTTTAAAGGGAACATATAATGCGATTTTAAACTTTCTTTTCTCTTTGTAGTGTTACAAGCTATTAGTGGTTAAATAAGATCCCTAAAGTTGCAAAGTTATTCTTTTAGGGATATTCTTTCTAAAAGTTGAATTGAATTGTCCAGGCCCCCCTAAAACAGCTTGTTTAAACACACCTCTGCAAGGACTGTCTGGCGTTTCGGACTCACAGCCTTTAAGTAAGTTACATTTTCTCACTAAAAGAACCTGCTACTTACTATTGGTGCTTGTTTGTCATTTCTCTGATCACAAATGCAGACATAGTGTTGTGTTTACAAGGAGCGATGCAACGCGACACGTCAGAAGACATTACTACGTCATGATATTCAGTAAATGCATTCCCACTGGATGCAACAAACGCCTTGTTTATAGTGTGTTTAATTGTTTTGGTGTCATAGCACCGGGACGCTGCATCACATTAGGGTAAGGGGTGTAAAATTTCCATCACATGCCTGTGGGATTCGGCCAATCACAGTGCACTGGACAGCTAGCCAATCAGAGCACACCTCGCTTTTTTAGAACGATGAGCTTCGTACAGATCGACCTATTTCAGGAGGCGGGGCTCAGAAGAGAAACAAAAAATGTACAGTATGTTTTGGAAATAATGACACATTTTAAAGTTATAAAAAGAACGCCCTTTATTTGAAAGGAAACTCTTTTATAACATTCTGAATGTCTTTTGATTAATTTAATGGATGTTTGCAAAATATTAAGTATTAATTTAAACAGAAAAAACAAATGGCTCTGTTATAAGTGTGTATGTAATATTGTTGAGATTAATATTGCATTAGCGTGTGAATTTAATGCACATGATTTTGATGTATCGGTATGACAGTAGCATCAAAACTGTTGTCTCTGATGTATGCCCCTTCAGCTTTCCTTTCCAGCCCCTGTCCATCATCCATACATGCATGTACAGCGGTTCCAAAAGTCTCTGCCTCATGCCTGCCACCATGACTCCATAATGAGCATGTTTGCATGGGGATGTACAGCCTCATTACTGTGCTTTTTCCTATCCCTGAAAAGATGTGATCCCACAATGCAATGCTCCTCCGGGAGCTTAAATCAGCATAACAAAGGCCCCAACCTTGTTATATCAGGGGTGGAGATGTTTCCAAAGCCCCTCTCCATGTTGAGTGCTATGTCAGCTTGTGGAGGTATTAAGGTGTGCGGGAGCTGGTTAAGTCTCCTGGTGCATGTTGGGAATGTGTTTTATCTGTCAGGTATTGTTATGGTAACTGGTAATGTGCCGCGGTGTTGTTGATACCTGGTGACAGGTACATGCTGGAGGGTCCCAGCGGGAGAGGAGAGGTTGTCTGTTGAGACGTTTCAGAAAAAAGGTAAAACTGGCAACGGTTAATGTTACAGATGTGGAACAACAATTAAACATTGAATTCGGATGCAGAGATTTTATAAAATGGATGCAGAGCAACAGTTAAACATTAAAATGGCACCAACTATTTTTTATATTTGGAAATATAACATAGAACAGCAATTAAAAAATAAAATGTAAATGTGTTAAGCAATTTTATAAAGATTTAGACAGACAAAACAAAACAAAAAATGTTATGAAATATAAATATAAAAAAGAGTTTAAATAGGGATTAATGTGCAACTTAGTAGATGTGTCAAATTTAAAATGCCTTCCAATTATTTTACGATAGGGACATAGAACAACTATATAATAAAAAAAAAATTAAAATTAAATTGTAAAACTGACCCATTGATTTTATATTGGAAATGTCTTTAAAAAAATGCATAAGTTCTATAAAAAAAATATATATACAATATAAAAATGTTACAATAAAAATAATTATGTATTAGGAAGGTCAACCAACAATTGAAAAAAAAAAATCACAGGAAGTACATTGATATTAGGAAAGAAAGAAAGAAAGACAAAGGAAAAGAGAAACAGATATTAAAAATTAAAACCAAGGCCAGCAATTTGATATTAATTAAAATTTTATAAATTAAATCACACCTAAGTATATTATACAAAGAGCATGGATCAATAATTAAAAACAAAAAATACGCCAATTTTATATTCAAAACATAGACCAGCAATTTAAAAGGTATACACCAGGATCAGTCATTCTATAAAAAGGACATATATCAAAAATAGAAATAAAAAACTACATCTGGCCCAATAATTTTATATTAAGAGCTGTAGACCAACAATTAAAAGCATTACTTGAGCCCAGCAGTTTTATAATAGAGATGAAGACCAACAATTAAAAACTTTAAATCACTGCCAGCGAGTTTCGATTAAACACATAGACCAGTAATTAAAACATTTCTTAAATCAAGAGGTATCTTCTTCCCTCCCAGCATAATTAAGTCTTCAGCTTGCCTATTCACACAAGCTTTTGCTAGTTCTTAATGAATCCGTTTGTGTCATCAGGGATGCTGCACGCTTGTGCTGATTGGTCCAGCCTCACAAACAGAACCTGTTACTATAGCAACCACTGAGCCAACTGGGTCTCTGGCTCACTGAACCATACTACAGTCCAGATCAGAGGTAAACAAAAACAAATCGAGGGCAAAAGAGATGCATTTGCAAAAAAACCAATTTCCGATTCATAACTCAGAATCTCATGAAAAGATGTATGCTTGTGTGTGTGTGAGTCTGACAGGCACATTACATCACTCACTCCGTGCAGTGTGCCGCCCCGCTGAGGCTAAGCTTGAATGAGCTGAGCACGCCTGCGAGTGTTTGAGAGAAGAGGTGCGTGTGTGAGTGTGTGTGAGACAGAAGCTTAGTTTGGCGCGCTTAAGAGACTCACACACAACACAGCATCTTCATGGCTTTTCATCGCTACCACTTGTGAGTACATGGATGAATTGGCGTGTGTGTGTGTGTGTGTGTAATTGTGCCGGGAGTCATTAGAGATTGTAAGAATATTGAGATTTGCATTTGTTTTGATATGAAACAACAGCTGTTATTATCCTCAGCATTGCATTCATGTGATGTCAGATCTACTGAGGAAGAGCGCTTATGACAGCGCAGAGATCATGTTATTCTGCCCGCGTCTGCGGGGGCAAGACCCCGTTTTAATTTCATACGTGACAACTTGACTGCTGCAGTTGCTTGATTGCTTCATTTAACATTTTGAAAAGCCATCACATCGTGCGAGGAGCAGAATCTTGGGTCATGTGTTTGATTGTTAATGGACTCGTCGACTGTTTCGAGGCAGACACGTCCAGCATGTTCTGTGAGTTTGCCGCAGGCTGTATGTCTCAGAGCCCAGGGCAGAGGGATAAGGTTGGCTCTGTACGCTGAGATATCTCGCGCACGCAGACTGAAAACAAAGTGGACAGTGTTTACGTAGCTCTGGTGATGTCACACCAGGACTATTTTTGGAAACGGTATAAGACAGCAGTTTCAGTCCCTATTGAGCGCACTGCTGTTTGTCAGGCTGAATGAACACATGCCCTCTCTCTGGGTTTCAAGATTTACTCTTATTTTTGAGTTTCTATGTGGCACAATTTTGTCCTTATAAATATAATACAAATATACAGTATATTTGTATTAAAAAATGACATTAGGTTGGTTGTTAATACAGTCATTTTAAAGATTTCAAGAACACATACCTTAAATCATTTTGTAATAAATTGTGCCTATGTATCTATCTTTCACTGTTTTAATAATGCAATTTAAAATATGCCTGAATATTTTTAATAAACCGATAACAGCTATTCAGAAATAGTAATATAGATAGACATTTAAATAAGTATATATGTTTGAACTGTTTACATTGTTTATAATGCATGCCTTTACAATGCCTGTATTACTGACATGATTGATAGACGATAGCTCTGATAGATAGATGGATAGATAGATAGATAGATAGATAGATAGATAGATAGATAGATAGATAGATAGATAGATAGATGGATAGATGGATAGATGGACAGACAGAGATAGATACAGTAAATCGATATCATGCCATAGATGGATACAGTAATACAGGGCGTGTGTTATCAAGAAAGGCTAAACAATTAGCATATCATATATTACTGTTTATGTGCCGTGTTTTCAAATGGTGATTTAATAAAGTGAGTAAAAAGACAGTCAACAAGCCTCGCTCTCAGCTGGGACATTGCATAAGCCAGTGGCCCATGTTTCCATCTGCTCCTGAGCTCTGTCTGCCTGCACATCTTCCACTGCCGCCCGCTGTGCCTCATCCCAGGGGGGAAGGGAGGGAGGAAAGGGAATTGGGACAGCCTTTCGATGTCATGTGACCCTCCCTCAAGGTCACCCTGTACAAGCGTTACTCCTCCAGAGCGGACCATGACTAATAACTCTTTCTTTTCTTCCATCTCCCTTTCTCTTTTTCTCTCTGTTGGACAATTACAGATCATGCTTTTCAGATATGCACAGTGCAAACTAATGCCGCAGCCTATTTTTTTTTTTTTTTGTGGCTTGTGTGTGAATGTGGCTTTTTATGTGAATGTGATTTGAATGTGTTTTTAGAGCTGGACGGCAGCAGTCACGTCAGTGACAGTAATGGGGGGTGGCATGATGACATGCCTCGCAGGAGGAAGGCATTCACATTAGCCTGCCGGCGAGAGGCAGACTCCAGCTCTGAGGTCAGCCGAGCAGGATTCAGCGTGGTGGCAAAGCATTATTCTATCAATCAGTGCACTGATGGGATTTGGGCTTCTAACATGGTTATGTGCATGAACATGGGTGTGTCAAATTTTTGGATGACATGGCAATGGTTGTTGATTTTTATATATATATATTTGTGGTTCCAGTGGCATAAGTGATTTATTCTTTCCATTTTTCACATCACATGATCAGAAAGACAATACAATGTAGATTATAATAGAAAAGTGGAACATAAAATGCTTAATGAATAGGGTTGGGGGTAGGGAAGGCATTATTGTCCCAGTAAGCATCCATTTTAATTATAATAAAAACAGTAATTACACTTAATACAGTAAACTATTGCATGCTGTTTTATACCATACTATAATACTGTGCTGCACACATCTGCCACTTGCAGCAATCTCAATAACATATAAATAATATTACTGCCCAAAAACAAAAGCAGCTATTATACATGGTTTAAATATATAAATACTGAAAATATTTTCACTTGTAAATAGCATCTAGCTGTTTACACTTATTTGCATGTAGTACAAATAGCCGCTGCTTTTAAAAATGATTTATATCTTACAAATACAACATGACATATTTAGATTCAGATTAATTATAACACTAAAGCTGTTTGGTAGAAGCTGTTATGTACTGTATGTGCAATCTTGAACACCACAGCTCCTCTTAATAGTTATTTAATTAATCTTATGAATTAAACATATATGTCATGTATTTTTACACTCCTAATGATGCTACAAGTCTCAAAATATTAGTTGCTTAGTGACATCTTTAGCGGCCTTATAAACACTCAGGATCTTTGCCTGACAGACAATGGCAGGCCTCCACAAATGCAGACTAATTTTATACTATTTTCAGGTACCAATAAGATGATGCTTTTCTCAATGACATTTTTAACGATGATTTTAAATCCCAATCCCAATAGATTTAATTGCAGTAATCGTCATAGTTTTTGAGAGCTGCAATTTGTATCTGCATTTCCTATGACTCATGATCTGAATCATTGAGGCTGTATTCCTGCTTTGAAATTCCTGTGCATGAGTGAGTTTGTTTTTGTGTTATACATGACAAATAGCCGCTTTCTCCAGTAGCAGCACCATTCAGTAATTGCCGACACAGGTACCTGTCTTTGCATGTGACCTCATGACCAATGTTCATCCTCTTGAACTGGGTGCTGCTAATTGAAGTAAATACTGTAGATTTAATTCAGAAAATTAAGTTGTCCTGGCAATATAATACCTTTATTCTTTTATTGATTAATCTCAGATATTTAGGTGAAGAGGTGGGGATGGGCTTGGAAAATGACAGAAGGCATAAATGCGTGTGTTGCTAATCGCGAAAACCACAGAAAGTGAGACCAATAACCAGTTCGTTTTCCCCGGCCCTCAAATGCGGATGATGAAAGCCCATTGGGTCTGACAGGGCTGTGCTGGTGGGGTCATGCTATGACCCTCAGAAATAGCCTAAAGGATTTTCTGTGCTGAACTGGAGGCTCTGTGTCCCTAAGGATTTTTAGTGTTTATGTAAAACAACTAGGCAAGAGCGCCATGTCTGCTGTAAGAGAGATGAACACTTTATTCAGGGTCTCAAATGACTGAATCAGTGAACATGCTGCCATCTCACTCAGCGTTTTTTGAACTGCTACTACTACAGTATGCTGTGACAGAAATGTATTGATACTGTAGCTAGCTGTCAATACATAGAATCATCTATTATTTGGTTATTGGGTATTTTATTAAATGTTTTTAAAATATGAATTGTTGTTTGTTAAAACATAATCTACCTCTTACCTACTTTTTTACCCATTGCTTGTTTAATATTGTGACTGTATTTGTTAAATACAGTATGTTGTTTGAGACAATATTAACAGACAGTTACATTTAAAAAATAAAGGTACAGTTACAATATTGGTGTTTTTATTTCATATTGTGTATGTTTTGTATATGGCACATGCCATAGCAACTACTCAGAACACTCTAGTAGCCACATAGCAACGAGATCCTATCCTGTGGAAATGCAGTTGTTCCCTGCCATTAGTATTCAGTAATGTATAGTGTCCGTGTAGTGTCACGGATGTTGGATGTTTTTTGTGCTGATCTGCTCATTTCCTAGACTCACAACTCCACTGCTGTCAACAGGTTAACAGCACAAACCAGCATGCCTCTGCTGGCATTTTATTCATCTTTCATCTTTATATGGAATAATTTAATTCACTGACAACAAACAGCCACTTCAAAGCAAAGGTTGAACCCACCAAGACTTGCCTGTTTCATCTCTGTGTGAGGAGAGCACTCTCAAAATACTTACATCAGCCTCAAAAATAGCACCGTATTGTTGAATTTGTTCATTGCGCTATAAGTATGTTCAGTCGTTGTCTCTTTAAGTGCATAATTTGATCAGGGAATAGAGGAAAACGATTCTCATATACAAGATGTTATCATTAGGAAGTTTCATAAATGCATATGATTCTTAATAAAGAGTCGTTGATGAACTGATCGTAATAAAGCTGAGAGACCGTAACCGTTTCATTGGTGTTGAGAGCCACTACAGTTATCCATCCAGCAAGCCATTTTTAGTTCAGATCTGGTATTATGGGCTACATAATGAGTGAAGTTGATGAGATTTAGTGTAATCGGTCTCCATCTCAGCCAGTGAAGCCGAAATTACAATTCTTTGGTCTGTGATTGAATTAATTGGCTCTTAATCTCATGCGGTCGTTAAATACTTACACCATTAGACCTTGGTTAAATGTGTTTTAAGCGGTCTGGCCTGTTTCCAACAAGCTCAGATGGTACACGTCCCTCGATGACATAAAAGAAATGTTTTATGTGCAATATTGTGTGTAATGCACTCACCACTGAAGTCCGTTTTGTTTGCATGTGCTTTCCAATACTGGAAGTCGTTTTATATGCTAAACTCACATCTGATCCTGTTCTACGCCCAGCTGGCCTCATTTACATATGTGGCCATTTGTTTCTGTGTAATTTGTATGTCTGTGCACTGGGTGATCTGTTTATATGTTGTAACAGGAGAAAGTTTAAGACGGTGTGGTTTTGCCTTCGTCAGGATTGCATAAAAGGAAATGAGCGTGTGGATTATTAATAAGGGGATGGACTGCAAGATCTGTAGCTCAGTCCACTAGAGGGAGCACGAAGCTATGATCACTTTTTCATGATTAGTGAATGTGTATGAAAAGCATGTGTAGTAACAGTTAACAAAAAACATCTGGGATATGCCCATGGAGCTATGGAGGGGACATGTATATATAAAAAACAAGATCAAGAAAAGGTTATTTATTATTATAACTGATTTTATAAACATGTATGTCAAAAAATATTAA
>JAUMHP010000060.1:10222105-10238264 GCA_032361065.1 Enteromius trimaculatus
TGTGTGTGTGTGTGTGTGTGTGTGCAGAGACAGCAACTGAAAAATAAGTGACACACAATGAAAAACATGATTTTTGTAAATATACAAAATGTTTATTCATTAATTTATTTATTTATTTGCTTAGTTTTTTTTTTTTTCAGGGGTGCAGATATGTTGCGTTTTATATTGCGCTAATGGTTTTTCTGTTAGAACAAACTGCAAATTTTTCCCATTTATATGTTTGAGAGAAACGAGACGCATCAAGAAGTGTCATTATGGCCCACTTTAGGGCGTTTGGAACTATATAAATAGTTGTGAATTGATGTCATCCAGATCTGGGTGTGAGTTTCGCACCCGTGTTTCTTTGTGCTCGAGCGATTCTCATAGGGACTCTCCACAGGCAGCCATTGTTCCAGCTTTGAGAGTGAGGGAAAAAAGGGGCTTTCTGAAGACCTTTGAAAGGGAGTGATCACAATAAACCCAGACTAAAAATAGACAAAAATATTTTGCTTGTGTTTTTTTTGTTTGTTTTTTTTCACCAGAAACCTGAAAAGTCCTAAATACATATCCCTATGCTCTATTTAGCCCCAAACGGGTCACCGGTAAGCGATAATTCCCTCAGCTGGCACCACTTTTCCTCAGCAGATTGGAGGATTTCAACAAAAAGACATTTTCTCCGTCAGTTAGTCAAATATACAGCACTTGTTTATGTTCTAAATCCTTCAGACGGATATCCATAAGTCTTTTTGTTGACTTTAAAAAGGGCCAATTTGAATATTAGTCATGTTGGTTTCTCTCAAGCCTGCGGGCAGTTTGCCATCATAATTCATCGCCCTGGGTTTGCGGACACCTTCTACAGAATAGCAGCATGACAGGATATATCGTCGAGATAAATTAGTCTATCTGCCAGAGCCCAGATAGAGCTCTTCAGCGTGATAGCCATCTTTCAGAGAAGCGATATTGAGGCCACTAAAATACAGCCTAGCCTCATCATTTCAGCCTAGACCCCATCTGGCCCCACGTGCCACGACAATAACTGCAATTACACACCCTCCTCTGCCCGTTTGAGGTGCCCAAGGCCTCTCAGGGGTCTTTAAGACGGCCTTCGAGCCGAAACCCGACCGTATTTAGCGCTTATTGCTTTCCGCCAATCAAACGAGAGGAGCGCAGATAACGCCACTTCAGGCGTTTTATCGGCAAAGCGTATCTCTGACGGGATCATCACCCCGTTCACCAGGGGAATTAAAAGAAGCCATACAGCTCTGTCGTAAAGGATGTTAACATTGTGAAGAGAAAAGAGGGAAGTAATGAAGTTAGCAGAGTGAGTGCAGACAAGATGGAGACTAGGAGTGAGTGCCAGTAACATGATCTCACATTGCCATGTTTTGCAGTATTTGTCATTGTGGTTGGGGTTATTGACAACAAACAAGCATGTTGTTGGAAAATCCAGTTTGAGCTGTTTTTTGGCACATGGGAGCTGATTTTTTGTTTGTCCAAGCTGGGTATTAGCTAGTTGACTAGCTGGCATGTTCCAAAAAACGGTTTTGGTTTTACCTGCAGTGTTTTTTGGACTGATATAAAAGTGTTTTGTTTTTTTTCATTGGTACATTTAATAACCCTGTTCTCTATTTCACTTGAAAATCTGTCTTTGAAGAGACATCAGGCCCCGGGGATGAACCATTACAATAGAACAAACATTATATAATCAGTATTTCAAAATGTCATATATTTACGCATCCGGTAGCTCTGCATGAAGTACTCACTGTGTGATTATCTTTGAATGGTCGTTTTTACTGTACCATATATGAGTAATAGCTATCCAACAATCACAAAGAAATGTGACATCCTTGTTTAGATGGTATTGAGGCATACTGTATACTTGCCATTAAAAGCCTAGATGATTCCTGAATTGTACATAATGCTTTTGTTTTTGTTACTGTTTGTGTATTACCACATTTAAATCTGTAAGGCTGCTCTAACATTTGTCTGAATCATTTAAAAAGGTATATTCCACTATTGTTCACTAGATACCACAGAAAATAGTGAATAGTTATAAAACTTTAATCAGAGCTCAAACAGTTCTTCATTTCGAGTTAATCATGAAGAAAAGCCCCTGCAAATTGTAACGTGCTCACATAATAATAAAAAAAATTGGAACCTAAATTAACTAATTCATTTTTTCTATAATCATTGTATTACCATAAAATGATTGAAGTGACAGTACAGACTTTAAATTTTTACAAAACAATTGTCAGTTTCTAAAAAAATAAAGCTTTCTATGAAATTATGCATTATGAAGAATCACAGTTCCACAACAGAAACAGCTGTTTTCAACATGGATAATAATAAATGCAAATGATAATACATTTCTGAAGGATCATGTCTGTATTAATGATGCTGAAAATTCAGCTTTACCATTACGGGACTAAATTATATTTTAAATACAATTAAATACAGTTAAATTATTTCTAATATTACTGTATTTTGATCAAAATGCAGCCATTTTTGTGCAATCGTGCATTCCATATACAGTATATAGCCTTTAATTACCACAGATCTGTGTTCCCTTGAGTGTCATTCATGAATCTGATGCCTTGCATCGTAAAACTGGCATTCGTATGGCTGTGCCTGGGGGCCGTTAACTGGTGCTGAGTTCTTGCAGAGCACAGGTTCATTAGTAGCAGTGTGTGGCGCGTGCTTCCTCGGGTGCTGACCGCTGTCATTAGCACCAGAGAGCCGCGTGGCTCATTTACTGGGGACGCGGAGCACAGCTGGGTCCTGAAAAGCCAACACCTGGTGTATAAGGAGGACTAATGGGCGGCTTTAGCCCAGTCTGCCCACTCAAGGACACTTATACCTTCCCCCCATTAAAGCTTTGTTTCTCTTCAATTGAGTCAATTGAGATATTTTTAGCCTAGCTTAGCGATTGACTTTTAAAGAATGAGTGCTTTGTCTATTGTTCTCATTCTCTTAGTTCTATATATAGTAAAACTGTATACAGTTTAACTTGTTTTTTAAATCTGGACATCGAAATCGTCATGTAGCATTCAAAACGCCTTGATGCTAAGGGGAAGTAGGCGACAGTCATCTCAGCCAACCGGATGATGGATGCGTCCTCGTTTGTTTAGTGGGCAACACCACCCCCCAGCCCCCTTCTTGACAAAATGGGCCTCAAAAGTACCCAGAGGACAAAAGAGCTGTTTGCTGAGACTCATTAATGAGGAAAAGGGACATGTGTGGCTCTCTCATGTTTATGGGTTTTAAACAAGTAAAAAGGAAACATAAAATGAAATACAATTCCAAGTTGAACTGCAGAAAGGTGGAGTGTAAATGGGTTTTTTAAGTGAATTGACTGTCTGTGATGTGAGTGCTAGTCATAAAACATTTGGATCACCCAAGAACTAATGAATAATGAACCAGTCTGGAAATTAGATTTTGTGCCCCGTTATAGTAATATATATATTGCTGAATGATGTGCATTTTTAGTGTTTAAAGTGCAACTTTTTGTGCCTTGGCAAACAAACAGTATGAATGCGCAACTCTATAGAGCTCTGTTTGGCTACTAGCGTCATTTAGCATTTCTCACTTTACACTTACACAAAGAAATCCCTGATCTGTTGTGCCAATCCACAGCGAGAGGACTGTGTGTGTTGTTTGAGTGCCAGGCTGTGGATGGATTGAAGAGAGTTTAGAGGGCGTGAGAGGGAGCAGAAAGATTCGTCTGCATGCAGGGGCTGCAGGATCTCGCATAATGACGAGCATCCCAAACACACACACACACACACATAGGGGTTTACTGATATTCTCTGGAGAAGTGAGCGCCTACAGGGTTTGGTAATTACTAGTCATGCTACCTTGAAATGGATTGCTTGAATGTGCTATCGTGTGCTTAAATACAGCTCTTTCAGTGCATTCAATTTCTGTGACACTGTGGTCACATCTCATTTGTTTCTCTGCATATTCAGGTTTAGAGTCAGCTCATGCATAATCATTTGACTTTAATTTCATTGTTTTTTTTCTTTAAACGCTATATAACTTTACCAATAATGTTTTTGAACTGTGTGTTTCGGTTAACATTTATACTTTGTTTACTTTTTTTCATGTACACTTTTAGGAATATTTTAGATTTTTGCAGTTCTTTTAAATAGCCATGTAGTGTGATCAATATGTAAAAGTAGAAATAATAATTCTAATAAGTTTTAAAATATGATTGGATTTTTTTTAGTATTGGGATACAATTAATTTTTTCCAGATTTTGCATTTGTTTACTATTTTTAATGATCTGTCTTTTCTGCAGTTTATTTAAAAAGCCATGTATTGTGACAAATGTTTTTTAGATTTTCAAAAATGTACAAAAAAGTTGTTTTAATTGAATTATTATGGTATTATTTAATTATTGTTTCTAATATTGTTTAATAATTAATAATAATTGTTTAATATCTAAAAGCGAACAAACAAAAAAAATGAAAAACAAAGTTTCCTGAAAGTTGATTTCACATCAGCTCCTCATTTTATTTAGCATTTAATGCAATTTAACTTAAAATGCATTGAAAACAAATCTGTGCCCTCACTGACTTACTTGGCCACACCCACTCTCCCCCTCTCAGCCAATCAACATCATCTTAAGGCTTCCATGTAGCATTTTAATCGCTAGTGATTCCGTATCCCAGCAACGGGCATCAGCATATCAGAGTGGGGTTGTAAATCAGCCAGCTTGTGTTTGGTGAGCGTCGGTCCCTGCTGATCACCATGTGCTTTTCCTGATTAGCACTGCTCAGCACACACATGGCTGGCAAAGGGAGTGCACCATCAGATAAAGCATAATTAATACGGACCAGGCGGGTGGAGGGGGGCGTAGGGGGCTTTGTGGTTGCGGAGAAGCACACTGGAGCTGACTCTGTCATCAGCACTGACAGACAATGGAAGCAGCTGTAATTCAAAGCTGAGTGTTTTCCTTTTTTATTCTTTTTGGACAGTTTTGGGCCTGCTGGACTGGTGCTAGGATATGTTTCTCACACACTTTGTGACATCCCTGAAGCAGCGAAGAGTTAGGCACATGGTGTGTGTGTGTGTGTGACATCTTCATTGAGGGTGTGAGAGACATCACAAAGGGTGTTACTATTCATGCTTGAAGGATTTACAGCCGCCGCGGAGGCCCTGTGGTACGTCGATCTACGGGACGTTTGGTATAGTTACCGTCACTCAAACACCTCTGAGTCAGGTGTGATGGTGCAACCACGTGGATCTCCGCTGTTTTATGCAGGTTAGCGGGGATGCCGAGTCACTAAACTCAGTTCTTGCTCAGGAAAATGTTGAAGCTCAAGACTTTCTGTTTGGATTACTGGCAGTTTCTTTGCTTGCAGCCTCTCAATGGCTTCTATAAAAGGTAAGAGGTCTTTGTTCAATATTGGCGTATGCGTTTCTTTTATACAAATTTGACTTTACAAATATATCAGCGTATGATAACGTGCTTCTCTTTGTCACATTATGAGCAATTAATTTCTAATTAAAATGCTTTTATTGTTGGAGCAGAGGCATTGTCTGCATGCAGTGAGTGTATTGTTCTCTTTCAGTAACAGTTTTGAGATCAGCTTTATAGGCTGTTATTCAGTCAGTAAAGAGCCATGACTGACCTCAGTTCAGGGTGTCTTTGTGCTATTGTGAGTTGAGGGCTGTAAGGCTGAGGTTACAGCGAGTCAGGCTGATTTAACTCTAGCTCTATTGTGCTTCTGTGACCCGACAAGCGTTTCCATCACAGATCTGATCCTCTATTGTGGGGCATGGTACCCGGTGGGCCCCAGGGCTTCGTCCAGTGATGGGTCACATGTGTGTGTTCTGTCTCTGTCATTGCTTAAGGATAGTCTTCCTTCTTTTATTAGGAGAACTTTAAGCTTTAGTTTTAAGTTGACATCAAATTTTAAACAGTGGCAGCAGTGTCGTACAGTGCAAGATACAATATTTAATAATCAAAATTTACTTCCCGTATTATTACACTTGCTGTTTTTATGAACTAATATTAAGAACATGTAATATTCATTTAAAATATATCCAATCAAAAAATTGTGATTGTTTGATTTTAAATGCATTATGTAATGTTACTGTTTATTGCTTGTTTTTAATTTTATATATTGTATTATTTTTATTTAGTAGTTGGATATTAATAGTTTAACTTTTTTTTAGTAGTTTTGATTGTTATATTATATATAAGAAATAACTGACGATGGACCATTGAATTCTTACAAAATAATGCATTACAGTCCTTGTCTACTTTGCTAATTCTAAAATGTCAGAGACTTGAGCCGTTGATTACAGACTAATGCAGTTATGAAGTTATTAGAGGAAGAGAGAACAAGTGTGTGTTTGGCAGCAATGTCTCAACTAATGCAAATATAAGTTTATCTGCTTCAAGAACAGCTAATATGATAAAACCATCAGAGCAGTGCTGAGATGTTTCTGTGCACGTACTGTATATGCTTTCTGTACATAAATGGAATTTATTCTGTACATAATTATTATCTTGGTTGGTGTCGTCAGTTTAATTTCTTATGCTGTTGTAAGCTGTAAGGACCTTTTGAAATAATGATCATTCGGTAAATAAATCATTTGGTGAATGGATTTGGACATCCAATGTGGTCAAGACCTGCCTGAAACTACTTTTGCTGTCCTTTAACCTGAAAATAATTGCAACTTTAAAACATTGATTAACCAATAAGATTCAAGCACTGAATGGCGCTATATTATATCATAAATGTGTGCTATCACTGATGAGGAAGCTGTCATGACTACGTTGTTCCTGTGACCACCATTAAAAAAAAAAAAGCAGCACAGTGGTGCTTGTGCTTAACCTTTGCTGACTAAGGAATCCGGACATCTCTGACTCGAGCAGCGACTCAGGAAATCCCCTGTCAACTGTTCGTGCTGACCTTCTCGCCTAACCGTGTCCTTCAATTGACTTCTGTAATCAGTGGAAACCTCGTGGTTCACACAACGTGGCTTTTGTGCGCAGTGCATTGCTGTCAATCTAACACAGTGTACAGTGACTTTCAACCTCACATTTAAAAACAAAACTGAAAACTGATCTCTTTATTATTTTTTGCTGCATGTGTTGATGCAGAATTATCAGAACAGAATTATGCATGATTATACCAGTTTGTTCTTCATTGATTTCTACAGGTTTGAGGTCCTCTTAAGTTCTCTACATCCACTGATATGATCTAGAAACATATTCTGTGCTGGTTCAAACTATTGTAGATTACCACAAGTGCAGAAAAACACAGCGTCCCTTCCAAATGCAAATTAGCAGAGCAGGTGATTAATATTCACCTCAGCTGTGGAGGTGGGCGTAAACGTGCCAGGCTAGAATGTTTTTTGAAGTCTGGACCTTGAAATAAAAAAAAAAAAAGAGGTATTTTTCCCCTGCTGTGGTCATTGCTGAAAACAGACTCACCTTTTATGGAGATTTTGATTGTAATTGTGGTTCTTTTCTGTTCATTCTCAATCTTGTATTTCATTTGTGTAAGTAGGAGGGAACTGTATGTTCCCATTGCTTAACCAGCGAAAAATGATGCTAGCAGTGCCAAGGTCAAAACAGATTTCCAATAGACACATACTGTTAAAAATATGTGTCTTGAAAGAATATGTAAAGCTGATGGGTGAATAGGGTGAATATTGGAATATATAAAAATAAATATTTTATCGATTTTTACTTATTCATAGACTTTTTATCTTTAGGGTTGGCATTTTTTATTTTATTTATTTTATTTTTTGGGTAGTTGATGTAGACAGTGTTAGCAGTCCTTTAGTCCGTGCCAGTGTTTAGGATTATGATGATGATGATAAATGCCTTGAAATGACATAACTAAGTCTCAGGTTAGGATAATATGAAAGAGGTAATGTACAGGATCATCTTAAAGTGGTTTCATTGCATTAATAACAGTGTAACTGTACATTATCCTGCATATTATGTGTCTACTTACCAAATAAATATTGATTTGTCTTTTAATTATTTTAGTATGTCAGATAGAGACTACATAGTGAGGTATTAAACTTGCACATCCACATCATAAATAAAGCTGTAGTCATAAATTCATCCTCATAATGTGTTCCGCACTTCTGTTGAGATTATTAGCCAGTATTAAACTGTCAGCTTTAACAGCGATACAGCAGCCCCCACTTTATGACGGACTTAAAGCTGGTTTGTGTGTTCTGTGCCTTGAATTGCAAGGCTTTTGTCCAAATTGCATTTTGTCCAGTCTTTCGCTGCCAAGAAGCTGGAGGCTACAGAGAAATATATGAGTGCCAGTGTGTACTGTATGTGTGTTTCTTTCTGTCCAGACATGCGTGAATGTGTTTGACAGTAATTAGAGAAAGGGAGGATGTTTTTTGGAGGATGTGGCAGTCTTCAGGGAAGTATTTTGATGTCAGTAACAGAAACAACAAAACAAGGCTGCTTTAGAAAGGTGCTGGTAATTATTCTTAGGCTTTTGAAAGGGTTTCTGTTTTCAGCTGCATGTGAAATGTCAGGCAAGTTGAGCCGGCATAGAAAGCAAACAGATTAAAATGTTTCATTTGTGAATTTGCTTTTATAATATTTAGTTGTGTATTTCCTAAGGACAAACGAACACCAGGCTTACTGTGGTGCGAATCAAAGCTTATAACTTTAATCTTTGAAATTTATTCTAAACTTAATTCGCATAGTTTTTTTCAGCTGGAATGCAATAAATTGATCGAAAGTGACAGTAAAGACATTCATGATGTTACAAATGATTTCTGTTTCCTGAAATAAAAAAGCACTTTTTTGGGAGATAGTTTTCCCTGTACGTTTTGAGTTGGCTTTACAACATACTGTAAACAAAAACAAAAACAGTACAATGTTTTAATATTCACCTTCCCTTTAAATTACAGCGGACAGTTCAACACAAAGGTTTCATAACCAGTGAGGAAACAAAAACAAAGTTATCATGTAAAATCAACCTCGCTTTATGTTCCACTTATTCATATTTGCAAAACTTTAAGCCAAGCTAAAGTTCATTTTAAAAGACTCCTAGTTTGATTTCCATGTTTCCGTACAGTTCTTTCGCTGGCTCCCTTCAAGTTTTTCTTCTTCATGGCTTTTCCTCACATGCTTTCCCATGTGTATTCCAGTGTTGGTGCGCAAGGCTTTAAGTTACAGTTTTTGAGAGTAATCCATTTCCATGGAGCGTGCCAAACCTTTACTCCAATGACAGGCTTTGATTATGATCTCATAGCCTCCTCCAGCACTGTTCTTCAGAACAAATCTGGCCTCCCTCAGCTCAACGGCATCAGCGTTTTTACATTCAGATTCCATTACGACACTCATTTGATGTTATTGAAACCAACTAACTACATCCACAAGTCATATTAGAGTGTATCAAAATTGCTCAGACCCTCCCAGGCCTCCTTAGGGAGATGTGTCACACGTGGCGTAAGTGTTGGCCGAGCAGGCCTGCCTTTCCCTTTTGACACAGATTGAGATTTAACAACCTCCGAACCAAAAGAAACAGCCTGCGAGCAGCTGACAGTACACCTGCCTGAAGAGAACGAGTACATCCGGATGAGTCTCTGATGTGCGTACATAGCATGCTCCGTTCCTTGGCAAACATGGGAGTCTCTGATTGCTGCTAGACGACTTCTCCCAGAGGGGAACGTTTGGGAATGGCTGCATAAACAAAGCTAAAGATGCCTATACTTCAGAAGCAGCAACAACTGCTGTAACTTGAACTGCGCAAGGGGGGGTGAATGAATTAGTGATTTTTTTTTTTTTTCCCACTTGTGAGCACTTCGAGCGTAGCACTCCGTTTGTGGTTGAAAGAAGGGAAAGAGGAAGGAGCGGCTAGTCTGGATGATTGGTGTTCAGTTGAGTCAAGCAGCACATGCTGAGCTCCACTGTATTTTCTTCTCCTCCTATTTGGATCTACACCACCTTGTTTTGAAGACCTTCAACTAGCGGCAAGGCAGGAAATGCCCTCATGTTGAATCTGATGTGGAAATACTGCATTTCAGTGCGGACAATAAGGTAGGAGATCCTTTAAATCAGGCAAAAATAAGTTTTTGAGGTTTAATAGAGAAACACCTGTTCTGTCCATTCACACGTGATGGTTTGATACCGTCAGGTCAGGCTGAGATGTCACATTGTTTTATAGATACTGATGGTCTTTTATGTGAAATACCCAAGTTATTATTTCCACATTATTGTCATTACAATAAACTTTTATAGGGCTGGTTTCCCGGATAGGAATTAGATTAAGCCAGGACTAGACCTTTGCTAATTTAGGACATTTAAGAATCTTTAAAAACACGTCTTACAAAAATGCATTTTAAGACCAAACAATGGCAATAATGTATTTTAAGATATCTCAGTGCAAGCTTTTTCCAGTTTAGACAGCTCTTAACATTTATTTTAATCTAGGACTAGTCTTAAACCCTGTTTGGAAAACTGCCCCATAGTGTTTTCTTTTATGCAACGAAAGTACTAATGTGTACTAATTTTACATCTTATGTTATTTTGTTTTGGTTTGTACAGTCATTTCATTAATAGCTCAACTCAGCTTGGCTAAAATTAGTGACTAAAGGCCACTTCATTCACCACAGCAGCCAACCAGTTTTCCAGAGCTCTGTAATTTACTCCCTAGCATTTGGTGAGCCACAGACTCAACTGAATCTTCTGAATCATCCTTTGCTTTACAGTTGTTTTGTAGTGGAGGTGTAAAGGCGTTTTTGTCCCCTTCTCCGTAGACACACACACATTTAGATCCGTTTCAGACGTACACATCCTTCGATATCCACAAACACACAGATCTCTCTCTGGCTCAGTTGTCTTCTTGCGGTTCTTCCCAACATGGTCTATATATGTATACTCCTGTGTTCACGTAATGTACTTCCCAACCAGACTGAAATGAAAGCCACTATTTAATCAGAATCTCTGATTTAGCTCACAAATAAATAATTCTTAGCTGCCAGCTCATCAAAAACATACAGCATTTTAACTAAAGCTATAGTTTCCTGTGGCGATAAATGAAACACGTGTCCAGATTCATATGCCCAATTCTATATATTTATTTTTATTTCATTCATTTAATTTTATTTGGATTAGTTTCAAAATTGGCTCTCTGTAAATGCTTTAAATTGTCCAGAGCCGTGTTTCAGACAGATTCAAACCAAAAAAATTATTTTGAGCTGTTAATTAAAAGAAAGGCTCATAAGAGGCATCCGTAATTGTTTGTCGATCTGAATGGGCTTCCACTTGGGCACGTTTAACCATGATTGAGATTAAAAAGCTGATGACAGAGACTGATTTTTTTTTTTTTACTAAACATTGTGACAGAATTGTCATTTTTAAATTAAGTATGTCTTTAAATGATATGCTTTTGCATTTCCACAACACCATCATTAGACTTTGTCCCAAAGGGGGGACACTGTAGCTAGAAAACATTTCTTGGCAGAGAAATTAATGAAGATATGGCAAACCAGCGTTTTTTTTGGGGGGGGGGTTTGATTATAACGTTCGTGTTAGCCAGAGCTCCATGATCTCCACTTTCAGACTGTCATTGTTGGTGTCTCATGGCAGAGTTCTCAGGTTCTTCTCCCTTTCATTTCCGGCTTGTTCATAGCTGCCTTTCTTGCTGTCATCTTTAGTATGAGTTCACTCTCTAGATCTCATTTCACAAGGAAAAATTGTCTCCTCATCGACCTTCAGGGCACAAATCCAGGACAAGGCCCTCCCAAGAATGCAATGTCTTGTTTTTTTTATACTATCTGGAAGGATTTCAGATTCATAAGGAACCCCCTGTGATGGTTTATCAAGGCTAAAGGAAATTGCTTTTTGGAAGATTTTAGGCCGTTTTAAAATAAAGGTCTTGTGAAACTGTAGATGTCCGGCAACATGATCCAGTGGTTTAAACTAGCACACCGTGCAAGCACAGGCTATTATTAATTTACTCTGTGCGGCTTGCATTTGTGTCTGAAGGTGCGTGCCTTATCCTGCCAGTCCTTCTCAAACCTCGTGTAGAAATGAAGTAGTCTTTTTTTTTTTTGTCCGTAGTCTCATAGGAGAACATTATGAATCTCTCAGTTATGCAGTGTTTCCTATGGGTTGTCTGACTGGTCGTCGACATCCGTGAGTTTGCCTCCAGTGCGTCACCAGACTTTGCAAATATTTTCCAAACCTTTTGGAGGGGGCTCTCGGGGCCGACCTGTTTGCTGGAGCCCGTGTTTTGTAAAGGAATCTCCAACTTTTCTTTTTTTTGCTCTCTTTGCCTGCAGTCAGGCTTTTTTAGACTTCAAAAAGCGGCTCGCGGATTGGACGTCACAATCTTTTAGACCTCCCTTACAGCAAGAAGAAATCTGAATCAATTCAGCATCAACGTTAGAGATTTGAGTTCTGTATTCAGAGGAGACGCTGGGATTTTTCAGAATCGTTGGACTGATCAAGTGGGCAAACGGTGGCAAAAAGATAGCAGCGCGTCTCTTGACAGATCACTGAACTGTCTGTGGGTGAGTAAGCAATGCTGTCTGATTCACGGCCTCTCGGCTAGATGGAAAACTGCACCGCAATGTGGGGAGAAATTACAAGAGAAGCCTGCAGATGATTTTACTATCTATCTATCTAATCTATCTTGTTTATCTATCTATCTATCTGTCTATCTATCTATCCGTCCATCTGTGATCATTTTTTCTTTTTAGAGGAACATTGTTTTCCATGGCAAGCGGAGTGTATTGTTTGAATTTCATATTCCAATATGGAAAAACTCATTATTTAGTAATTTTCCTCATTGACTGTTAAATTTTTCCTCCGACAACTGTTCCCGTTTTCCTCAGACACAGTGCCAATATTCTTATTAGCATCTATTAATATTTCAGAGCAAGGGTTGCGGTTTACACTGAGTGAGTGATTAGATTACATTCATCAGTATAATCACATGACACATTCTTTGTTGTTGTTTTACTTTGTGGTGAAGTTGAACAGTCACTTCATGATTTCTGTGAATTTCTAACGTGGTTTATTTTTAAACTGAACGAATGGCTTTCCTCTCAGCCTGTTTTTTGAAAGGATTCATACTTCTTGCTCTCCTGGTTATTCGATCTGTATGAGCTTGGGAGTACTCATTAAATTTATATCAGATCTGCCTAAACAATACAAAGTGAATCGCCCTACTTTTCAAATTCATTTAAAATCCAATCCATCCTGTCTTATCGTACCATAGCTTACCTTCCAGCTCATGAAGTCCTGAATCTTTTAACATGGGCTATATCTCTGGTCGTAAAATGTTTTAAGGGATCTGATGGTTATGTTAAGAAAATGGCACATCATTCTGTTAAAGTAAAGTAATCTTGTGTACATTTAGCTCGTGTGCTCTGTCGGCTCAAGGCCAGAGTAATGGCTGGATATTGGCCTTTCCCATCCACCTGGGGCTCCATATTTTATGCATCTCGCAGCACATTGCCCAGTGCTGTCTCTCTCTGCTGCGCATCTAAAATTGATGGCGGTCGTGACCTCGTTGCGAATAGGTCAGTCCATCTCCTGTTTAATGTTGCCTGACCCTTTAAACCTTATGCACACAAACGTCCCCTTTGGCCACTATTTTAGATCTGAAATTGGTCATCTAGTTTATCACACTCTTCTCTTTTCAAGAGGTTTTGCTTCAGAGAATATTGTAGGTAGTAAGTTTTACAATTAATGATGCATAGCTGCAAACATCGAAGATCTTTACTTAGTTTTTCAGCCTACATAGCCATTTCAGACCACTTTTGTATCTCACAATATCATTTTCAAGGACCACTGTGTTTTCTTCATGTTATTGGAAAGATTGTTATTTTCACCACGGGAAACTCTCAATGACATTTCAATGAGAATTCTGTGCCTTTTTTCCATTTTTTGTTTATAGCATTTCAAAAAAGCTCAATATATGAAGGGCTCTTCAAAAGTAACTTTTTTTCATAGGAGGCGGCAAACGAATTGGTGAATTTCAGTTTCGATGACAGAGATGTGCATGCCTGCATGCCTTTATGTAACTCATATAAACATCATTACCCTTGTAAAACAGCTAGGGGCGGCACAATAGCCACTAAAGAGGAAGCTTTTAGAGAGGAAAGATGAGACTGACTTTTTCCCATTTTAAAGTGGAAGAATATGTCAGACTGAGTGACGTGGTTACCACAACTTCTGTTCGTGAGAATAATAATAAAGAGTGCAAATAGCAGGGTGGAATGACTTGAAATAGCCAAATACTCGAAAAGCACACAATTAAAGGGACAGTACACCCAAAAACGAATGTTCTGTCAACATTTACACACCCTCAAGCCATTACTCATCGTCTTGATGTTCATAACATTTGAGACTTCGATTTATGTGGTAAAAGACTGTTAATTAGATATAAAAAAGGTTCACTGTCATCTTACACAACGAGTAAAGACAATTTGTTTTTTACTCTTAACTTTGTCTGTTGCCGTTCTCCTCTGTAGTATTGATTTAAGTCGGTGAGAGCTTTTCTGAAGCTCTTTTACTCTTGTGCAAGGCTCTTTTGAAAGCCACTCTTGAGGCCAGACAAATTTAGGGCACTTGTAGAGTGAGGTGAACTGTTTGAATGATATTAGAGAACCAGGGAGACATGCTTTGGCTATTTTTCCTCTTCTAAGATATATGTGCCAAGACCAAACATGTTTGACAATTATATTGTCTCACCTCAGACAAACAGTAGCTTGTGGAAAGGTCCTGTTTTATGGTGCTTTTGAGCAACTGTATTGATTTTCTGCTCTAAAGCATTCATCTCAAGCAAGAATTTTTTTTTTTTGAAACTTGCTGTTGTTCGGTGTCATTTAGCCATTTTCAGACTGGCCTGGTTTATTGTGTATATTTAAGGTAATAGCTGTGACTCTTTTAAGGTGAAACAATTAATTATACTATGAAAACATTCACTTTCAGGCATCAAATATTAGTTTTCAGTAACACCAAGAAAGTAGGTTAGTAATTGACATACTTCTAAATAATAATTGTCATTATTATTTTCATTATCTCATATAAGAGCCAATGCAAATAAAGCTTATGGATAAAAATGATTATTAAAAATGTATTGTATAGTCCGGAGTGGAATCTAGGCAACGATGCAGGACTAATCTAAGAGAAACTCCAGATCAATTACCTCATGCAGGCAACCAATCAATGCAGCCTCATCTGCAATTCCTGCCCGGTTAAAAAGCTCATCCTTTGTGATGAACATAATTATGCATGAGAGACGGGAAGGAGAGGATTTTAATCTACTGGAAAGAAAGAGACAGAGAGAGAAAAAAGGAAATCCCTTCAGCGGAAACTAAAATGACGCGTTGCCTCAGCCGAGACGGCCTGTTCATTTTTCTCTCGCCCTCTTCAGATTTAACGAATGAAAAAATGATGATGAAAGACTCTGGAACAAAGTGTACAATCTTTGCTTTTTTGGGGTTGAATCAAAATTATTCATTTCGGTAGATGCTTTTCAACTGCCACTCAAAACATCTGAGATAAAGCAATATCCAGGGAACACGAATTCTTTCAATGCCTGCTTCTATCCGCTCCTGTGTTTAAGCAGAGCCAGAGCTGGAGGTATAAGCCGTAATTAGGCAGCTCTGTCTTTTTGCTGATGCATGCTTGTCACTCATTACCCTTCTGCTTCCAACCGCTCTCTCTTTGTAATCCAGGCTTCTTCACTGTGTAGCCCGAGAAGGTCTATATAAAGATCTCGCTGGAGGTGCTGGGGAATAATTGAGCTCTTTTTGACATTTTTGTGGAGGTCTGGGTTTTGATATTGCTTGTTCAGAGTTTAGCAGTGAAGCCTGGATAGGTATTTGGACATTTTGAAAAGATCAGATGAGGGATGCGCAATAAATCTGTACCATATCAGTTATTTGCTCATATATTAGAGATTGTTTAATTATCAGTATCAGTCAATGTAGGAAATTTAGCTCTTTCAAATAGGCTCATTTTCACATTTATGTTATCTTTTCCAAAAACTAACGCTCATTTAAAGGTTTTTTCTTAAAATGCAAGTAACTTTAGCAAATCTCAAAGTTAATATCTATTTTATATTATAGTATATTATAATATACACTAAAAAATGTGTAATTTTTTTTTTGTGATTTATTTTTACATTATTTAGACAATTCTAGGCTCTCTCTCTCTCTCTCTATA
>JAUMHP010000060.1:10244891-10294716 GCA_032361065.1 Enteromius trimaculatus
TATATACATATATATATATATAATATACACAATACACACACACACATTATGTAAATAAAAACTATTATTTCGGATAAATCACAATGAATCATTTGTCATCACTAAATCTAATATATTATTCCTGTATGAACAAAAAAGAAAACTCAATAGATTGAAATGCTTCAAAGATTACAAATGCAATGAAATATATGTTAGTTATGGTCAATAAAACCATGTAAGCCTGATACATTAAAAAAATATTTTATTGATTCTGTGCATATTTTCTCTGATTATTATTGTTATAAATGTCTTTATAGAGATTCACTCCCAAGTTTCACGGTTTATCATCCATCAGGTCAAAATCATAAATACAATAGCACCCCGCAAGTTCTCATTAATATCCACTGCAGGTTTTTCTGTCGAAGTGTAATACTGACGGTAAGGGGTGTGTTCATCACTGAAGTGCCCACTGCAATCAGACTAGCTCATCACATCAGCTATGCCTTACCTTACTAGTACTTTCTGCATATAAAACAGTATAGAATATGAAGAACTGTGACGCTGTGGTTGAAAAAGAATACTGGAGTTGTGGTCGTCCATGCTGGTGCTCTTTGAGTCAGTGATCAAACTGCCGTCAGAGGCTGTGCCAGTGAAGAGTTGCACTACCATGCTGTAATGAGATCCCCTGAGTGCCCTCAGCCAATCACAGTCAAGTATAGGCTCTCCTAGCTTGTGTTAATTGGCTGCAGGGGTAATGCCACTGCAACATGCCAGTTCATCTCAGAAGATCTGTGACGTTCATATACATTGCAGCTTCTTATAGAAAAATCCTCCTTGTACAGACCTGGGGAATAATCTCAAATCTGCCGTTTAATATTCGATCAATTATAGCGTACAGTGGATTTGCATATGTTTATTAGCAATCAATAATGAGTTTCGGCTTCAGAAATGAAGACAGAAATTTCTGTCTTTCCATGGATTCTCTAAGAGCTAAATACAAAGAATAATGATGTGATATCCTTCCCATTGACATCATCAGACATGTGTATTGTACGATGGCTCCCCCTACAGGCTTAAGTTTAGGGGAATGTGGATTTTCGGTAATGAAATGTGACTAGTCAATGATGACGATTCCTTCTCCTCTGCATATTTCCAGAGTAGCTTTGTGAGCTCAATACTGTTAGAGAATGGATTGTTATGTCTGTTCGCTTGCCTGCGTCTGCAGTCGGGTGCCAAACAGGTGCTGAGGAACACCAAAACACTCCATGTATGGCTGCTTGGCCTTCCGTGACTGGCTCACACACCTCCTTCTGACCTCAGAGGAAGTGAGGTCACAAACTAAGCACTGCTCATCAAAACACAAACACTGTTACCCTCCTCCAGTTCACAATGGGGTCATGACATCTGATGGGATAAGACACAGGATGAGGAAATTGAATGTACTTTTTTTGGCAGCAAAACATGGGACATTTTGTTTTGTTTTTTGTGTTTCATGTATTCATGATGAGCAGAAAAAAAGCAATATTTTATTAATAATATTATCATGAATTGCATAAGTTTAATAATCTGTATAAGTATTATGCATATATTTTTATATATTTTATATTAGCAATTTCTGTCTTTGTTTTTACATCCCTGCTACCAAATATTTGAAATAAAAAAAATATATATTTTATTTTATTTTATTTTATTTTAAAGGTTTGGGTTGAATATTTTATAAGCCATTTATTTTCTGTTTATTGCATTTGAGCATTTATTATAGAGTACTGTATATACATTTTTACAAACCAATACCAATATTTGGAATAAAATACAATAAAAGTAAGGTTGCAGGTTTAAAAATTGAGTTATTCTGTTGAGGGCTGGCTAGTAGGACCATATGCTTAAAAAAGGCAAAAGGTCTATGTGTAGCCTTGTCTTTCAGCAAGCAACTGTGGCATTGCCTCAAGGGTGCTTCACTCTCCCTGAACATTCAGCTCAACTGAGGGAGCCAGTAGCACACAGTTTAATGTTATTTGAGTTTTTGTGCTCAAAGAAAACACAAACCTTAGGCGTATTTGTGTTATTTCTGCAATCTCTGCGCAAAGACCTATTTGTGCCAGAGGGAGTCCCTCAACCAGCAAAGAAGGTGCATTACCATCTAGTGGTTTTCTGCAGTAAAAAAATAGTTTTCGGTGTTATTGTTGTACTTACTGCTGTGTTTTCAGACAACAGATTGGACGTTGGTGATGATGTCATAATCTTTTCAGCTTTCAGCCGATTATTGACTTGCCTCTTTACACTCGTTAGTGTTCGGTCTTAAACCTTTACTATACCATTTGAAAGTTATTGAAAAAAAAAAACAGGGTTGTTCACAGCATCTGGTTCCACTGTACTGCAAAATAGCTCAGCTCACGTATTAACGGCCAGGCTTCGTTAGCTGATGGGTGTGTGTGATTGGGCGGGTGTTTGAGTCGATGCTCACAGCAGTCCCAGGTGGTCAGCTGTGAGAGATAAAACAGAAATAGGAGGAGCACAGCAGTCTGTGAATTGAAGGGTCCAGCGTTTTCGAGTTCCTATACTCCCCTCCAGCTGCTCCTTATTTGTGCATGATTGTCCCGCGAGAGTCTTTTCCCCCCCGTAAGGACAATTTCCTCCATTACTCTGGCAAAGGCACAAAGCTGACTGACAGTGTAAATTCTCATAACAGGCTATATTTAGACATTAATTTGTAAAGTGGTTGACTGATGCAGGAGATACATTGAAGATACATAGATCAGAGGTAACTTTTTGAGGATGATGATCCCTTTGCAGGAACACATTTTTCCCTAAATATAAATATTGTCATGTATTAAAATATGTAGTGTTATAAAGACAATTAAGTATAAACCCTTTATATATACAGTATATTACAGCGCATGTCGGTTGAAACTGTTCCCATTTGATTCGTAATATTTGGAGAGTGAGCTGTTTGACCCTAGCAGAGTTTGGCAGCTGTCCACCTAGATCAGTTTCAGCAGACACTTACTTAAACTAGTTTGCAGCAGTCATTGTTTTACCAGGAATCTTTAAACAACCATCCAAGGACTGTTTTGGCTTCAGTGGTAGGCAGGTGCCACTCCACTTAAGTCAGAAAATTTGTGCAGTGAGTCATGAGAGAGATTGGAGCCGCCACAGATGACTTCGTCTTTGTGTGTTTGTTGTGCAACGCTCTGCCATTTTTAAAGGCAAAAGCCGAACATGAGCTAATCGTAGACACCACCTGCCGGATTCAGCTTGCAATCCCATTAAAGTTAAATCCTTCCTATACAGTGAAAGAGAGATTGTACTGGACTTAGATTAGCACATGCACAAAACTTGAGGTCCTGACACTCATACGGATTCCGTGAGCGCTCTCTGCGGTTCGGATCGCTCTGTGGTGTGAGCCAAGGTCAGCCTTGAGACATTTGCTTTTCAGGAACGTGTACAGGAGATTGATGCCGCTTCATGCCAGCTGCCGTCTGAAGGCGCAACAGTAAGTCAGCGACACTTGTTCACTGTGATCCACATATGAAGAGCAGATAACCACCAGTGAGATTTAGCTCGGAATAGCTGCTAGCAAAACAAGTATTAAAACAAAATTGAAGCATAACAGCAATAAGGTTAAAAGTTCAGTTTTGTGCGGTTATTGTTCAAACAGATGTAGTGGCAAAGCAATTATATACATTATAATATAATATAAGCTTAAAATGGCTTTCTATAAAAATGTGCATAAAAATTAGTTGTGGTAGCTTATTGTTTGTTTAATGACACACTTTTTTTTGCCAGTATAGCATCAGCTTTGCATCTATGGTAATACTGTGCCTTAAAAATAAGAGTTCACCAAAAAATAAATACGTTGTCATTAATTATGTCAAGAACCTGCATTGTATTCAAAATGTGAATTTTTTGGAAAAAATGCATTCTCGTGATCAGCCATCAAAAACTGACACAGAATTTGTTGAATCAAGTCTTTATTTTTGTTTTCTTTGCACATAAAAAAATATTCTCGTAGCTTCATAGCATTATAGTTAAAGCAGTGATTTCCATTACAAATCTTAAGGGCTACGTTTTATGTAGCCAGCCTTTGAATAAAATGTGTTCATTTTTTTGCTTGTTTTCGTTCTCCTCCTCGGTTGCCTTTTTTGTCTCTGTTTTTCATTCTGTCCAAAGTCTGTTTGAATTGTAAAAAAAAAAAACTGTGACCTTGCTGCATGGTAAAAAATAAAAAAGAGGAACAGGACACAGCCCCCTTTGCGTGGGGCAAGAGCACCGAAACGCCACCTTCAACAGAAACCCCATGAGGGGAGAAAGATAGAGAGGGCGAGAGGGAGGGAAGAGAGGGATGAGGGCAGGGGGAGGGGTTGAGAGGAGCATAGAGAGAGTGACGTGGAGAGACAGATAGGGTGTTCGAGGGATAGGAGGCTGGGGGAAAGGAGGGAGGCAGACGGCCCAGCGGAGTGCATCGTCACGCTGGGTGAGAGCAGATCTGGCCACTGCAACAACGCTGGCTTTTAGTACGCAGAGACCACTGCAGTTAAGTTAGAGAGGAGACCTCCGGACGCTGCATGCTATTTGTGGCCAGCCAGTCTCAGGATGGAGTGAGAGGTACGTGTGTGTGTGTGTGTTTGCGGCTGCCTGAGCAGCATGCAGGTGTCTGGCAAAGATGACTGCAGCAGCTGTTGAGGCATGCAGCTATGGTTCTTACTCTCTCTCTCTCTCTCTCTCTCTCTCTCTCTCTCTCTCTCTCTCTCTCTCTTTGGTTCGTTCTCGCTCTCTTCCGTAGTCTGATGTCACTGATGTCTGATGCGGACTAGCTGGAGGACATCGGGTTGTTTGCTTACTAAGCCAAACTGACTATACAAAACTTTTGCATAATATCTGAAATCTCGGATGACCTCAAGTTCGGCTTTAGATTTCTTTCTGTAACTGCTGATGGAGCTTTGGGTAGCGAGCATTGATCTGCTTGTTTATTATGTTGGTCCATTAGGATGGTGACATTGAAGCAGAAACAACTGACGCAAACACATTTCATGTACGTTGGCTTCCCGACAACCATTAAAGGAATTAAATGCAAGAGTTAATGGAAAAATTACATCCTTGTACTTGACGTTTCTTCCTTTTTTTATATTTATGTATAGCAAGACATTGTGTTCATCCATATCTTGATGCCAGGTTGTTGTTGTTGTTGTTGTTTTTTCTGGTTTAATTGTGACCCTGGTGCCTTCTGGTGTGATCCAGGCAGTGTTTTGGCTCCTTCGGCGGCCTTGGGCGGTGGAATTTTTAATTTTGGGGAAGATTATGCAGCATTAAGCTGTTTAGTATCAGATAATGCAGCGATAATCATTCTTTGTGGTTATGAATTCAGCAAGATTCATCTGAGCCGGTGGTGTTTTTGCATTCATATGAGTTTCAGCTGAACTATCTTTGGATCTGCTGATGTAATTAGCTTCTAAATTTAGCACATGTAATATGTGAACATGAGGTTGAACCATTCATATTTTCAACATACGCTCTGCTTTCATAGATCATATAGTTGGCGATGCCATATATCGATAACAAATCCGTTAATATTAGTGATTTATTTTTTTATTGTATCAGTCAAAGCTGGATGTTTAGTTTTAAGTGCTCATTTTCCCTGTTTTACGATATAGATAAAAAAATATTTATTATAGTGTTGTGATGCATAGATTTGTGTTTACTGGCCATAAAATACAAATAGTGATGTTAAAACTGCTATCAGTAACTGTTAGTTTGAAATCATTTAATTAGCTTGAATTGAGGGCATTTAAAGGGATATTTCACCCAAAAATAAAATGATTTCTATGATTTATAGAATGTAATTTCAAATCTGTATGACTTAACTTTGTTTTGTTTGGTTTTGTTTGTTGTTTGTTTTTGTTTTGGTGGGTTCATATGTTTGTTTGGTTGGTTGATTAGGTGTTTTTTGTTTGCTCTGCTTTGGTTTTAGATTTGTTTTGTCTGTTTTAGTTTGGTTGTTTGTTTGTTTGGTTGTTTGTTTGTTTGGTTGGTTGATTAGGTGTTTTTTGTTTGCTTTGCTTTGGTTTTAGATTTTTGGTTTGGTTTGGTTTGGTTGTTGTTTGTTTTTTGTTTTGTTTTCCACTGAAATTAAGTCATGACGTTTTAGGTAGTTGAGTTATTGATAAGCAAATTAAAATTTTTGGATGAACTCTCCCTTTTAAAATCCATGCCAGTTATCCCTGTATTTGTGCCTAAGCTCAAACAGCCCAAAATACGTCTGTTCTTCTGTGACATTAATAACAGCTGTGCATTTGTATAGTCATCCAACCCCGCATGACTCATCAAGAATATTTCAGACCACTTTCTAGGGTTACACAGTAATCTTCACTGCTGTCACACAGCACACATCTACAAGAAAACAAGGACAAATCACACAGCATTAGTATGATACTAACAGTCCCACTTTCTGCTGCCACTGTTCTGTTGGGCCGAACACATCCTGACAGTCATGTGATCTGAATGATCTTTTTGGGCGCTGCTGTGTTGGTGAGTTTGACATTGGGGTTTGATTCTCCCATGTGCGATCATACCATTATTATGGCTGTTTTCCTCAAGGGATTCACAGGGCCATAACAAAACAAGTCTATTTCTGTCAAACAGCTCCAGCTGTGTCTAGGGGATCGCTGGTGTGTTTGGACGTGTGATGTGAATACGGGAATGTGACAGAGATGGTTGCTATCAGATTGCCTGTGTTGGTTTCAGGTTGGCTGACACGAGATTCTCGGAAACAGGGCACTGTTTTTCCAGATTATAATCGCTGATCTGCAGATAAAACCATATCACATATGTCACCAGCCATTACGTTGTTAAACATCATATGGAAAGCTGCTTCTAATCTTAAAGCGTCGTGGGTGGCAAATAACTTTATATAAACGGACTTCATCACTAAAGGAACTGCCTATCATGTAAATGTCTCAAGCCTTATATATTCTGCAGCTGTTATCCAATTTGCATTGTGCAAATATTATTTAAATAAATGCATTTTTGGCACCTTGTGATGGCTGACACCCCAGCTGTCTTGGTGCTTTAAATAACTGGCTTAAATATATAAATAACTTTGAAAATTGAGGTCAAGCAAATTAAGATTCAGCTCTGTCCTCTGTCAGCAGATGAGATATCAAACCAGTTGTTTTCTCTTAGCTCCGAATAAATATTCAATATTTGATTATCATTGCATTCCGTTTCAGGAGTGTTTGGTGCACCCGAATTTGTCCTGTGTTTGAGTTACTGCAGGATTTTACTTTAAATTAGTATTCAGGACGTAAGATCTAGTCATTGGCAATGAAATATTGCAAAGCTAGGCTGGTGCAGTGAGTAGCAGGGGTATGTACCTTCTCATCCGAATCTGCTGTGTCATGTAGGGAGCCTCTGAGGACAGAGTGTAGGGAATGAGACACAAGTTATGATATATTTTCCATGAATGGTGAAGAACTTAATCATTTTAATTATTGATGATCGGTTCTGTTTGCTAAGTTTTTATGATTACGACCCATGACCTCATTCTTAGTAAACACCTAAGGTATGATACTGTGAGACAATAAGGAAATTGTTTGATGTTTTTGAAAGACGTCTCTTATGAAATATTATTATGTATATAATATATTATATATTGCAAAATATTATTACAATTTAAATATATATATATTCATATTTTTTAAATATACAGTTTATTTCTGTGACGGCACTAAAGAGTTTTTAGTGGAACATGATCCTCCAGAATTCATTCTAATATGATGATCTGAGGAAATATTTTCTTGTTATAATTAATAAATGCTGAAAACAGTTCTACTGCTTAATATTTTTGTGGAAACTGTGAAAGTCTAACATTTAAATTTAATTTTGAAATCTGAATTAAAAATTGATAACAAAAAAAGGAACATAAAAATCTGCACGGTCGTGTCCTACGGTGCACAGTGTTCTCAAAAATACCCGGATACCCAACTCCTAATTAAGTAGTGTTAGGAAGAGGTCTCTCATGCTTGATGTAAATCAGACTTCATGTAAATACTTAATTAGTGTATTTAGCATCCAGTCAGACTGAATTGTGGGTGGTTGGTGCATTGCAATGAAACACAGCTCACAAAAGTAATGCAGCTGTTTACGGAGTGTTTCTGCTTTTGGAGGCTCAGTGGTATGATCTATTTTTGCTGTAGTGCTTATTAAAGCCACCTGTCTGGTCAGCTCCGGTGTAGTGATTCACTCTCCATATCCGTGCAAAGCATTCCATGATAATCACAAACTCTAGATGATTGCTGCGGGAAAATAGTTTGTTTGGTTTACGTATATAACAATTTTAGCAGCACTGTTATGCATTCGCCCTGATATTTTAGTACGGAAATTCAAATCTTGATATTGATCTCTAGAATCTTAACAACAGCACGTTGTTGGATGCTGCAGAGTTACTCCTGCGGTCCACTTCAAGTAAACAGCCCTTCAACATTCATTTTGTTATATAGCGGAACGGCATGTTTATAGACGATGTCAGGATCGTTTGTAACTTGTTGTGGTGCGTTTAGTCAATCTACTGCAGGCTCTGTGATAATTGCCGCTTGGCTTGAGTCTGCCTAAGAAAAAAAAAAGTTCTCAGGAATCAGGAGGAGAATTCAGCACCAGTGTTTGTCGTAACAACATGGTGTAGGATGATGAAGGCCTGTTTGGGTTTGAGTTCTGCAAGGCTTGCTAATCTTCACATGGCTATCTTTCAACAGAAGCAAAAGGCATATGGAGAAAGCCATGTTCTTTAAGACAGAGCAACGTTTCACTCAAACTGCATCTTTGGTTAAGGCTTTGAAAACCTTTGGAAGTGACCTTACTTCCTCTCTGAGCGGCAATAATCAAGAACTCATTTCCTTAGAGAGAACGCAAATGCTTGAAAGATACTAAATCAACCAAAAACCCCACCACTAGTTTCAAAATCACACACATCAGCTTTCAATTCTTCTGTGGTATGAAACAACGAGGCATTTAAACTGTGGCAAGCTCTGAAAGATTTCAGAAGCGGGTTTTAAAGGAATGGCCTCTGTGTGACCGATGGAAACACATCACTGTTTAGGAACACGAAACTGAAAGCTGCTTTATGGGATGAGGCGTGGACAGTGTTGCAATGTTAGCACTGCAGATGTTTGACTGTAGGGTGTGTGTGTGTGTGTGTGTGCATGTGCCAGCATGTGCGGCTTTACATGTGAAGTTAAAGAAACAGGCAGCTAGAGGCAAGGGAGGGATGAACAGAAGCCGTTCTGTGTCTTGCTGGTTACGTCATTTCATCCAAGCTTATCGTAAGATCCCCTGACAAGCTATACCCAAGAAATTCCACATAAACAATTACTTGCCGCATAAAGAGGTTTTAGTTGCTGGAAATGTAAAGTTTCACATGTACACCTGGGTATTTTGTCAACAATTTTTAAATGTAAATGCAGCGGCTTGTTTTAGCGTATAAACTATTTCAATATTCTGTAAAGCTGTGTAAAAATGTCACTTCAGTACAAAGGAATTGGCTTTGAAATAATTAGTCTTTGTCGTAAGCTAAAACATTGTGTGTGTGTGAGAATAGTACACTATGATTTAGACAATTTTTTGTATTTCTTGCTGTCATTTTTTTTCTCTCAAGTTTCTGCAGACCCTCCAGCACAACAATTTTAGAGAAACATTATATAATTAGATGTCAGTCTTCAGATATTGTGCTCACGGTATATTTATACTCCCTTTCTTTCTACTGCTTCTTTCTTTAGCTGTGTGTCATGACAAATCATGGTATTATTACCTTAAGGGCACAACGTATAATTATTGTGTTCTTGCTCATTGACTTCTCATTATTTCGCAACGCATAGTTCTCTTCTTCCACCTTATACAAGCCTGATAAGAAATCATCCGATTACCATCAGGAGGGAGTTACGCCCAGTTATGTAAATCTAGACTTCCATGGCCTCAGTGTGGCAACATGTTGTCAACATGAGGGGAATGTCTGGGAGAAGAATCGTAGCCCAGCTTCAGTTAAGCTTGTAAAGGCAGATAAAAGGTTTCTGGGATGGTCGGGATTTGACCCGGAGGCCTAAGATATTCTTACACATCCGCTTTCACAGTGGTCTCACCAGGTTATGTTTGTTTTGAGGCTACATTCAGTCTGAACTCAACTTTCTAACACTCGTATTCTTTGATCGTTACAAACTATAATGTTCTGATGAATACTTTGGAGAAGGTATTATACTGATGTTGTTTATATAAAATGGTAGACAAATAAGAGTAGTAGCATGATTAGCATACACAGAAGTCAGTAGTCTACTAGACGATAAACCATTTACACTGAAGTCTCATGATTAAACGATTAAAATCATATCTGATTATTGGGAGAGAGATTCTGGGCCACAGTGGGTATGGCAAACTGAAACCATGTAGAAGCAGAAAGCAAAGTAGTTCCAAAAACTGGAATAAATAACTTTTATAGATTATTGTGTTAGCAATTAGAGCCTGGTTAGTGAACACAGTGTAAACATGCCTTTTTTCTGTATCCTGTTAGGCTGATGAGGTTTGATGGTCCACACAACACAAGTGTTCGGCTATAAAACTCAACTGTAATTAAAATAGATTATTGCTAATAAGACGTTACTAATAAGTAGGTCCACTCAGTTTCTGTGGGCACCGATTTCCACAGATGTTCATTTATTGAATATTTTGGGTAATTTAATTATGCTTTTCAACTGAGCATGCACCCTGTTAAACACATTTTAAAAAGTTTAAATCATTCCACAGAGCTACACTTTCCACATGCTTTTCAACTTTACTAACAGTAAATTTAGAGTAAAGTTGAGGTATGCAAAACAAACAGGAAATCTAAGGTAGGTCGTATTTACTGACCATACGCTTTTATTGACTACGTTTACATGCGCGCGAATAATGCGATTATTTCCAATAATCAGAGTAAGGACTTAATCGCATTATGTTTACATGTCAAGAGCAAGCTTTTCACTCCCGTTTACATGCTATTTACATATTCTTATTATTCGCTAAGAATTGTGGTTAATTTTCTACTGCCGTCATCACATACCCCACTGCATAGGACAAATTATGGATTAGGAAAGAGCGCAGATGTGTTACCTAACTACTATACGCTGCTTACATTTATTTTACATCTAATGAAAAACACTTTTATGTTTATATTCCATGCTGTTTCAGCAGCAATGTAATGGTAATTTGTTTGTCTATTCGCAAACGTTTCTAATCCGCAAATTATTACAGGTTTGTGTCACGTCATTCATGTAAAAGTAATTATAAATGTGTCAGGGGAAATCAGATATTTAAAATAATTAGTAATTAGAGTTCGTTTTGCAAAGATTTATATGACAATCTCCCCATATGTAACTTAGTCATCTTAATAGATTACGGAGATTTTGTTTTCAATTTGTTTTGTTCATTTAAAGCTTTCTATAGATACATTTATCATGTATTTTCGGTTTATTTTTCTCCTCTTCAAGAAGCGAAGGCAGAAAATCACATTGTGTTGATATTGCACACAAATAAGACCCTTTTAAGTTCTGAATGATGGATCTTACCTTTATCAGACAAAAATGACATCGATGGCTATTTTGTTTCCACTGAAATAATAAAAGTGATTGCACTGGTGTCTCTGCAACCCAGTCTCACGGTATTTATTCGTGGCAGGGACACGTGTATTTCATTATTTTCGTAAGTCCAGCACGTTTTTTTAAACTTAAGATGCATCCGATTGAAATGCATTAGTTTACCTGCTGGACTTACGAAAATAACGTTATAAACATGTCCCTGCCACAAATAAATAGATTCAATTAAATTACGTGACTAAATCACGAACTGCCGTGAGACACCAGAGCGAACTTCCAGTCTCTGAACACATGTGGATATGCTATAGCGCACTTTTATTATATGCAAGTTGTGATGATTTAAAAAGGCATCAGCTGCTGACTGCTTGGTCTTTACTTTTAAAAAACAAAAACGTAAAGGCTATTTAACAAACAAAACTGCTCCAAATGTTTTTCTAAATTGACTAAACTATTTTAATAGCCGAAACAGTAGTAAAAGCCGTAAAAGACTGGTCAGAGCGTAAATACTACGATTAAGGTGTTTACATGTCTGAATATTTCAATTTAAATTGGCGTAGGCCACCTATCATAATACGTGAACGCACTCATTGATGTTAGAGAATTTGAAACTGGTTCTAGATCAGCAGTGTTGAGTTGCGTGTCTGTATTGGTATGCGTGGATGGCTCTACACGTCTGCTGAATGCCCCTTGTAAAGGTTACTCTCGACAGCTCCCAGATGTGCTACACTATTTGTATAATTGCAAATGTTGCCTGAGACCACCTCAGCAGGTAACTCAAGTAAACCGGTTTGGAATTTATAGCAAAATGTGCGTTTTATAGGAGTTTGTTAACCATTTGCTGTGCTTGAATTTTACAGGGATCGGTTTATGTCAAGCTATTATCTTTTATAAGAACATACTCAACTGGCACAGAAAGTGAAATGTTTTGCCAGGGGTGCCAGAACATATAGGTCACTGTTCTAATTGTTTTCTTTTCTTTGTTAAATCCCAGCCTGTTCTGATATTTTCGCTGGAGATATCAAATCACGTATTCTGATGTTTATAAGCCACCATAGATATTTATTCACAGTGTAATGTGATCAGTCTAATCATTCCTTGACTTTATGCCTGCATTGAAATGTGATGTTTCACAGCGATTTTCCGTAACGTTTATGCGACTGTAGTCGAAGGGCTGCATGTAATGCCGTCTCATTAGTATTCATGAAATAAATGGCCGACACAAATTGTGTTGTTTTGTTTTGCCCTGACCTTGAAATTGCAAATGAAATCATCAGTAGGTGAAGGAGAATTACACCTTCTGGTCATCTCTTGTCTGGATATGTTTGGAAATTGTTTAGATGGATATGTAGATTCGATTGCTTCTCGTGCCACAGGACAAGATGATGATAAACAGTTGGTGTCGAAACTGTCCATCATTCAAAATGTTGATTGGCAATATGGCTCTTTCAAACAACCGTATTTTGGATAAAACCTTGATTACTGTGATCAAATTCAGTACAAATGGCGTGGGGGAACAGTTCTGAGTCACTGTGCTCAAAAAAGGAAAGGTTTGTGATCCTTTATAAAACCATTTTTAATAGATGAAATGGTGTCAAAGTTTCTTAGCAGCGAGCTCTCAAATTGAAACCACTCTAGCTCCTCTCAAATTTCATACCGCATTCTTACGTATTGAGAAAAAATGACTTTGACATGCGCCTTGAAGTTCTCACAAAGGTCCTTGTGTGAAACTTCCCACATGTGCGAGTGAAATCGATCATTTGATCTGCCGCACGTTCTGAGACCTGGAATCGTTCTTGAATGGATGGCCATATAAATTTCTCCCCCACTGACGCAAGGCATTATTGTAAAGAAATATTCAGTGTCATTTTCTTTGTATGAACACAGAGTGATGAAAATGATTCACTCTCTTTTTGTCATTACTGAGACAGAGGACTTAACAAAGGCTCAAATGGCCCACCTGTGTAAGATTTTTTCATAACTCGCTGTCTATTTTAGACATTGTTGTTCTTTTGACAAGTAAGTCCTACATAATTCATAATACAAAGGTTTAGTTGGGCTGCAGAATAAATTAAAGTTTATTTATGTATGTACGTGTGTATATTATGTAGATATAAACACACACAAATATGTGTATAAATACTACTTGGTATTATATAAGTATTATATTAATATATCTTTGTATGCATGTATTTATATATACATAATATACACCGTCCATACATACACATATTGTATGTAAACAAACTTATTTTGAATATGATTAATCACAATTAATCGTTTTGCAGCACTAATATTTAGCAACATTTTTAATATTGAGATACTATTGTTTATATATTTGAATAATTAGTATTTTTTCATTTCAGTTTTAATTTAAAGTTTTAGTAATTTGGTTGTTGTTGCTTTTACAAAACTAACTCTGGTTAGATTGTATTTGCGACACAAAATGTTGCGTTATGATATGATAAGAAAATATGATTAATTGTCACAGGATCTCCAGCACAGTTTCACACTGACTTTAAATCACACTCAATTCAGAGAAATAATCAGCTGTGTCACAGGAGCCACTCCCTTCCTTTGAACCTCAACACACACACACACAGCACTTCCCCATAACCACTGCCTGCGCCCTCCTCAGCAGAGCAGGAACACACAACATGATAGGACAGACGGCAGAGACATTACCTGGTGCCAGTGCTAATGCTATGACTGGAGCAGACGGTAGCGTTGGGAGGTGCCGGTTACCTCTTAATGCCCCGAGTGTGTGAAGCCTATGGCAAAGGAATTCAAGTAAAGGAATATAAGCGGTGATCTCCAGTGAAGGATTTCCAAGCGAGAGAGAGGAGATTTTGACAGCTGTCGTTTCACCATCAGATGAGTAGGGTATGCACTTTTATTGTTGTTAGATTTGAGTGTGTTTGGCTGCTTGTGATTTGTATTTAGCCACATATTAACAAACTGCAAATAGCCCTTGCTTATTTTTTGCATTATGATTACAGATTCAATGAAACCGAGTTCTCAGCGTGTGAAAGGGTGCTATTTTGCAGTGCCTGAGTTAATAAAACGACCTTGAGGCTTGAATAGAGAGAGACTGAGATTGCCCTTGTACCACCAGCATGTCTCTCACTGTGATGAGATGGGACTTGTCTGGTCACTACCTATCAATCAAGGTGCCTAAAGACAAACATGCACAGATGAACCTTTAGGAAATGGGAGATATAATTTCTTTGATTTTAGTACTCATACAGTTACCTTTACCTACAGTGAATAGACATTTTTGTGTTTGAGAGCAAAATAAGTAATTAATAGAAAAAGCCGTTGTAAATTTTTATTGGAAAGAGAGACAATCCAAAACATCTGGTTATGATGTTTGTCACTTTTACAACATTACTAGCTTATGTATCATCAAAAAGCTCTTCATGGTAAAAACAGATCAATATACCTCTTTAAGTTATCTCCCAATTATACAAAAACTATTTACACAAAAAAGGGGATGTATAGACAATATTTATATGTAAAACATAGATTCTATAACAAAAAAACATTTGGTTCAGTAGGAGTTGTATACTCGACCCATTTGGACCAAAAGTCAACAATATCTTTTTGGTTATTCATACAGAAAGTAACTTTCACATTCTTGTAAAAAGCTCTGTTTTAAAGTATAACTTCTATTTTTTTAAGTCCTACAACAATCCTACTACTTTTCACCAAAAAAACCTGCATATAAGAGTGATTTCTAAAAGGATCATGTGACATTAAAGACTGGATAATAGCTGCTGAAGATTCAGCTTTGCCATCAAAACAATTAATTACGTTTTAAAACATTAAAATTCAATTAATTAAATGCAGTCTTGGAGAGTCGTCTTTCCATTTTTTTGTGAATATCTATACATTTATCAGCAGCATTTATAGAACATAATCAATAGTTGAACAACTTACAGTTTAAAACTTGTATTAGAAAAAGCAACTATACAGTCTACAGTATGTCATATTTAGTGTGGTTATTTAATGAAGTAAAATATTTCAGTACTACACTGCTTTCTCTGTTTGAATGCTTGTATTGCATGTGTATATTCTTTCAAAGCTAATCATTTTCATGCTAAATAATAGTATCATTTGTAAATCGTTAGTTTAGAAATACACCAGGAATCAATATTTGTATGTGAGGATCAGTTCTTTTAATGCAGCATTAATACTGATATTTGAACTTTGGTGATTTGTTCATTCCTTAGTCCTTGTGCAGCCTGGCTGTGCCTGTTCCTTCTGTCTACTTCCTTTATCGACCCAAAGATGGCAGGGTCTGAGGGTCATGTTTCAGACAGCTGAATGAAGTCTCAGGCTGTCACAGACTGCCCACTCATACATGCCTGTCATCTTTGGGGCAACCTGGATAGCCGAGTTTGAGACTTTGATAGCTGCTAGGCAGATCTCTGGCTCTAGATGGCGCTACACTGTCCCTGCCGCACTGGAGAGAGCAGACAGGGAGGATAACAAGTCACGTCCTCCAAACTCTTTGTTTATTTAGACTCAACCTCAGCAGTCATTTTGGACGAGGGGGAATGTCTGGGTGCCTGATAATGTCTGAGCACGCTGAAACTGCCTGTCCTGTTTGTTTGTCTGTTTGTGCATGTGGTTATTCACACATCCCTCTAGATACGTCGCAAGGACAGCGATTAGAAAGATAAAAGGTCCCTCATTTCCTGTTGTTTTTTTAACAAGTAGTAAAATATAGTTTTCCATAAATGGCTTTTAGCCACAGAAGTGAAATCGCTCGTTGTACTTTATCAAGCATTTCCTTAATTTGGAGTTCTCGTGTGGTTTCCATCATGTACCTTGGAGATGTCAAAAAACTACAGTACTGCAGCCGACAAAATCTTAAGATCTTAACCTGTAGGAAAGACTCCATTTGGAAGTTGGCTAGAAGTAGGTTTTTGTATGTAACAAAAAAAAAATAGTTTTGTCATTACTGTCATGTTACATACATTTGTAACAAATTTGAACCAGTAGTCTTTCGATTGATTGATTAATTAGAGAAATGGTCTCTTAAGAGACTTTAATTTGGTTAAAATGTTTTAACATGCAAGTGTACATGAAAATAAGTCTACATGAAAATGTATGGCCATCATTTTTAAATTGATTGACATTTTCAGTGCTTCATGGGACACCTGGTTGGTTTAGTTCATGGCTATTTAACAAAGACTTCTTTAAAGTTCTTGTGAGGAATGATAGTTTGAGAACCAAGGGCGCTGAAGAAAGCTTTTAGTTATGAGAGCCCTACAGCACACCAAACGAACTCGAAAAACAAAAGCGCTGGCTCAACAAATTTGATAAAATCATGTTTTAATAACAAAAAAGGCACTTGGTTGACTCTTTCAAAGTAGTAATACTCAATAATTCAATGGTTTATCAGGTTTTTTTTTACTTCGTTTGATCATTTTGTGGATTGCATCATCGCAAGGCAAACCCACTGCAGGTTTCCTTAGATGTTACGTAGACTTTAAGCGACACATTCATTGAAGCAAAGCTCTCAAGCATGGTGATGATGTGAAAGGGCAAAGCCTTTAAAAAACAACTGACCACGACTGACCCTCCAAAACAAATTGCATTTCCACTACGGGGAAGTTATTTGCTCTTTTAGACAGGATGCAGGAAAGTGGTTGTTTTGCATCGGATGGAGGGAGTGCAACTGTACAACGCTTAATCCATCACAAAGACCCGCGCGGGGGAAACCGTGATGGAGGACCACACGTGGACAGGATCCCTCAGATTAGAGATTAGGCCTGTGAGCGATGCCAACAGCGTGTTTAAGCTCCACTATGGCGTATGGGGGGGGAGGGATGGTAAATATAGACAGAGGAAAACATCCCCCGTTTGAACATGCGTGCTTAGATATACTTATATGGACAGTGTTAAACAAATTGACTATTTAAACTAAACAGGAAATGGTTATCTGTCAATCTGGACTGAGTTTGAACTTGCTCTTTTTAATTTGTAGTAAGGTTTGGATAGAACTTGCTTTTTTCAGACATTAGCTGTGGTGGAATGAACAGTATTGGCTAGTAAACAACTAGCTGTTCAATTAACTGGAGTTTACTAGTCCACCGTTGCCCTTAAGACAGGAAGATGACTTGTTTTTCTGTTTGATCAGGTTTAAGAAGGGTGCAAGGAGCACTTAACCCAAAGAGGCTTAATTTTCTCTAAATTACAGCTGGACCTAAAGGCAAACATGTCTGCGTCTCAGTGCTGGGGTGGCTGCCGGGTGGATGGCCGATGCCATGTAATTATGTGTACATGAAATGATGCTGATGTGAATTGCAAACCTACGTTACAGTAAGTGCTTTGGAATGGTCACTGAAATCATTCCGTACTATTTCGTGATTGTTGTTATTGTTTTGCTGCTCTACAGATTACAAAGTGCTTGTTACCTGAAAACACTAGTCTGTAGAATAAATAAATATAAATAAGGCATTGTTTACTCACCCTCATGTTTACTTTCTTCTTAGCAACAGAAAAAGAGAAATACTGAAGAGTGTCTTGGTTGCTTGTAGCTCTGTCCATATTAACTTGTAATGTAATATATATGTAATATGTATATATATATTCCAAGTTTTTCTTTTTGTGTTTTACTGAGAATGGCATATGTAATAAAAACTGAACTGTCCCTTTAAGAATGGATCACAAAGTAACTATTGAGAAGGAAAGAAATTAGTTAGTTGAGATAACATGTAATTTCACACCAAAATCCACTACAGAGTAACACTAGGGATTTGTGTCACTGTAGACAGTTTTCAACAATGAGTTTTTTTCCAGACGACGCAACTGAAATCAGAGATTAAGCTGTTCCGTGACCTCAGCTGGTAATTTAATTCACACTTGTACTGTAAATTCACTAGGTTTTGTTTCTAAGGAATCGGTGATTAAGCTAACAGGGGAAAAATAGCAGTCTGGCTCTTTTCAAATATGCTGTATGCTTTTTCCATATTCATCGGGTGGAAATGAATTTGTTCCATGGATTGAAGATGAGAGTGAAGTCAGACCTGGAATGACGCATTGTGATCCTGTCTTTTGAGTTTGCAGGAAGCTCAGCAGTCTATCAGCCCAGACTGCAGGCTGAGAATAGCAATGAAATGAATCAATAAAAGCTGGATGAGAAAAAGCAAGAATAAAAAGAAGCCGTTCACTGAGATGTTAAAACTAAATTCTAATAATAATTAAGTGTATTCATCAGTAGGTGGCAACAGTCTTTAAAAGTGAGTCATTGAATCATTACCATTACCATTCAGAAATGAATCAGATGGCTGTACATATGAGTGAGTCATTGAATGATTCATTCAACTGATTCATTCATTGGTGGAGTAAAAACAAAACAAAGACACCCTCTGCGTCCAAAATGTAAGTTACTCTGTATTCGGCAAAGAGCTCAATATCCTTCAAATATATAGTATTCCATGGTCATTGTCGTGTTTTAGCCCCAGTTCCAGCTAATAGAGTGACAGAAAAGTGGACCTAGAACCAAATGAATAAATTTGTCACGCTGTTTTCCTTGAAGCCTTACTCTGACAAGCAGGAAAGATTTTATTACTCCCCAAGCCTTTTAGCATTAAAAGATTTTAGGACCTCAGTAATGAACTCTGTCAGGTGGCTCTAAAAGCACTAAGTCACAGTGACCTCCCGCTTCGTACAAGCTTCAGAAAAGTGTAATAGGCTTTTGCATCGCTGACTTCGACTGCATCCATTTGTACATATAAAATAGCAACTCATCAGTTTAGTGATGTTTCATTATTCCTGCCTGTGTCCGTCCCATTCTGGAGTGAGTCATGCACTCTTGAACACATGACCCCTCTGACTCATTAGATGTCCTCATGGATGCTTTTATTTATTCCTTGTGTGCTGAGACGTTACCAAACTGGCTTGTGTGATCCGTAAGGACAAAACATGATCAATTTTCAGCTTCCTGCTGTGATTCTTCCCTCATCACTGCTTTACACTTTAGCGCTTTGACGAAGAGCACATGTACATCTTGAGGCTACCATTGAAGAACAGATGTTAATAAGGCTGTCTGGACCTCTTTGGTCCAGTTTCAACCTGTTTTAGTCTTCCTTTAGGGATTCTTCGTTCAGGAAGAGAGCAAGGAACAAGAAATAAGAGAGAGACCCTCACTATAGAACAGCTTTGAGCCTTTACTCTAATTAGAGAACATCACTTCTCGACTGTTAGACTCCAAACTCCAAGATGTCACCACCTGGAAGCTATCCGTGTGGTTTTTTTCTTTTCTCTTTTTGATGAGGGTCCTAAAACCCCGCTAGCCTACATTGAGAGGTTGTTTTCTCTGACCCCACGGACGCTCTAAACTGTGCACTGGGGCAGGCGATAGCATCTGGGTTTTGCCTGAGCGACGCCCATTGTTTAGGTAATGATGTCAGAAAGGAAATGCGTAAGCCAGGCCGCCCTCCTTATGTAAGTAGACGGGAGGAGGCAAAAGAGGGAAAAGATTATAGAGATGTTATTCAAACCGTTAGTTCTAAATACAGCTGTGTGTGTGTGTGTGTTTTTAGACCTCTTTTACAAGACAACAGAGCCTTGTCTCTGAAAAAGACGTCAACTGGACAACGTTTTTGACATTTTGATGCACTTTAGACCGTTTTTAGATGTTCCTGACTGAAGTTTTTATATTTGAAGGGAGAGCTTACTCATTCTTGTGTCATTCCCAACTTTGGGCAAGACTTTGTGGAAATATTTTGAAAAGCATCTCAGTGTTTAGTATGGAGAAAAACGTTTGTCTATTGTGTTCCAAAAAGAAAAGAAAGGGTTTGGAATGACATGAGGGTGAGTAAATTTTAAATTACTGTGTGAACTATGGATCTAAGGTGTTAGAAATCCACACAGCTGCACTAATCCACATCATTAGCAATCAAAAAATACGAAGTTGGTTTGTGACTTTCTTCAAGTTCCATTGTGAGTGTGTAAACTGGCCGATGACGGAGCAGAGTTAAGAGCACTTTTTGGCTACACTTCTCCAGTCCAGTCTGGAGCGTTTGTGCGACACGTTACGAGCTCATATTACTGCAGCCATTGAAACCTGAGAGAGCGGGACTTCCTCTATCCAATTCGTCCAGTTTTAGTCCTGCGATCATGCTAGTCTATTTATAGACTCACATCCTTTTGTCATTCCAGAGGGGCTTCCCAATCCCTTACTGGCTTTCCAGCCTACGTTCTTTTGGCTCTGTTGCTCCAGACTCGGTGGCCCGGCCCGTTCCCTCCTCTTTGGGTCGGGCTGGTCGTTTATATTCCCGCCATCACGTAATTAGTTTTCCGGACTGTGGAATTCCCTCCCCTTCTCTGCAACACCCCTCAGAGCACCCCTTCCACAAAGTCAGAGGGAAAAAAAAGAGAGAAGGAAAGAGCGCGCGCGACAGAGAGGGTGAGGATTTAGTGGTTTTAGTCGGACTGAGAGCGTGCCTCTTTTTCCTATGAGACGGCTTTGCCTGGCGAGGAGATGGGCAGCCACAGGCCAAAGGGATGTTGATGTTTGTAGGGATCAGAGATCGACATGTGGTGTTTGCACTGCGCTTCAGACAGAAGCCAGTCTCTGCTGGAACTGGGGAGCTGGTAAGATGTCAGAGTGTGTGTGTATGTGTGTGTTTAAGAACATGTTTAGAAATAAAAGTAGAAATAAGTTTTAAGTGTGTTTTTACTGTGTTGAGGATGGATATTGTATCTGGGTGTGTTTGAGTAGATCACAGATGTTTTATGAGACTTCCAGCTCTGTGGCTCTTTGTTTTATTTACCTGCTTTGAATTATAGGGGATCTTCCTCTATTGCGCAAACCCCTCCATTGTTGCTCTGAGTGCACTTCTGCTTCTAGTTGTGCGGTTGAGGGATGTTTCAGTTAATCTTGCGCCGGATAGGCGCGTTTATATCGATGTAATTTCTGGGAAAATTAGCTTTAATGCTATTCCAGATTTTTCCTTTTCTGTTTTTCTTATTGATGACAGTCCATCTACACATCACTTATTGTATGTGTTAGTCAAAGTTTAAATCAGACATTCTGTATGTTTTTTATTGCAAATGAATGAAATGTGTTTTTCGGTTGTAAATTTTCTTAGCTTGGTCATGGGAAGGTGCCATAGTGGCACTGCCAACAAAATGATTTGATCTTATTAATCATAACAAATAGAGACATATATTGTATGTTAGTAGATCAGCCCCATTGAAATTCATGTAATACCAGAATAATCTTGGTGATGTTATTAAAACAAGCTTTATTTGAACAATGAGTGCTTTATATGAAATGCCGAAGCGTTTGCCAGTCATCAAAAGGGCTGCATTCATGCAACGTGCCACGCTTGTGAATGCAGCTTGACTGGTCCTTTAATGCTCTCAAACCTGGATTTAAAGCACTAAACATGTCATGTGAGGGTCTTAAAGATCTGCACTTGAACATTATATGTAAATATAGGTGCACAAATACCAGTCAGTGACAGTGAAAAGTAAAAATGCACGTAAATCTGTGGAAAAAGCCCATCTGTAATTTTGACAGTTTCTTCTGCCCCCTCAAAGCCCAAGAAGGTTGTTTGGGGTCAGTAAGAGGTTTTTTTTTTTTTTACATGTAGAATGTAATGAAAGATTTCAGTTTCAGTGTTCTTTCCCTTTACCAAAAGGCTCAGGATATTTAAACACAAATATAAAGCAGCTGTTTTCAACTATTACAATAAGAAATGTTTCTTGAGTAGATTAGTATGTGACATCAGGGTCATGTGACTCACCTTTTTCTGCAAGTATGGCAAAATAAGCAAAAAATTTGTATCTACAGAAGCATTTATTGTTTTAACTGTGTAATCTGAAACATACTGCATAAACGAAACTAAAGTCAGTTGTCAGGGTGGCAGTAAAACCTTCAGAGCAAACCCGAGAGTTGAAATGAAATGTAGTTTAGTTATTGTAAATGTTAATGTAAATGAGCTCGTTATCCTGGTTAGACTCAGAATCTGCACCTCAGCTTCACACTCAATTAGAGGAAGTATGAGGTTAAATAAGCTCAGCAAAAATTGCAGCCTAAAAAGGAAGGAGAAAAGTGTCATTGTGGACTCTTCAGAGGAAGGAAATGTAAATAAAATGCAGTTCAGCCAGTTGTACTTTAACTCATGGGAGTTATTAATTCCCTGTGTGACCCTGGACAACTAAACCAGTCGTAAGTGTTAATTTTCCGAAATTAAGATTTAAACATGATCTGAAAGCTGAATAAATAAGCTTCTCACTGATGTATGATTTTGATGGATAGGGCAATATTTGACTGAGATGCAACTATATGAACATCTGGAGTCTGAGGGTACAGAAAAATCGAAATGCTGAGAAAATCACCTTTAAAGTTGTTCAAATAAAGATCTTATTAATGCATATTACTGATCAAAAATTGGGAAAAAAAGTTTTTATATATTTTTGGTAGAAAATTGACTAAATACCTTCATGGAACATGATCTTTACTTACTATCCTAAGTTTTTTTGGCAAAAAAGAAAAATCAATCATTTTGACCCAAACAATGTATTTCTGGCTACTGCTACAAATATACCCCAGCGACTAAAGACAGGTTTTGTGGTCCAGGGTCACATATCAGCATGTTGTAAGCCAATAGTTTCTCGGCTTTGAGTTTCAAAAAAGTAATTTAGCACTATAAGATAGAGGCCGTCTTTCAAGAGTCTCATTTAAGTGAACTCTAAAGGGAAGAGCAAGAGCGTTTCATCTTCTGTCAGAACTTATCACCTCACCATCTTGTTAGCACTTGTGTTCTTTTACCCTTATCAGAACCTCCCACGTCTCTCTGAGCTAGACGTGACTAAAGCCCAAACCGGTCCTGTAGAGACACCTCATCTTGCTGTCTAATGAGACCCTCTGAAAAACATAGAACTTGGCCGGCTGTCTTGAGTAACGGATTTGAGCCTCAGTTGTTTCCACACTACACTTGGTTGGATAAAATCGGCATTCATAAGCTGTAAACCACGTTTGGGTGTAATAAAATAAAGATATTTCATTAAATTGACCGTTAAGTCAAACATGAAAGTTATGAAATAGCTCAAACTTAGCTTAAGTGTCATAATGCGTATTGGTGCCCCTAGCGGTCTGTTTGTTTTCTTACAAGATATATTTTGGAATGAAGCAAGAAAGAATGTTAAAACTTGCCAAAGTTGGAAGCTAATCTGTGTCCATTTTAACAATGAACCCATTTCTAATTAGTGTTTCGAGCATCAGCTTATAGATTTGAGAGCGCAGTCCTCGGCTCAATTAAAGCAGGCTTTCTTCCTCATTAAATTCAATTTGCTATAATGTTCACGGTCTTATAAAATAACACGAGGCAGAAAATTAAAATGAGAGCTGGATTGCCGCTCATTCAGCTTTATCCCCTTGTAACTTCAGCTTGTCTCAACCTTGAACATTTAGCCCATTGTGTTGCTGTGAGACGAATAGATGCCCTCCATTTCAAAAAAGTGTTCATCTCCCCCCCCACCATCACTGTGATGATCTCTAAACACTTCCAAGTATTTATTTTCTTATATTTTTCATTGAATCTATTCACAGACCTGTCATCTGGCATCCTCAAAGGATTTTATATTGCTTGTGTTCACAATAATTGCGACTTTTTCGGACACAATCATCTATCACAATTTAGTGGGAGTCAGGCTTTGAAAATACCCTGGCTCTCCTCAGAGAGATGAGAAGGCAACCAAACAAAATGAGAATTGTATTTGCTGCCACCCTTCAAAGGAGCCGCTGAGAGCTCTTTCAGGAGACATCAGGCGTCAGACACCGAAAGTCATTCGAGCCGGGTGGCCTCGGTGCAGAGATGTGGGGAAATTAGCTGCCAAATTCATCATCTGAGTTACCTCGCGTTGTGTTTTCATGTAATGTACAATCGCATGTAACAAGACATGTTCATCTTGCTTTATTACCAAACGCTGTGGGCAGAGCAGGAATGTTTATGTGTGTATGTAGTAATGCATGAAACAAGGCAATTACATTAACCTTTAAATCTATATATAACCTCCTACATTACCTATCTTGCCCTCTCATTAGCTCTGTCCTTCAGAGCTGGAGGTGGGCTTTATGTGTGTTTATGACCTAATGCAAATTATTGGATTGCATTTATACCACCTATAAAAGGTCATAAGAATTTTTTTAAATTTATCATTAATTAAATTGTAGTGTCAAACTATTATTGCAGTATTTATTGATATTTTGTATATTTAACTTTTCTTTTTATTTATTTCAATTATTCAGTTCGATTTCCTTTTTTGTAGTCAATTATCATCTACTATCAATTCCTAAAGTTTGTTGGTTATGTTTTTGTATATATTTCTATTTATCTTAAATTTAATTGTTTTAGTAAAATTAATGTTAACGTGTTGGCAGCGTTTAAAATGTTCTAGTGTTTGTATTGTATTTGATATGAATGAAATCAATTTTAATAGCTTTATATTTAGTTGATAATAACACTGAAATTAGCTTAGCCTTTAATATAAATATTTTTTCCTTAGAATAGTTGAAAACTAAAAAAGTATTTAATTCAACTGTTTTAGTTCAACAGTAAGTGCTTGGTGGCATTTGGAGTATTTTCTGGAGATTCTTTTTGTCTCGCACAAGAATCGATTCTACAGCCATCACCCCGTGACTCTGAGGAAACATGTTTATGTCTGGTTGTTGTGTTGACCTTCCCTTTTGAATCTGTATTTCGTAGTGTTTTTACAGAAGCAGCAGGTGAATACAGACCTGACAGGAAGTGTGAGAACAGTCTCTATACGTTCGACATCTCTCAGGCACATCCTCTGTATGTCATCTGATGATCACAGCACTAGCTGAAGCTGTGTATAAGGGTGTCTCGGCTCAATAGAGCCTGCCCCCTGAGGATATTGCTTGTTGAAGTCAATCTACACAAGGCTCTCGTATTGTCTTTTCCAAGATTGGAAACACCTGCAAACAGCGCTCCATACATACTCTCCTGTGCCAACTTCCCCTATATAAGATGAACTAATTCAATCAATCTGACTGTGTCAGTGTTCTCATCTCTGTAATACTGAGTGCTCTACTGCACACTAATTCATTTAATTAAAGAAGAGCACTTAATCTAGAAAGTTAATCTGCTGGCACTTAGTTGTTGCAAAGAAGTGGGAGTGTGTGGCTGAGAAGCAGTAAAGGTGCAAAACAAACATGTGCTATATATATATATATATATATATATATGCCATCTCTCTTTCACTGGTATACAATATATCTAATGTGCATTGTAATCAGATAACCCTCATTATGTACTTTGACTTTTGTATGCAATCACATTAGACATTAGAGGTGGCTGAAGTGAGTTTGATTGTTTGTCTGTTTACAAATCCGTCAGTTTTCTTTTTACTCATCGCCTCAAGCAACAAAAGTCATTTGCCACAGCAGGTATACCTCTGCTAAGGTGTTGACAGGTAGGAGTTATGCTGTTGATTCTCAGAGCTATGGCCCGGAGTGTGTCATTTGGAGTGTAAGCATGATATATGTGACAGCTGACACTAGACCACTAGGATGTTTTATCTTAGGAGCTGAAATACATACCACGGAAGCTGTATGTTATATTAAAAAAAAGCACATCAACTGATCAAATCAGCACCAAAGTAACACTTAACCAACTGAAAGTGAGTTTTGTCGCGTTGACCATTCTATTTATATTTTTGCCTGTGTGCTGTTTTGCCTGGCGTTGAGAGACGCTTTGCATTGCTAGAAACGTAGTCGTGTTCTTTTATACATCCACACCAGTGTCAAAGTTCAATTCATAATCTCACGTGTAAGCTTGTGGGAGTGGACATTGGGATTTACAAGGAACTTTGTGTCTGGAAAACCAGGTGGCGTGTGTTGTATGTACTTCAGAGAGTGTAGGTTGTGTGGAATTTGGTCTGAATTTATCTTTTGGTATATTTAACTAGAGTTTAATTAGAGTTTTTAATCTGAGTTTGCTGTTTGTATTGAATGTGAAATAATGATATACCCAGAACAGTTTGATACTAGAACATTAGTGAATCATGCAAGCGGTGTAGTCTGATTTTTAGAGAACTGGCTAATTGAATCAAAGCCAAATCACCACTGTTATGCCTCTGTTGTAACCCACTTTATCAACTTACAATTCCTTTTTTTCCCCCCTGTACAGTGTGGAAGGTGAGGCTCCGGGTGGTGAGGCGGGCCCCTCTCTGGAGAACAGTGGTGGATATTTACGAGGGCCGGTGAGCCGCAGTGCCATCATCAGTGGCGAGCACTTTGACGGCCCACCACTGTACGCTCACGACATACGACAGCGCCCCAGGCGACCCAAACTCCAGCATTCCCAATCGATCCTTCGCAAGCAGGCAGAGGAGGAGGCCATCAAACGCTCACGATCACTGTCTGAGAGCTATGAGCTCTCCACCGACCTCCAAGACAAACAGGTAGAGTTCTTCTTTATGATTTTTAACTGAAATGCTACCAAGAAACCATATATTCTTCACCAGCTTATTGTATTCATATTGCGATGCGCCTTTTTGGCGCAGAGGGAGTGTGATTGAAGTTCAGTGGCTTCATCTTACACTTGATGTACTTCCCCTCAAAGGACTGTGTAAATAAATCTAGTTTATTGTAGTTGGTTGAACATTAATTCCTTAAAGTTGCTTGCGGTGACTGTATGTCTTTCCTATGAAGTAATTTAATACACCCAAATGCTGATATGAGATCAATGAGAGCCTTTTAGGATTTGGGAGATGAGAATCATAACTCATTGCATGCTGAGAGAGTGATTTGTATTCAGTGACGATGTTGGGGTACTGTCCAGAGGCGTGCTGCCCACCGTCTCTGTGTGAGGTCTCAGAGCTGAGAAATGTGATTAGTTCTGCCCATTCTTCAGGCTAAAAAGGTCTTGAGCTAGCTTTTGCATGGTTGTGAATTACAACTGGTTTCTAAGGTACCAAGCTAGAGGCGTTCTTTAGTCAGTGATGCCTTTATAAGGGATGAAATGTTTTTATTCATCCTACCCAAGCTTTAATAGTTAGTTCCATGTGTGGCTTTTATTTGTCTCTTTTGTTTATGTGGCTTACCAATTTTGGCTTGTGGTTTGGTCAAATCATATTATATCATGGGAGCGAGAACAAAATTGCTGACAACAATAAAATCATGTCAGACTAAGAAGGAATGGACATGTTTTGCATGTATGGGTTTTGCTGCTCTGACTAAAAGTGGCACATAATGTTTTTGTGTTTCCACAGGTGGAGATGCTGGAGCGCAAGTATGGAGGGCGTTTTATAACCAGACATGCCGCTCGAACAATCCAGACTGCCTTCCGCCAATATCAGATGAACAAGAACTTTGAGCGCCTCAGGAGTTCTATGTCGGAGAACCGCATGTCCAGACGCATAGTTTTGTCCAATATGAGAATGCAGTTTTCGTTTGAAGGACCTGAAAAAGTCCACAGTTCCTATTTTGAGGGGAAGCAGGTGTCTCTTACAGACGATGGTTCTAAACTAGGAGCCTTGGTGCAGTCAGAGCGTGGGGAGATGGTCCCCGCCAACATGAAGTCACCTGCCGTCCAGAGCGATTTCACAGACGCCATTACAGAACTGGAGGACGTTTTCTCTCGACAAGTGAAGTCCTTGGCGGAGTCGATAGATGATGCTCTGAACTGTCGCAGCCTACATGGAGACGAGGGACAGCCAGAGCCAACCAGAGGACATCCAGACATGGAGCAAGAGGTTACCTACCAGGTCAAGCCTTCTCACAGTAGCGACCACCGTAAGCGAGATGAGATGACAGCTTCCTACAGCGATGTGACACTTTATATAGATGAGGAAGAGCTCTCCCCTCCGCTTCCTTTATCACAATCAGTTGACAGACCTTCAAGCACAGAATCGGACCTCCGTCTACGTTCTTTGAACTCACAGGACTACTGGTCTCTAGCTCATAAGGACGAAAAGGGCGATACAGACACTAGCTGCCGAAGCACCCCATCTCTAGAGTGTCAAGAGCAGAGACTGAGGATAGACCACCTTCCCCTGCTTACCATCGAACCTCCCAGCGATAGCTCGGTTGAGCTGAGCGACCGTTCTGACCGAAGCTCCCTCAAGAGGCAGAACGCTTACGAACGGGGCATCGGCAGTCAGCAGGGCAGCCCAAAACACATCCCCTCTCACACGTTACCACCAAGGGGACCCGCAAGAGATGACGACGCTCCTAGGCATCGGCCAAGGCAACTGGAGAGCCACCTGGCAATCAACGGCACTGCCAACCGGCAGAGCAAATCCGAGTCAGACTTCTCCGATGGCGATAATGACAGCATCAATAGCACTTCCAATTCTAATGATACCATCAACTGCAGTTCAGAGTCCTCCTCCAGGGATAGCCTCCGAGAGCAGACTCTCAGCAAGCAGACTTATCATAAAGAGACACGCAACAGTTGGGACTCGCCCGCGTTCAGCAACGATATCATCCGCAAGAGGCACTATCGTATTGGCCTGAACCTTTTTAACAAGTAGGTGAAGTGTGAATACATGCTTTTGGTTGTAGAAGGCTTTTTGTGAAAAGAGAATGAGTGAAGCGTTTCCAAAAACAAAGTGGGTCCATTTTCAATTGGGTAGTGGAGCAGCATTAAACATTGCTTAATCACAAGTCACTTCTATTTCAAGAAATTTCATTTAACTCACCATTGCAAATTTACATGTTATAAGTATAGACTTGAATTCAGTGAAAAGATAACTGTGAAGACAGTAGTTCAGTATGCTATGAATTGTGAAATTCCATTATGCTTTACTTCCAAAAGTGACTTGCATTTAAGCAATCGCACCGACAGCCATGCTATTCCTACCTCAGTGTAGTATGCTACTTTGCTCCTCATTCCCACGCTGCTCACTATCTCTGTTTTGGGGTGTTATGTTTCAGTTGCATTGAGTAATGATTTTCATTAGCGCCAATCGAAGCTGTGTTAATAACTGTGAAAGATCTTAGCACTCGAACAATGCTGCGAGCTATTTTTTTTTTTTTCAATTATCATCTAAACCAAGCAGACAAAATGCAATGTACGCTTGTTTTCCTTTTCCAAACATTCATTATCATTTTGGCTCATTTATTTATTCAGTATGTGTCTGTGTGCATGCATGTGGTGCTGTTTGATTGCCACTCAGCGCTCCAAATTTGATTAGCGATCAAGCAATTAGAACCGTGATGAGAACACTATTAGTTTAGTTGAGCTGTTGATCAAGGAAAGCATACTGCCCCATAACCAGTGTTTACCATCTAACGCTGTGTACTTGAGACAAACAAGGTTTGTGTTTTTTTTTTTGTTTTTTTTTGTTTTTTTTTATCTCGTAGGGATTATGTTTGATCATTTATTTTGCAATCGTGAGGTATTTCAAATCAGATTTAATTTCTTATTGAATGGATTAAGGTGCGTGCTTTGCTGCTGAGGCTGTGCATGTTTTTGTGTGCCTTAGAATGTGTTTGTTCATTTAAAGCCTTGTTTAAAGTGGGAACCTCTAATCTTGGATGATTGTGGATTTGCCTGTCTTTTCACTGGGCCATTAAGTTCCTTTTAATCTTGTACGGTAACAGTCCAGTCGCAAGAACACACATGATCCAAGAGCTGGTTAGTCACACTTTGGGACCAGAGCAGGCACTGTTCAGACTCTTGATGTTCTTTTATTGTTTCTAGGAAACCTGAAAAAGGCATCCAGTACCTGATTGAGAGAGGATTTGTCCCAGATACACCTGTGGGAGTTGCCCATTTCCTGTTACAGAGAAAAGGGCTGAGTCGACAGATGATTGGCGAGTTCCTGGGCAACAGGCAGAAACAGTTTAACAGAGATGTCCTTGAGTAAGTTCAGCAAATTAGTTGGGTGTATTGTATTTATTCAAAATGATTTATACTCCAAAGCCAGGTTATTTGAAATATACAGTAATTTTTAATGCTTTGTTTTGTGCATGAATATTTACAAATTAGTTGTATTCAGTAAACCAGGACAGGTAGAAGTATATTATTATAGAAATAATGACGCAAGTCAGCTTGAATTAAAAAAACCTACTCGCAGATGCTGTATTCCTTTTTTTTTTTTTTTAATTAATCAATCCATGCTCCAAACAAACCATATTTTGCACACGTTTAGGGAAAAAAACACAAACTCTTAAAAAAAAAATATTTTGAAATCTATCATAATCCCTAATTTTAGGATGGTCCTCTGTAATTATGTTTTTTGCTATCCTTCACTGTCCTCACTACAGCAGAATTAACTTGGTAAATTACATCAAGCCAGTTTCACTGGAGCCTTTATGAATTTATGTGTTCCCTCCTGAGACATACTGACCAGCATGTCTAATCCTTCAAGCTCTTGTGGCTTCGAGTGCATGTAGGATCAAATCCAATAGAAACTGGTTCTTTACAATTGTACCCACATCCATGTAGTGTCCTCTTTTTAAATCAAATGCATTTAGGATCAAAAGTGGAAAATATTAATGCTATTTCAGAACAATTGAATCTGGTTTGTTTTTGTAGGTACCCACAAGCATTTGCTGTAATTGTTTAGGGACCTCTTGAAATTAGTTTGCATATAACAAACAAATATTCCAGCCAGTCCTCCATGGAATCCAAGTTTGACAGAGTGATAATATATATGGACTCTTGCACCTCCTTGTACATATTGACTAAGGTGTCTGGGTTCATGGAGCACTTTTCCAAAGCGATGTGAATCAACTCATTCTCACTCTTAAGTTAACTCATCCTCCCTTTTCAGTCTGACAAGTCTGAGTCAGGATAATGGGGGCAGATAAGGCCATGCAGTCTGTGTTCAGCTCAGCCTGACAGCACTTTTTTAAAGGCACTTTCTTGAAATCAGTAAATCTTGACATGTGAGATCAAATGCACTCAGAGTATCCCTGGAGCAAAATCTCTCTCCCTTTGTATGCCCCAATGATTGTGATTTAAAGACTGATAGAACTTGCTTTTATCGAAAAGACAAAATTTGTCTAGCTTTTGCTTTTGTCTAAAAGCAGTGGCCACTGTCCGTTTAAAATATCTTCATGCGTGCAATGAAAATTATTCAAATTCATTGAATAGAGTGCAAGTTCTTCTCAGAAGATTTCCAAACAGATAGGGAATACTCCATCCTGGATATACTACAGTACAGGAAAGAATGTAGCGGTCCTTTGACTTTGTTCATTATCTTTTTCCAGCTGTGTGGTAGATGAGATGGATTTCTCTGGAATGGAACTGGATGAGGCCTTGAGAAAATTCCAGGCACATATCCGGGTGCAGGGAGAGGCACAGAAAGTGGAGCGACTCATTGAAGCCTTCAGGTAAAAATTTCAATTGATTCTTTAAAAAATAAAGTACAGTAAAAGGGACAGTTCATTTGTTTTAAAATGGTATGATTGCATCCATTTGATTCATGAATGAGTCATTTTGGATGGTTTTGATTTATTATCCAGTGATTCATAACCAGAACATTATTTTCTATGAACATACCACAGATCAAGATTTTTAGTGCATGGGCTGTTCCTTTACCAAACTACAATATAGCTTCAGAAGGCTTGAAATATAGCCCTCAAGTCATATGAAGCATTTTTATGATTTATTTTTTGAGATCATTTCAACATTGGCATTAAGACAACACATCATTCATTTTCATATTATTGTATAGTCAGGATATTTACCAGTTGGATGGGTTTGGAATAACCTAAGGGTGAAAAAATTACTGTCCTTTTAAGTGAAGATTGGTGATTATACAGTGAGATTGGATCAATCAGCAATTTCCATTAAACCCTGTTTATATTGAGTAAGAAACAAGAAATGCTCCAAGATAGTTTGCTTTCTTGGCCTTCATTAGATTTTACTAACACAAAATCAAAAAACACTACCTTGGCCCACAGATAACATTGTTCGATCGGCTGTTCAAGGACCATCTGTCATTTGGGCGATCGCATCATCTTACAACGCATGTCCAACGGTTTCCCTGCTTGCGTCTCTTAGACCTTCAAAAAAGATTGTTAAAGCTAAACCTTTGAGGCAGACACAGTTTCCAAATCAACTGTTTAAAGTCTGTACAAGTGTTATCTAAAAGCATAGCTCATTAACAGGGTGGCACTTTTACCATTCTCGTTCATGCCAGAACCAATTACTCACCAGAGCAGCTATTGATTTTGTGGAAGTGCAGTCTCATATTAATTTGTTCACTTTGTCCAGTTGTTGTTGTTTTTATTTCCATTCAGTCAGCGCTACTGCATCTGCAACCCAGGGGTGGTGCGTCAGTTTAGGAACCCAGACACTATCTTCATCCTGGCGTTTGCCATTATACTTCTCAACACAGACATGTACAGCCCAAACGTGAAGCCAGAGAGGAAGATGAAACTGGAGGACTTTGTAAAGAACCTTCGTGGTGAGATTTAAGTTCACGATCATTGGTTCCATCCATAAATTCCCCTTCAAAGTCATTCAGAGGTTTTTGTCCTAAAAAAACGAATAGTCAAATTTGCTTTAATTAAATGTAATGCATGTGCTCCAGACTGATTAATGGCCTCTTTGGTACAGCAATGACATCTTTCTGGTCACAACCTTGTATAATAATTGGAGCAAAGCAAACAGAGATTCACCTTTAACTTCAATATTTAAATATAGTCACTTCGTAATTCAGATGTGCTCAACCTACATTTTGATTCTCCCCTAGAATTTCTGTAAATCTTTTGCCTGCCGTTTATCTTTTTTTTTTTTTTGGCTTCCTGTGCACAGGTGTGGATGATGGAGAGGATATCCCAAGAGAGATGTTGGTGGGCATCTATGAGCGAATCCGGAAAAGAGAGCTTAAAACTAACGAAGACCACGTCTCCCAGGTACAGAAGGTGGAGAAACTCATCGTTGGCAAGAAGCCGGTGAGTGTCATCATCTCTTTTGTCTTCCACACTTCAGAACAGTCCATCTCTATCCATCATGTTGTGAACTTACATTGACCCCAGCTCTAGAAATGACTTTATTGATTCCAGCTATGGTCCAGTGGTGTGAAATGATCCAAGGACATTGCTTAAACATGTTCCTTCTGTCACCTAATGTGTGTGTGCTCTCGGCCCTCTGTGTATTGTAGATCTATAGGTTTTATTGTTCTGTCAGGAACCATTTAAAAACACTTTTTATCCTCAAGAGACACATGACATTGAGACTCTTAGATTCTTTATCTACAAGATGTTCTTCTCTATGACAGATGTAATACCTATCTTGAGACCTTCAAGGTGTCTGACTGTGGTATCTTTACTGTGTGTGTAAGTCATGTGGCGAGGGCTGCGTGATGCTTTGCGATGATAAATGGGATTTGCTTCTCCACAGAAGCCTTTAGAGTTGCCTAAAGATTAAATCTACTGACAGTTCACCTGTTCTGAACTCAACCACCTTATCATGCAGTATAGCAAGTTACCAACCATATTATTATTCAGTGGAAGAGGCATATATTATTTATTTAATGTGTTGAAAATAGAAAATTATAGATATGCTTTAAAACGATTTGCCATTTTTAAGCTAAAATATTTTATTATATTTTATCAAACATGATCTTGATAACAGAGTTGGGGAGAGATGGAGAAGGGAGGGACCCCACCATTGCATGTATATATAAAAAATATTTATCTTGCATAAAAAAAGCATTTAGCTTACACTTAGTTTCTCGACCTTTATTTTAGTTTACCTTTATATAGTCTATTTTAAAATAAGTGTAATTTTTAATCATAAATATAGTAATATTGTGAAATATTGTTACAATTAAGAATAATTGCTATCTATATGAAGTGTTTTTATAAAAATGTATTTATATGTATTTCATGGCAAATCATAAATCTCTATGGCAAATCTTAATCTTAATTTTTAGCAGTCATAAAGTCTATAAAATGATAGCTAGAAATCATTCTAATATGCAGATCAATGTTGAAAACTGTGTTGCTTAGTAATTTTTTAATACTTTTTTCAGGTTTCCTTGATGAAAAGAAAATTAAAAACACTTCAGGTTCTCACTGTTTGTTTTTGCTCATTAGTTTAATGTGTCCCACTGGAATTGAAGTGTTAAGACGTATGTTACCTCAACTGGTGTAGAGCTGTATAATCTACTTAAGATCAGTACAATATACATCATCCCTCCAGCAGAGTTGTTGGTCTCTCCCAAGGCTAAACTATCTGAAGCTGTTTCCATAATGAACTTGCATCTGTGACACCGTTGAATTTGAAAGCACTGTGGGTTTTCAGAGCTGAAATAATTAACATTTAAGCTTTAACGGAAACAGCACACATGGCTTGGTTGCCAGGAAAACCTTCTCCCTGGTGTATCTTCCATGCATCTTTGGAGAGGACATAATGGAGATCTCCTGTGGAGCTCAGATAGAAGGCTGCTGTGCCCGAGACCCCTGCCTGCAGATGCTGCATCCCGGGTGCTGTAATTAGGTTCCTGAAAATGGGCCGAGACTTCCTGTCACAGTTTCAAGCAGCAGCAGTTTGGCTTCTCATTAACCCCCTTTCTCACCTCATTCATACAGCGCCGCTCACATCTGACAGGTAGATGGAGGGGGGTCTTGATAACGAGAGAGATAGAGAGAGACCACTCTCTGACCTTCAAGCCTCCCTTCAGTCCTCTCGCTATGATCCTTACTCATCAGTCTCATTTTTTTCACTTTTCAGATCGGGTCTTTGCACCATGGCCTTGGATGTGTGAGTATAATGTTTTATTGCTTTTAATCCCCTTAGTGTAATTAAACAATTTAAGTCCGAGAACAAAACGGTAAAATAAGTACAAAATTGCTAAATTTAATTAATATGTTGTATATATATATATAGCAAATATACTCTGTGTGGTATTTTTAAGTCTTAATATTCAATAAATCAATATTTGTGTCCCACACACAGGTGCTGTCTCTACCACATCGCAGGCTGGTATGTTACTGCAGGCTTTTTGAAGTGCCAGACCCTAACAAACCTCAGAAACTGGGTCTCCACCAGAGAGAGATCTTCCTATTCAATGACCTTTTAGTGGTAAGAAAGCACACACATCGTAGCCCATGATGCAACACACGCCACGTAAAAACAGGAAAAAAATGAGGCTGAATGGTCTTACATCATAGCGTTTTTTGTTGTTGGTGTTATGTTCTTGTTGTTATGGTTGTGTAATGTTCAGCAAGACACTTTTAGTCCAATTCTAGGTCAGCAATTGTGTGGCCATGATCAGAAAGTGTTACTCAGCTTTTCCGAATGCTTAAAGAATAGAGCCAAGGATAATTAGGAACAGATGGGGTCCTAATGTGACATTCTTTCAATTCAGGTCACTAAGATTTTCCAGAAGAAGAAGAATTCGGTGACGTACAGCTTCAGGCAGTCCTTTTCTCTATACGGGATGCAGGTGCTTCTCTTTGAAAACCAGTGTAAGTACCCTTCTAACCCCATATCGCCCTTTTCTGGATTGTGTTTTACCTTGTTCATACAGTTTGAGTGCGCTTACTCACGTTCGTGCTGGCATGTCGAGTAAAAACCAGGCTTTTCGCTTCACAGGAAAACATGAAACAGGTGTTAAAGGTCATAAAATACTTCTGCTGTTGATTGAAAACAAATTAATTCTCAAAGTGTACTGTGTATCGCAATGCATTTTCTCACCAAAAGATTAAAATATCTGTCATATGCAATTGCGAAATGTTAGAATATCGATCATTGTCCCTCTGAAAAGGGCACGTCTGAGTGCTGTCATGATCCGCCAGTCTGTAAATATTTCTCTCCCGCTGCTGCTTTTCAGATTACCCCAATGGAGTGCGTCTCACTTCAGCTCTTCCAGGCGCAGACATCAAGGTTCTCATTAACTTCAACGCCCCCAACCCGCAAGACCGCAAGAAGTTCACAGATGACCTGCGGGAGTCCATCGCAGAGGTGCAGGAGATGGAGAAGTACAGAATAGAGTGTAAGCAGCTCTTATAATATGTTATTTCAAAAGGAGGAGTGACCAGAATAGTCCATATTTGCAAATCTATAAGGGGTTTGAGCAATACGCTGGCTTTTCTCATTGCAAACCCCGTCTGATGTGAAATGAAGCAGTGAAATGTGTGTGTAATGACATGATCACTGAAGTCGACATCGTTTTATGCAGCTGAACTGGAGAAGCAGAAAGGTGTGGTTCGTCCCAGTATTTCCCAGAGCTCGGGATTGAAGAAAGAGACAGGAAATGGCAATCTGAGTCGCACCAGCCTGGATGACAGCTACGCCATGGGTGAAGGCCTCAAGAGAAGTGCCCTCAGCAGCTCCTTACGTGACCTTTCAGATGCAGGTGAGTATGCAGACCCACACAAGACATGTCAAGTATTTCTGGCTTTATCTGTCACAAACATTGATTATTTTTTTGCAGTCTTGTCCAACCAATACTTCGCCTCTTGCCAAAGTAGAGCGCTGAATGCTTGCTTCTAAATTGGTGTTTGTCCACAACTATTAGTGTAGCCAGAGGGCTGGGTGATAAGTAACATATTCACAAATTTTATTCCCAATTCAAGATGATTTTAATAGTTTAATGTGCTTTAATGTAGCTGTTAGGAGTCCTTGTCATTGAACTAGTTTTGATGTCCTTGTCTAGTGAAAATGAGTATTGCAAAATCATGCTTTGATTTATTGTTTTCATTAAATGTTACTAAATGTTAAACTAATACCAGAAGTATTAAAATAGTTTTCGGTACTAAATTGAAATATAGCTTAATCTAGATGTGTAAGTTCAAGTTTTTAATTAAATAAGTGTTGCCTTGTCTATGAAAATTACTAAAATAACTTAAAATAAAATAAAATAAAAAATAAAAATTGTAGCAATATTTTGTTGGAGTTTTTGTATAATTGTAATATTTCTAATATAAAATGCTGAAAAACATCTGAATAATAGTAACCTGTCACCCAGCCCTATTATGAATGTCCTTCGCCATGGCTAATGAAGCTAAATGCATCCAATATTATCTTCCACATTAGTTGTTATTTCCCACTCTATAATTGAACCTTCACACAATTCACAAGCTGTGATGTTTTCTCACCCTATCTAGCAGATCGTTTTGAGCCCTAAACATGGCAGTCACTACACAGAAATAAAATGGATAGTGTGACCTCACATGCTTTCTCTGTTAGAACAAACATTTAACAGCACAGTCACGCTCTATAAGTGTGAATTGAACTCAGCCAAGCTGGCTGCTGAGCCCGACAGCAGGAGTTACGACACGTGAACTAGAGAGATGTCTGGCAAAGCAATGAATATGCCATTCCAGCAATCCTCTACAGTCAAAACAGCTCTGATAATGTGTGCGGTATCTTTTAAGTAATGCATTAAAGAAACCGTTCACCCGAGAAAATGAAAATTAGCTAAAAAGGTTATGTAAGATATAGACGAGTTTGTTTCTTTATCTGAACAGATTTGGAGAAAAGTGCGTTACATCACATGCTCACTCTGCGGGGAAATGGTGCCGTCACAATTAGAGTTAATAAACAAGACTCCGGTCCATTAATTGATGTCTTGTGGAGTGAAAAGCTGTGTGTTTGTAAGAAACAAATAAAGTCACTTTTTTCACAGTGAAAAAGTCATCTTGCCTGAGAAATATGTACAAAAAAAAATGTTAAGTATTTTTTTCTAATTTGATGTGTAATGATTTTGGGCTTTTTCACTGGCTTAAATTATTATGGGCACATAAATTGACCTCACTGAATCTTTTTTTTTTTTTTTTTCTTCTTCTTCGTATTCATACTGCCCTACCATCATAGATGTTAATTGATGGACATGTGCATTACCTGTCATGTGGGCAAGTGATGTAATGCTAAATTTCTCCAAACCTGCTCCGATGCAAACATATAGCTCACCTAACACTGACATTCAATCATTCAGTGCTTTATATTATTTACCAGATTGACAAAGGTTTCATAATGCCAGTCTAGGCTGCCACATTTGTATTTGTCCATACATCAGAAATGATTTTGCTTGTTTTTGTTCAGTTGCTGCTACAATCTTGTGTAGGGATCTCAGTTTGTAGTCATCAAACTTAAGACTCTTGAAGATGTTGAAGATGTAGCTTTATGCTTAGCGATCCTAGGACCAGTGTACCCTCATCCTTTGGCCCTTTAAAAGCTCCTGACCCACCTGGCTCTACCCTCCCTTCCTTTCTGGACAACGGCTGCTTGCTTCGTGTCTCAATAGCGCCCCTGTAGGCAGGCAGGATATATATGCCTCTACACACGCCTCTATATATCTGACTGTTCGAGCGTGCTCTAATCTATCATATTGCATGTCTCGCTCAGGCAAGCGGGGGCGCCGCAGCAGTGCAGGATCTCTAGACAGCAATATGGAAGTAAGTACCGTGATATAGGACGCAAGAACCTACAACAGGCTGCTATTCTGTGTGACAATGTTGCATTTTGAAATTGCAACTTTGCTTCATTTGTTTTTTTCTGGTCTGTCTGCCATCTTTTCTTTTTGGTTGCTTCTTTGCTCAGTAGTTTCCTCTGTCTGTATGTGTGTGTGGTGTTGTTTTTGGACTAAGTAGGCCACCCTGCATGCATGGGCTGCCTGTTCCTGTGGAGCTTATGTGGAATGACGGGGAATTCTGCCCCCGTGGCTCCCATCACATATCATAACATCTCCACGGTCCAACTTAGTCAGCATGACTCAACTAATGCAAACATCCCAAGTCACGTATCGTGGGCTCTGTGTGTCTTTTTATTTTGTAAATGGTTTCGATTTGATTCCTGGCGGCATGTTTCACTTGGCCGTTGCAAGTGAACAATAGAATGTCGCGCCTGAGCACTTTAAAAAGTGCGAGTCTTCATTTCCTCACAAACCTTCAACCACTTGACCTCTTCCTTTGCTGCCCTAAGCACCTTTTACCCCTCGGAATGCCTTGAAGCTATTTCCCATCTGTGCGCAGATAAGCATAATAAACATGAGGGAGTTTAGCAAAGGTGTTGCTTTAATAGACTGGATTTGGATTCTCACCCATTTAGTCCGTATAGGGTATCATGTGTGGCAGTTTGTTTGGCAACCCATCCTGGAATGCAGGATAAGCCCATACGCTTGCTTTAACATCACTAAAGGCTGACTAACTCAATCTTGCCTGTTTCAGATTTTGCATGTGATGCATGGCTTTCAGGGATCTGCTTCGGTCTTTTATAAATGCATAAACTGCTGATGGATGGTTGCGATGCCTTGCTTGAGTGCTGTGTCCTTGTTTTATAATACTGACATAAATCGAATCAGTTGATTTTATGTTATACTGTTTTGGGTTTTACATTTGCATTGCCTTTTGGTAGGTATTACACTACCATTCAAAAGTTTGGGTCAGTGTGATTTATTTTTGAAAGAATATGAAAGAAAATCAAGGATGCCTGTAAAATTTTATAATTGCTGGTAAAAATAAATGTTTTGTTTTGTTTTTTCTTACTCAAAAAGTCCTGAAAGAAAAAATAATGGTTTCCAAAAAAACTCCAGCTATTACTCCAGCTGATGACTGGAGTAATAGCTGCTGAAAAATACAGTATATTAATACAGACAGTAAAATTATTTATGCTGTTTTACTTTGTTTTCTTAAGTAAATGTAGCCTGAGTGAGCATACAGTAGGAGACTTCTTTCAGAGAAACATTTTTAAAGATCTTACCGACCCCAAACTGTTGCATAGTAGAGTTTTATTATTTGAGATATATGGATTATGTAATTATTAGGGCTGAGAATCAAATAAGTAGTTTAAAATCAATTTACACTAGTTTGATTCTGAATATTTTGTTTTTTAACTTAAATATACTAAACAAAAAAACTTTCACATTTTAACATTTTATGATTAAAATTTCATATGACATGTTCTGAATGTCTTTTTACTGTAGCTACACATTGCTTTATGAAGTCTCTCCGTTGTGGTTCTTGATTTTGACGCAAGAATCAAATGATTAATTCATTGAGCACTAGACTGATTCAGACTAATAATTCATAAGTTAATGACTCGTTTCTTACATGACTAGAAGTCTTTTCAATAATTTGTGGATTATTTGTGGTAAATAAGGTTACTGAAGACCTGTTAATTAAACCAAATGTCATGAAAATCATTGCTCTTTTTTTGTTTTATTTTTTAAAAACAGAAAAATGGATTCCCAACCCTAAAGATTGCAAATTTAAATCAGACCAAATTAACATTTAAAAATTTAAAGCGCAGAATGTGGCATTTTAATAAATGGAACTGTGCTCTTGACTCATTAAGCATGCTGTACCATCTCGCGTTTAACTTCTGCGTTCTCTCTTTCCCTCGTCCTCCTGCAGGGGTCCATCATTAGCAGCCCCCACATACGGCGTCGAGCCACTTCCAGCCGCGACTGCCCCTCCCGTCAGCAGTCCATCCCCAACTCCTCTTCTCTCCTGGGCTCCCTGTTCGGCACCAAGCGGGGCAAGTCGCCCTCTCTGCCTCCCCAGGCCTCACACCCCTCCCATCCGACACTCATCTCTCACACCCCGCACCCTACAAACCTGCACCACACGGCCCGAGAGAGCGTCACCGAGACCCAGGCCCAGATGCACCCCCACCACGCTCAGTTTTGCCACATGCAGAATCCTCCTCCGTACCACCACCACCATCACTACCACCCCCCAGCGCACATTCAACACCCGCCCCACCAGTACCACCCCCCACCCGGCCCCTCGTCCTCTCACAGCCACTCGCACGGCCCCCACGGCCACGGGCCGCACCCCTCCCACTCCCAGCATGCACCTCACCACCACAACCAGCCTCCAGCTCCTCCTCCGGCGGCCAGCAGCACCAAGCCCAAACACAGCGGCATCAGCACTGTGGTTTGAGCCCCTCCGCGAACTCTTTCCACTTGGGAATGGGACCGTTTTGGCGGGGTGACCGTTGGGCCTCTGTTTAGATTGCGACGTGCGATGGATTGTTGCTGCCTACAAATACACGAACAAAAGGGCACCATGACTCACGTTTCAACTCATCCAGCACCCGTTTCCTCTGGAAGGGGGAGCCACACTGTGTAGCACCGGCCTACTCTTTTAGGGCTGCTAGAACTCAAATCATCAGTTCTTACCAGTCATCGCTCAAGCTGTAGAGCCCCAGATAAAGCTGCTGCTGCTTCTTTTAAACTCGATTTTAGAAATTTTCAGCCCTCTCGACTTTTGGCGGCGAAGCAAGAGCATGCGCAAAAGACCGTGGCAACTGTTTTCTTGTACCTAATTAAATGCATTATCAAATAGCCTGCTTGTTAGTTTGCAGAAACTAAAGTACGGTTTGAGAGAAGTCGGTCACAACAAGCGGTGTTCCAATATTTAATGTAGCTGTAGACCACACATTTCTGTGATATAGTTAGGGGACTATAACGTGCCAATTATTAAAAAGCAGTGACTGAGTTATTCCAAAAAAAAAAAGAAAAAGAAAAAAGATTTGCTTTGTGTATGTCGTGCATATAGTATTTTGTAAAATAATAATAATAATATTAGCAGCTATTATTATTATTGTTATAGGACAAAAATGATCCGAAGCCTCAGATCTCGAACTCTCAGTATTCTCTGTGTACTCTCGACGTAGGAGTTACTAGTTTTCACCGATACTGAACTCAGTAGGTGGCCAGTTGAACAACATGGAAATTATTGGTTGCCTTGGAGTTGGAAGACTCTCCCGGAATCTCCGGCTTGTGTGCGCTCCGCCTCCTTCGGGATCTACGTAGCGCATACCAATCACAGGGACTGTGGGAAGGGTGAGGGCGGAACAGGGGAGCTCATGGATGGATCCTCCACGGCCTCGACTCGTCGGTCCCGGCCACTGCTGCAACATGGTTTTATTTTTTTAACTATTTTTTTAGAGATGAATAAATCAATATGAAATAAATGTACATTTGAAGATGTTTATGGTAAAGCCGGTGTGATGGAGAAGGCTATTTTGCCGTCTAACATTAGGGGTCGTGCTTGGGTCGGAGGAAAGCCAGAGCTGATGGAATTCTCTCCCCATATTTCAAGAGTTAGTTTGTGCAGAGATGTTGCTTTTTCTCAGCAGGCTGAGCGTGTGCCCTCTTCTGTGTGGAAATGAAGTAGATTTGATACATATTCTTCTGTCCTCCTGTGAGAATGCCTTTCACTTGCTCAGAAACACAGCTAATGTAATGTAATCTAATGTAATGTAAACTGCATATAATATGTAGCAGTGGGTCGGTCGGATGATGGATTTGGACATGTTTTTTCACACATATCCCCTTTCTTGGTTCAATTTTTGACTTGTTTTATACTGTAAGTAGATCAATGGTGACAGAGCTGTGATTCGATGTAATAGTTGTGTGTTGACGCTCTTTTAACTCAAGTACAGAGCTTCTGAACAGCACTTGTCTTTGTAAATAATCACTTAATGTACAGAAACCACGGCGGAAATGAGCTCGCACTCTTTTACGAGACCAGTGTCAGCACATTTGCTGTGCGTTTTTTCTGACTTTATTTCTATCTTTTATTTTTATGAATTAATTAATCATGTGCAATATGTATGTTTCAGTTGTGTAAATTCAGCCAGTTGGTTGACTGCTTGTTTTGTCGTTTCTGTTATCATATTTCCAATATCATACATCAAACCCCATATTGTTTCCCTGCCGACATCTCGTTCTCCCTGGTCTGTTTTACCTGCAACCTTCAGTCAGGAATGTCAACTAAAGTACTCTTGCATGTATATTGTACAAAATATTCTCTAGATATTGCATATTTCCAGAGATATTATCAGTGTTACAGTTGACCGTTGTTAAATGAGTGATGATGATGAACATATTAAAATCTGTAGACTTCTCTTCATTCAAAATGTCTTTATCCTGTTTCGTACCAAAATAGATCCAATTAGGAGACATCTGTTTATTGTTTATCTGGGCTTGGAAAATCAAACACTGAACGTAAAAAAGTTTATAAAGGAAAATATTAGCCGGTAGTCTAATTATAATGAAGTGCCGCCAGGGCACATCCGTATTATTATTATTATTATTATAAAAAAAATAAAATAATAATAATAGAAGCTTACAGATAATAGAGCATAAATCCGTGTTTATGTCATTATCAGACTTCATAACACCTGGCTTGTTCCCAAGATGCACTGAGGCCAGTAATTTGTACAGTACAGCATTAATCAGACTAGGACAGCCCATCTCTGTGTACAAATGCGATCACCCGAAGCCATTTCTGACTAATCAACTCACCATAAATTCAAACAACTGTCAAGTAAATGTCTCTTCCTATGTTTAATTTTTTTTTTTCTTTCTTTAGGTTTTTCACCTTTGTGTTGAATGTTTTTTTTATGGATTTCAGTGCAGTGTATTGTAAATGTATTGTGGTGCTTCAGCTTTGTACAGTACTGGACGGTCATGTCAAAAGGTCACAAAGCTTTGCATGCAGCTGATGCCTAGCACCTCTGGTTGAAATGTGAGCTTATTTAAAAATGAAAAAAACAAGCTTTCGTTTTACTATGTTTTTTCCTCATCTTTTGTTTGTTTGATTATTTTGGTTTTTTTTAAGTGATGTTGGCTTGCTGTTACATGTTATGCTGTGCCACCGCATTTCGGCATGTATATCACTTGTTTACCCCCTTAAAAAAGATCATTACACTTCAGTTTTTTTCTGTAAAAAGCCTGTGTCACTGTATATATCACAAACCAATGTGAGAGAATAGAAAAAAGCATATCATATATAAATCTAATATGGATGATAAAGGGAAAGTGTAAGGGTAAGAGGGGTGGGTGGACGTGTACATAGTCTGTATAATACTTTTTTGTTTTTCGCTCAGCCATCTCATCGACGGTGTAGTCCTTTTTCACCTTAAAGAGACTCATATTAACATGACAATGCTTCTGCTACCAAATGTACTTCTCAAGTTTGTCATAGGATCTTCTTTAATAAGCCGACTGTTACATAACTCTCATCGCCTTTCATGTGCGTCCACTCATACATTTCATTTTTTTAATTACCAAGGAGAGGATGGTTTTAATATGCATTCTGTTTCTAAGTAGATGATGAGACCCTATTGATGTTTAACTATAACTGTGACCATGTTGAGAACATGAAATAAAACAATATACTGTAAAACTCCTAACTTGTATTGTTCTCTATTAAAGCACGCAGTATGGTAGAGTAAATCGTTTTGAATGCATGTTTCCAATTTTCTGTGAATCTCAAAAGTCATTTGTGAATAAATTCTTGTATTTTAGATATGACTCATAAGAAATGGCCTTCAAACTCTTTTAACTGAATAAATGGCACATTTGAGTCAGTAAGGTCATCGCCTTATGGCTTTATGAAAGGTTTGCTGGTTCTCAGAATTCTTTCAACAGTCTTTCTCACTGTGACATATTTATTTATACGGTTAATAGTGATCAAACTAAAGTATTCTGTGAGTAACTGATAGATTAGTCTCCATTCGCCTTCTAAGTGCTCTAAGAGTTTTTATGAGCTTTGATAAACTGGTTTCTTGGTATCTTATATTTGTGCATGTCAAACTCAAGGTCATTACATCCTCCTTTATGCAGTTATGCATGAGGTCTGAATAAGGAGCCAAGACTTCACACAAAATATATAAAAAATAATATACACTACTGTACTGTTCCAAAGTTGTTGTTTTTTTACTACTTAATTTAGCAAGGACACACTAAATATATTAAAAGTGACATTGAAGTATTTTAGGTTTTTGAACTCTTATGAAAAATATTGAGCAGTTTTTACCAAGCACCATATTTTAATGATTTCTGAAGGATCATGTGACAATGAAGACTGAAGTAATGATGCTGTAAATTCAGCTTTGCCATCACAGGAATAAAGTATCCTTAAAATGTATTACAATAGAAGACAGTAATGTTAAATATTATTACAACTTAACAGCATTTCTGTTGTACTGAGTGTTTTATCAAACAAAAACCGGCTAGCCTTGTGAGCTTAAGAGACTTTTTTTTTTTTTTTTTTTTTTTTTTAATTTAATCAACCCCAAAAATAATGTTAAAGACGAAAGCATCAGGACTTGTGCTTATGTGCATAATTTGTGAGTGACTGAGTAAACAGTTTTTTATGCATGTGACCTACAGACAGGTGGTGAGAAACAGACTCCGTGCCCTTTCTGTCTCTGTCTGTCTGGCCTGCTGTAGGCTATAAATAGAGCAGCTTTGAGGGTTAAATCCTCATCGTCAACACTAACGGCTGTGTCGCTGGCCAGAGAAGGACTGAAAGGAAGGAGACCCGCTGAACTGCTCGTTACTGTTATTTCAGTAATATCTAACCCCAGAATTTCATCTAAATCCGAGCAAGCACTGTGATGAAATCAGAGACTAGAGAAAATCGACGAGCAGTGTTTTGACTCGGCGTTGAAACGAATCACTTGTGTAATATAGCTAAACAGCGACATCTCCAGGGCATGAAATGAACTGCAGCCAAACGGACTCGTGTCGTCATCGATGTGAGACGAAAATGGGTGAAAGGCTTCTCAGGCAGTTGTAAGGTGACTGGGGTGAGTATCTACGTTGAAGATGAATCTGAACAAACTTGTTGTTTTGTCCAGATCGGTCAAACTTGGGAGAAATTTGCTTGCTGCACGAGTGGCGCAAACAGGAGACTGTCTGCATCATTTTCAGTCGCGACGCTGCATTAGCTCCAGTGCGAGGAGTTTGGCATATGCCAAAGATCTGTTCCTGGGCAAAGTAAACAAGGTAATGTCAACAAACCAAGCAGTAATTTGTTGCTTTATTTTATGTACATAACTATCATACCTACACTACTTGAGCAAGGTCAAGGAGTCCTATAATTAATTATCGCGACAGTAACATTCATAACATTTATAACGTTAGTTATTGCAGTGGATGGTTTGGATAAGACTGCATTGTTACAGTGCATTAAAATTATAAATATATTTACATCTTTTAGGCTGAAGTCTTTCCCTACCCAGAAATCAGTAATGAAGAATTAGAGGAAATAAACCAACTTGTTCAGCCTGTGGAAAAGTTTTTCACTGAAGATGGTGGGTACAAAACAAACATGTATTAATGAGTTTTTGTTTAATTATTGTGAAGTCTCTATTTATATGTTATGTCACGTATATGCATATTATATTGGCTTTTGTTTATCTTGAAAAAAATGTTTAGTGCTTTAAATGTAGTTAATAACTGATCTGTGCTTTTGAGTAAGAAATGTTTTTTTCTGTACTTGTTGCAAATATTACCACAGTTGATTCCACGAAGATTGACCAAGAGGCTGTAATTCCTCCTGAGACTTTAAATGGGCTGAAGGAACTAGGGCTGTTTGGGATCCAGATACCTGAAGATTATGGTGAGACTGACTTCTGACTTCATACACTTCATACCATTTCTAGTATACCATCTGAGAATTTCATTTTTCTTTTTTTTTTTTTGTTTGCCTGTTTCTTACAGGCGGTCTGGGCCTTTCAAACACCATGTATGCCAGGTTAGGAGAGATCACATCTTTAGATGGGTCTATTGCAGTCACACTGGCAGCACATCAAGCCATTGGTCTAAAAGTGAGCAAATTACATTCTGTGTCAATTAAAGCAGTACCTCACTCATCAAACATTTAGATGTTTCTTCAGATTTGGGGAAATTAAGCATTACATCACTTACTCAACAATGGATCCTCTACAGTGAATGGGTGCCGTCAGAATGAGAGTCCAAACGACTCTCAGTACTTATTACTCTGGATTATTTTAATGTCTTTATCAGCTGTTTGAACTCATTAATTGATTCATTCAAGTGATGTTATGATAAATTTGGCCCAGAGGAAGAAACAAACTTTTGTAAATCTTGTATAGACTTAAGCTGAGTACATATTAAGCTCATTTTAATTTGTTAGTCCTTTAAGGTCAGTTGACAATTTCCATAACAATCTGCATTTCAGGGTATACTGATAGCTGGAAATGATGCCCAAAAAGCAAAATACCTCCCCAAACTAGCTACAGGAGAGCATATTGCAGCGTTCTGCCTTACTGAACCTGGAAGGTACAATATATAACCTAAGATTAAAAAGCATTCCATCATTAAAATCTGCTTTGGTTATTGTTTTTTAAATGAGATGTCATTTCACGTGTTAGTGGAAGTGATGCGGCATCTATACAGACACGCGCCACGCTGACAGAAGATGGCAAGCACTTCTTGCTCAATGGCACAAAGGTGATCACCTCAATTTGGTCATTATGTTTGGCATAGTGAAGTCTTTTTATTGCTTGATTTTGTTTAAATGTTTGTTCTCAAGTTTTGGATCTCCAATGGTGGCTGGGCAGACATCATGACTGTGTTTGCTAGAACTGAAGTTGTTGACAAAGACGGTCAGAAGAAAGATAAGATCACGGCTTTCATTGTAGAGAGGGCGTTCGGGGGTGTCACCAGTGGCAAGCCTGAAGACAAACTGGGCATCAGAGGCTCAAACAGTACGTTTAAACCTTCATCTAACTTTGTGCTTGAAGTTAATGTTGAAATGTTACTTGTACATGAATTTCAGTTACCCTTTAAAGCTAGAGGAAAACATGGACATCAGTTAAAATAATTTTTTTATTAGACTTTTATAATGTTCTGTTTTAAATTAATGCTGTTCCTTTGAACTTTTTGTTCATAAAACTATTCAGGAATCAAGTTTTTCACAAAAAAAATCCTTAAACAGCACATTTTTGTAATGTTTTTAATGAAAAAGGAATGTTTTTTTGAGCACCAAATCTACATATTAGAATTATTTCTGAACGATCAAATGACATTAACATGACAGAAATAATAAATGACATGTTAAAATATATTACAATCATTTTAAATTGTAAAAAAACACACAAAAAAAATCAATTCTAGTATATACTGTATAAATAACCAATTAGCATTTATTTTAAATATGTCACAAATAGGCTTGTGTTCTTAAGTAAAAGATCATCAAAAACCTTAGGTTATATTAAAAAAGAAAACATTTATTGTTTTAATTTTTTTGCATACACATCCTCATTTGTAAGTAAAATATTTAACAGAATAGTTTGGTTATATAAATCAATTAAAACAAATCTATGTTTATTGTTCAAAAGTATGTTTTGTTTTTTGTATTTGCACTTTTTCAATAGCCTGTGAGATCAGCTTTGAAGACACCAAGGTGCCAATTGAGAACGTCATCGGTGAAGTTGGTGGTGGTTTTAAGGTATTACAAACTCCCTTCATTGCACATTTGTAAAACTATGATGACATGACTTTGCATTGATAAATGACATCATCTTTAGGTCGCCATGAACATTCTGAATAATGGGCGCTTCAGCATGGGCAGTGCAGGTGCGGGGGTGATCAAGAGGCTGATCGGTGAGAACACCATTCATCATTCACCATTGAAGCCGGGGGGAAAAAATTCACCATTATTACTCACATCCTCGTAAATGTAATCTAAACATCTCTTCAATTTAAATTCATTCACGTGCCACATCATTTCAGAGCTGACTTCAGAATATGCGTGCACAAGAAAACAATTCAGTAGGAGGCTTTCTGAGTTCGGAATGATTCAGGTACGTTACATGTTATGATTAGTCATATTGAATAATTCTGTGATTTATTATTTTAGTCAGCATATGGTTTTATTTTTCTTTGCCACAGGATAAGTTTGCTACCATGACCCTGAATGCGTTTGTGATGGAGAGCATGGCTTATCTCACCTCTGGGATGATGGACCGACCTGGAGTCCCAGACTGTTCTCTGGAGGCTGCTATGGTCAAGGTAAAGTAACCGCAAATCATCATGACCTGAACTTTTTATGAACGACAAACAAGATGTAGGAGAATTGACCTTCAGTTGTGGTTCTACAGGTCTTCAGCTCTGAGGGCAGCTGGATCTGTGTGAGTGAAGCCCTGCAGGTTTTAGGAGGGCTTGGCTTCACCAAGAACTACCCCTACGAGCGCTACCTCAGGGACTGCCGCATCCTCCAGATATTTGAGGTAAATGATTACATTTTTCAGTCAAAAATTTAATAATATTGTGAAATATTTTACATTTATTAAAAAGTTACATTTCAGTGTCACGTGATCCTTTAGAATATTTTCTGATTTGATTCGCTGCTCAACATTTCTTAAGTTGAAAACTTATATCTTAATATTTTTGTGGAAGCTCAATCTTTTTTTCAGGATTATTAGAATAGGAAACTCAAAAGTACATTTATTTGAGATAGAAATATTTTTCAACACTAAACATTTGAACAATAATGTTAATTTCATTTGTGTAAT
>JAUMHP010000060.1:10295343-10308676 GCA_032361065.1 Enteromius trimaculatus
TTTCTTGTTTTGTTTTTTTTATTACCACTAGAGGGCATGTTGTCACAATTGTAAGGCTCCAGAATGGACATGCAAAAACAATTGAAGTGTATTATATAATGTGCTTTTTTTCTTTCCTTTGCTTTTAGGGCACTAATGAGATTTTGAGGATGTACATCGCACTTACAGGAATGCAGTATGCCGGCAAAATTCTAACAGGAAAGATAAAGTATGTGTAAAATATAAAAAAATGTCCTTAATAATTAGTTTATTTTTAAAAGTAACATAACTGCATGCTTTGACATATGACTCTGTCTTCTCACAGGGAGATGAAGAAGGGAAATGTGGGGGTGGTGTTTGAGTTTCTGGGGAATAAATTGAAGGACTCAGTGTGGAAGAAGGTGGATTTCGGACTGACCGGCAAAGATGGCGTTGTGCACCCCAGTCTGACGGTACAGAATCAGTGCTGCTTGTGCTCTATATAGAATCAGAATGAGCTTTATTGCCAGGTGTGTTTACACATGCGAGGAATTTGTTTTAGTGACAGAGGTCTTCAGTGCAACAGAATGACAGGGACAAGACACAAATAATAAAAAGAATAATATACAAAATTGTGTACAAAAGTGCAATGTATATTATAGACATTCAAGTAAGAACAGGTATGAAGTGTTAATGTGCAAACATGAAATGTAAATAAGTGTGTGTTTAATAATTAATGTATACTAATGTTGTGTGTACCACTTGTATTGTTAATGTTTATGACATTGTTAAGTGTTCATGACATGGACTGCCTGGGGACAGCAGTTTAGATGTACCAGATGTAATCTGTCATATTATGGAGTAAAATGACACCAGTGGTCATAAACTGAATGTACGTCATGGTAATAACTGCAGCTCAGGGATGTCCAGTAAAAGCCCTGTCACCCTCACATCTGATCTCGCCTAGTTCTCCTGCCAGTCACATTTCATCAGACAGAATCCTTCCTTCTGATCTCTCCTTTAAACTCGTGTGGTCGGGTAATTGAGCCCAGCTCGTTTTCAGAGGAGTGATGATGTCATCTTTCTCCCACAGGAAAGCGCCAAAATGTTTGAGCAGAACGCTGAACACTTCGGCTCCACTGTGGAAAGCTTACTGTACCGATACGGAAAGGTAAAACGGTTGGATTTATTATTTAGAAACAAATAACATTTCGATTTTTTTTTTTTCCGCCATTTTTCTTTTCACCAAAGCAAAACTCTTTTGTTACACACAAAAACAACCTCATACTCACGATTCCCATCAATCTCATTTTACTCCGCATCAGTTTTTAATCCGGGTTTGTGCACATTCCTCAGATGCTGCCAGAAAATGAAAAATTACCATCGGTTTAACATACAGACCCTTTTTTTTTTTTTTTCTTGTAACGCACAAGGTGATTAGCGTGGGCTTTTAGCACTGCTGGGACCTAATCTCTAGTCCCTTCTTTCCTGTTGGATTGAGGTAATGTTCATGTGTGACACAGCTGGCCTCAGTCTATCTGTTCTGAACACATCTGTATGGCTGTGCTATTGTAATCAGACTGCAGTCACAAGAGAGCAGCCTGGAAGTGCTTCAGATATCCACGCACTGTTTTTCCTGTTGCATTCTCATCTGTAGGAAACGTTTAAAGGAGTAAATCTCACTGCTGCGGTGTTTTTGCCTACATGCTGTGCGCAATGCAAACTGTAGAGAGGCAGGCACAGGATGTGTTTGTCTCTTTATGAGTATTACTGTTAGAACTGCCTTGATTTGTCTTACTTTGAGTGACCTAGATCAACTGAAATATCTTGAAATATAATATAGAGACAGCCTGTTTAATTCTGGATACAGGCAAAACTGTGCTTACATGATTATTTTTTAAATGGTTTTATATAATCAAAATGATAAAATAACACAAATGAAACCAAAAGAATTACTATGTGGCCAAATGATTTTAAACTAATTTAAACTGATTTAGTTTGAATTGACATTGAAATGAATACACAGTTGATCAAAAGGGATAGTTAAGACATTTATAATGTCACAAAAAAATATATGTATTTTAAAAAAAAAAAATTATTCGTCAAAGAATCCTGAAAAAACGTACAACACAATTTCCACATAAATATCAAGCAGTTTTCAACATTGATAATAAAGAATCTTTCTTAAGCACTTAATCAGCATATTATGAAAGATTATTTTAGACTAAAGTCTGGAGTAATGATGCTGAAAATTCTAACTTTTGAACTTTGTCTGTGTTAGACAATTGTCGAGGAACAGCTTGTGCTGAAGAAAGTTGCAGATGTATTAATTAACCTCTACGCCATGACAGCCGTCCTGTCCCGCGCCAGTCGCTCCATCAGCATCGGCCTGCGCAACCATGACTATGAGGTAACCTTCCACCCTGAGGTCACATGGTCCGTTTCAAAACACCCAAAACCCACCCCACCCTAGAATGAAAACTTTGTCATTAATCACTCACCCCCATGTTGTTCCAATCACGTAAAAGCTTAATTTGTCTTCGGAACACAATTTAAGATATTTTGAATGAAAACCACGAGGCTTGTGGCCGTCCCATTGACTGCCAAGTAAACAACAACGTCAACATCCAGAAAAGTCTAAAACACGTCGTCAAAGTACTCCACCTGACTTCAGTTGTTCAACTGTAACATTATGAAGTGATGAGAATACTTTCTGTACACGAAGAATGTAAAAATAACAACTTTATTCAATACTCTGTCTCTCCGTTGTCATTGTAGTGGCATTTTGCACAGGATGCAAACTACGTACGGTCTTCTGTCAGCCACGATACAAATCTATACGGATTTATGCTTTGATTTAAACAAAAACAGTGCATCCCTGTGGCACGGCTGACACAACAACATACGTAATGTGTTCAGTGGAAATTCTCCAAAATGATTAAATATAGTGATTATTTGTATTTTATTTTCATCTAAAATATCTATGAAGATAAACAAAGCTTTTAAGTGTTTGGAACGACATGGGGGTAATGACAAAATGTGCACTTTGTAGTGGACTGTGCCTTTAAAGGAGCACATTACTTCGATCTTTAAAGAGATTTCAGTTATGAGATGTGCCTCAAGCCTTTGTTCAGTGTTCAGTCAAAGCATTTTAATGAAGCATGCATTGGATGAACAAGTACAGATTGTTCAAAAAAGAAACGGCTCATTAACTTGTCCTGTTTAGAAAACCAAACTTCAAAGCATTGTGGATGTTGTAGTGTGACAAATAATGCATTTCTTCGCACAAGTGGATTGGTCCCGGGAGGCATTTCAATAAGCTGATTTTTAATTCATAGCAGCGAGCTGTTTTGATTTTGCATGAGAGTAACAATTGACGGAAACAGTTTAATGACTTGTCATGCTGTGGCTGCGCTGCATGCTTGCATATTGGCTTAATCTGACAAAGTTATAGAAGGCTTTGCATGAATTTTAACATAAATAACATGTCGTTTTTGTTTTTTTCTGTCTGTCTGTTTTACTTTTGTTGAATTGCTCTTAGGTCAAAGAGTGTAAAATAATTTGGCCAACAAAAACCTCATAATCAAGGAAATTTGCTTGCTCGTTAATTTTAAAATCGTTAATGTAAACAGCCTTGTTAAATTTCCACTGGGTTTCAGGTGCTGCTCACCAACACTTTCTGCAAGGATGCTCATTTCAAGAACAACTTCTTGTTGACTCAGCTTCAAAAAAGTGAGTAAAATGCACAGCTATAATTAAATCCAGCCCTTCTCGTTTTATTGCATAGCAAGACAAAGCACTTGCACATGTTGTAGAATTTCCTCCACAACCTTACAAACCATAAGTCAGTCGCTAACACTTGAATGCGCTCTTCATACTGTTCCAATTACCGTTCGCCTAATAACTCCCGTTGCAATGCGTTAGATCAGAGTGTTCACTGAATGGGTCGTGGATTTGTGTTCTCTCCAGATTCCCCAGAGAACAACGATGCCAACATAAAGAAGATCGCCCAGGAGGTCTTAGCTAAGAGGGCGTACATCTGCTCACATCCTCTGGACAGAACCTTCTGAGATGGCTGTCATTGTCGGAAAGGTTTCCCACAACCTTGCGTTTTAGTTTACCCTAGCAAAAGTGCGAGGATCTGATAAGATTATTCAATTAAATATACTTCTGTTTCTCACAATGTGCAGTATCGATTGAGCCTCATTCTCTAATGTTTTAGTCCTTTTTATATCAGTTTTCTAGTGCCACATAAGTGCTTCTTAACATTGGTTGAATGACATATAATCATAAAGAGGTTATGAAGCAATACCTTTAATGCACATGTAAGGTGATGTCTTTGTTGGTTCTCATCTCTGTAATGTGTTTGAAGTGGGCCGTTATCATAGGTGTCTTTGGGGCTTCATCAGGTTTCTGATAGAAGTGTATGCTTTTCTCTTCATCTGTGAGCGGTAAAACACTACGCTTGTGCAGAAAAGAATGTGGCCTCCAGTAATCTCTGTTAAAAAATGTAAACATTACTGTCAGAGCAGTTTAAAATTAACATATTTAATGATTTTTTTTGTCATTTCTGCACCCCAGATGCACTTCCAGGGCATTCTTATATAATTAATGTGAATGGTTCAACCGTACTCCCAAGTTGTGGTGCAGTAACTTAGCCTGTTATTAATTAATAAAACGGTACAAACTGAAGAACAAGGATTATGTCTAACCTGAAGTGGAATTTGCTGTACTGGGACGAGTATCTTGGAATGGTGTTTTTGTCCCAGCTCAGGCTGTGGTTCTGAAAGGGTCCAGGAGCTAATGGAATATTGGCCTCTTTCTCTGCTGAGACGGTCTTTTCAGAAAACTGAACCACAGAAATAACGGGATTGGGCTGAGCGGGGAAGGGAAACAGGGATTAGATATATAATAGCAAGCCTTTTAAACAAAAGTATGTTTGTTGGGAATCTTTTAGGTGACATAATGGTCTGTCCATGTGATTTCTAAAACTGTTAATCTAACAATAAAAAGTTTCATGCATATTTTTATGTTGTGCAGTAGTCGTTTTAGGAAATCTTTTAGCTTTTTGTTACTTTTAAAGCCATTCCTGGCCTCTTCAGAGAATATTTCATGGGCTTGTCTTTCAGTATGTCTTGTAGTTTATCCAGTCCAGCTCTTCTCATGTGACATTTGAACTCAGGAACTCTTCCACTTCCTGTGGAGGTCTCATCGAGCAACATCTTCCTCTGCCGGCTGTCGTACTGAGCATGTGCAACCTGAAGCTGCTCCTCATGGACAGCCTCTCCTAAACAAAATACAAGGTTAAATGAGTCCAGTTCAGTCTCGTTTCATACAAACAAATCTGGCACCATCTTTCTTAGTGATGGATTATGCTGACGATGGCATAAGAGTACTTCAGAATTTACATTAGAAAATGTGTATATGTGTAACTATATGATAATAGTAATGGATTATTAGTTTATCTTAAAGTGGTCATGAACTGAGAAATCAAAATTCTTTTGATATACAAAAGGTTGTTGTGCAGCAAAAACATAAACAAGTTTAAGAAATCAAAACTTTCTTAATAGTCTAAAAACTACAAAGTTTATATTGAAGCCAAAATGACAGGTTGTGGAGTGTGCCACTTTATTTTAAAATAATGTGGATAAACCCTGCCTCCGCAGAAGATCAACACCTGCAAGAGCGGCAAACACAGGTTTAAGGTGAAACCAAACAATACATTTTTTTTATTTATTTTTTTTTTTCCCCAAAGCGGTCGGCATCTACTTTCACAATCTGCCATGCTGAGGGGGTTAAAACAGGACAGAAAATAGATTATTATTTCAAAATTATGTTTTTTGAAGTAAAAATCATCAGAGAAGGCAGTTCATGACCCTTTTTAAGAAAATGTTACCAGCCAAATAGATATTTAGGAGGAGTTCTGGTCCAAACTCTACTGGGGGCTTGGAGTAAAGCTCAAAATCCTGATGTCTGTGGATCCATGGCAGCCTGAATCTGGAAAGTGTTGGCTTCAATTTGTTCATATGTAGAATGTTTTCTCTCCAAGGCTGTGGGGGGGAAAAAAGAAATCATTAAACCCATGCTTAAAAGAGCTGTTTACAATAAATACTTTTGGGAAAACATAAATATACATGTTCAGTTGCTCAAATATGACAAACTGCTAATTATAACATCAATCTGTCATGTGTAAGGTTCACATTTTTGGGTGCTATGCTCATGTTCAGCAGGGAACAATAAGTTACAAAGTCTGAAAGGCTGATAAATCAATTTTAGGCAAGCACATGCTTCTAGATAACGCTGTGTGTCCCATGAGTCAATCAGCATTAGCCCTGTCACTGCACTTGCAACTAAATACTGTCTTAAGCTCTCGGGATCTGTAAAGAAGTGGGCAAGGTAGGTAAACATCGGTAAAACTCTATCTTCTTGCTTAAGCTCTTAGGAATGTCAATAAAGTTGACATTGCAGTGAGAGAGAAACATGACACAGATGGGGGTAACAGCGGTATGGCGTGACCTCAACAGCACCTTTCTCAGCTCCTCTATACGAGCATCGCCTGGCCGCTTCGGGTGCTGGTTAGACTCAATACTGCTCTTAAAACCAGGGTAAGAGAAGCGAATGCAATTGGAGTCCTAGAAAGACATTAAAAAGTCGAATATAATCTTAAAAAGACCAGGAGCCTGCCTAAGCACATCACAGTCATCTTCTTTCATAATTTTTATACTTAGAGAGTGAATAAAATTATGCCAACCTTTAAAAATTCTCTGTAGAGTAGAGTTGGGGAATTTGCTGTTTGAATGTTGTGGTAACTGATGGTCTGACGATCAGTAATATTATCCAAAAACACATTAGGCTTTGATTTTTGTAAATCGCTACTTGCCCTGTGGATGTCTTCAATATTTGCCTGAAATTTAAAAAAAATGCATTCAATCAATTGTGAACTCAATTTCCCCACTTTGTTAAGTCATTTGTTACCTGGATAAAGTCCTTCACATGATTACCCCCATCTCGTTTCCATTGGAAGTATTGTCTGTTGAAGTTGTCTAGAGGTGTGTGAGTTCTCTTGTGTGAGTTATGATGATCAGGAATGTCCTCCTGAGATTGCTGGGTCTCTGTTTCGAACCATAGCTCTCCTCTCCCGATATCTGATCCAAACTTCTTGCTTAAGCTAAAAATCATGTCAGCTGATGGGAACAAGTCGTGGTGCACTACTTCTTGAAGCTTCTTGGCTTTGCAGATGTGGCTTATACTAAAAGGTTAATAGGAAACATTTCACCTTTCTTGAACAATATCTCAGTACCACATAAAATAGGTTTTTGTGAAGTATAATCCATCCAGTTACACATGGTACTTGTTGCCATTTTGAAATTGTAGCAAAACATTAATACTATCCCATCCTAAAAAGCTAAAAGGTAATAAGGAGCTGCTCTTTGAGTGTATTTGCAATTTTACCGTTTCAAGGCTTCAAGACAGGCATGAGGAACTGTATTTCTGATAAACACCAGAGGCTCCATCAAAATGGTCTCAAGTGGTTTTACAAGGGGAACGGGACTCAGACCCACGTCAAGCATGTCATACAGTCGCTCTGAGAAACTCAAGTCTGAGTTATACAGCGCAGTCACCTGTTCCTCCTCGTCACCATCCAACCTGGAAAGGATCAGATCAAGATCTATGATCTTCAAGAATTTCTGCTTTGCTGCATATTGGTAAATGTTGTGCACATGTGGGAGCTTTTTAAATGATGACTTTCTTACTGTATAGGCACTGTAGTCCACAGCCTTTTGACTGCTTGATCCTTCAATCCTTCAAGAACAAAAAGGTGTAGAGCCTTATCCGTCAAATGAAATCCAGTGAGAACATTAAACCTTTTGTTTTCTCTGTCTTTGGTGCTTATTTTATGACCGGACAGGAGTCTTTGAATTGTTTCCTGTGGATAATGCTTTAGTTGGAAGGCTTCTGCATTGATCTGTAGAACTTCTGATGTCAGTTTGGCTAAGACAGGTGTATTGTTATGTTTGAAGACATAAATGACGCGACCAAAAGGACACTCTCTATCATTGTTGCCATTTTCACGATTAAGGGTATGTGCTATCTCCACCTGGATTTTCAGTTGGGTGTCAGCTTCAAGATAATGACCCATTGGCATTGCAATATCTGAGGCAACCTCAGATGAGCTACTTATGGGCAATTTCAGCTTCAAATATCTGCGTCCTCGAAGAAGATCTGAGAGATCTAGTTTTGCTATTCCATATGAATCATGAAGTTCAGTATCTGCTTTTAATGCATTACGCGTGACCCACAAATCTTCTTTCGAATCACTGGGGTCATTCCCAAATATAGCTGGTGTACTGGAGGGTTTTTCCTTTTTTCTGTCCCGATCATGCACTTCGATCTTCATAGGTGGACCATTAAGGAACTCAAACAGCTTTCCAGGGCTCAGCAGACCAGTAAAAATCACATTCACATCCTTGAAGTAGATATTGGAGTTGTGATCATGGCCTTTGCCTCTGTAAACAGGCATGTTGCAGAAGTTGTACTGACAGTAGACGGGATGACATTTTGCCTATTGAAAGAGGAGTGTGTTTAATGTGTTCTTGTTAAATAATCAAATAAATCATTTTGTCAAACAGCATACCTTAAGTACATGAAAAGGAACGGGAGATGATGGCAGAGAGGAAGCTGATAAAACTGTGATGACTAGTGGATTGAGTTCAGCTTTTATCTGCTCGGATAGAAGTGGCTGATCAAGAGTGATACTCCAGAATCCCTCTTTTACTCTCCCAGAACAGAATCCCAGGCGGTCAGAGAGCACCATACTCCCTAATATAAAGACAATACATGCCAGCCAGGTAGCTGATGTTGGAAAAATACATATCATTCACTTCCTTTCAAAAGTTTGACACCAAGCAGGATAACGATAAAGATATAGCCAGGGGCATCGTAGATAGGTGAAAAGTGGGACTAAATTACCAGGGCCACAAGTGTATCACGCGTTTGAGAATTTAAATCGAAAATCGAAATCTTTTATAACATTATTAATACATTTACTGTATTTTGATTAATTGAATGCATCTCATCTGAATAAAAGTAAGCAAAACCCTTTAAACTGTAGTCTATATGTTGTATTATATATAATAAAACTATGGGAGTGTCCTTCACATAGCCATCATAATAATAAAGAACATAGGATATTTCTGTCCTTTATGGATAATAGTTTGGCAAAATAATAATAGGACAGTGTAATAGCTCCCATCCTCCATCCAACCCTGCAATAAAAGGAGCTACATGTGATTTGTCTGGCTCAGCTTTATGGGAACGCAGCTAAAATATTTCCCAAGCGAAGGCTTTCATCAGGAGCTCCTGCTGGAGGTCTGGATGAGACACATCAAAAGCTAAAGAAGCAGTCGGTCGGCTTTGGTTGGTACCATTCCACAGCCAATTAGAAGCTAAGTAGCAGGGACCCTGCAGGGAAGCCCCTTACTCAAACCCTCCCCACAGTGCTCTGGTATAAGAGAAACAGCCCCTAAATGGCAAGCTGCCTCTCTCAAATCATGTTCATGATGTATTATATAAACACAACATTCACTAACAGGAAGCCTGTGTATAAGAGCCATAAGAGTGAGTGAATACAACAGCTGCCGGTTGCTAATAGGGGTTTTATGAGCATTAAATTCACCATAAGGTGGCTAGGAAGAAATTACCTGCAAGGAGAGGAGTGAAACTGAGTTCCAGTGAAGCTGCCTCCTTTTCCTGATTGACTTCTGTGGGTTCTACAGTGGCTTTCTGGAACAGTGTCTTCTTAGTGACTGATGTTTGGCTCTTTTCTATTGTTCTATTGTACCGAAGCTCCAAACGCTTCCTATAGTCAGATGATACTAGATCTTTGTGGTTTTTCATAGATGATCTTATTTCTCTGTTCTCCTCCTCATAGACAGCTCTCATCTCACAAACCATCTTCCTGATGCCACCTTTAAAACATTTAGTGAGAACTTTTACATTTTTAAATTCAAGACTGATGACTGGGAATGCTATATGTTTGCATTGTGCTAATATTATATGCACTGTGTATAATTCTCACAGCACTGTAACAGAAGTGAGGATGTCATTGCCAGATCTCACCATCTCACCTGTCATAGTGAACTGAGAATCACACTCATTTTCCTGCCTACTAGGATATAAATTACTGTCTTTAAATCTGTAACAACACACTTAGTCCTCCGCTTACGTTAAACATTCTTTCATTTTTCCATTTATCCCAGGCACAATTCACTTTTTAGTCATTAAACTCTGAGATGTCTAACCTCTTGGTCTTACTGTACGATACCAACAATCAATAAAACGGACAGATCATACCCATTTGTTCTGGATCCTCTCCAGTCCTCTCCTGTGGCAGTCGGAAGGTTTTGGGTCTGTCATTTCTGGCTTTGAAAGACACCTTGTCTCTGCTGTCCCATACTCGCACTGTGATCTTACGGGATGCCAATTTAATCAGGAGCTCTTTGGTGACGTTGAGTTTTAGAGTCTGAGACCAACTCACCCATAACTTGTTTCCTTCTCGCCAGGGCTTCAGCACCTTGTCAGAAAACACAAGACATGATTTTTTATATGTAGATTTATTCTGTTTCAAAAGACAATCAAATTACACTATTGTTAAAAATGTAAGGATGATTTTATGTCTATTAAAAAAATAATACTTTTATTCAATATGAACACATTAAATTGACAGTGACACATAAAAGCGACAGTAAAGACATTTGTTTTGTTGCAAGCAAATCCTGGAGAAAAAAAATCAGCTTGCACAAAAATATTGAGCAGTTTTCTAGCTGATGGTAATAAGAAATGTTTAGCACACCAGCATATTAAAATGATTTCTGAAGGGAAGTAATGATGCAGAAAATATCACAGAAATAAAATAATTTAATGTATTTTAACATGTATTTTAAACAGTAATAATAATTCATACTTTTTTGTCAAATATTTGGTGAGCCTAGCGTACATGCAATGCATTTACAGTTCAAATACACGCAAGTGGTAGACAAAAGGTGTTCTCAAACAGCAAGGTGCACAATAGAAGTCCAAAGAGGCCATTAACTGAAACTCTAAACTAGCTTTCTTTGGGCCAGTGGAGCAAATCCTTGTGCATAATTTATCAACATACTAACAACACCAAGAACTGTTTGTTGAACGGGTAGCAAAGTAGTAGTATTATTCTTCATATAAATAATTGATAATTTACATGCTCTTTCTTAGAATGAACCCATAATTAATTGCAATAGTTTACCTTAGTCTCATTGGCCATGTAGAGTTTAGCTGCCAAGCCGAACATCACTAGATCTACTCTGGTTGGTTCCGGATCATCAGGCAACAGGTTGTACTCAATGCAATAAAACCCCTCGGCTCTGGGGGCCTCAACTACCTCCCTGGATGCATCTTTCTTTGTCTCTTTTTTTCTTTTCTGAGAATGATGCTCCTCATGTTCCGCTTGGTTTGAGAAAAGAAAGAATAACAGTATTATTTGCGCTGAAAATATGTATAAGACTGCCAAAACAATGTGTGTTTGTTTTACTAATATCAAGTAAAATATTTAATATCAAAACAAATAAACAATAATTAAAAAAATAATAATAATGCCATACCTTTTAAGATAGCTAATGCAATGCTGACTCTACAGGTGACAATGTACCTGGAGTCTGTTGAAAATGTTGCTATGGTTTGTTCTTCCTCAGGACTGGACTCTGGCATCTCCATATATGGATTTTTATTTTTGCAAGCATCAGGTTCACAGTCTGTGAGCTGTGTGGAGTTTGAAGACAAATCTTTGAGAATCTTCTTGTCTTCATCACTTCTCTCCATGTCAGGTAATGCTAAGTCAGTGCATTCCATAATGCTAGATAAGAGGATATAGAACAATCACAAAAGAGTATGTGTACACATACTATGTATGTGATGGTTTCAGATAGCACAATACAAAAAGAACAACACGCATATTTTTTATTATTTTAACATTATGATTAATAAGCATTATTTTTTGGGAGTTCGTCAAAAAACTTACCATAACTGAAAGCGGCTTTTCTCTTCAGCGCTACTTTTATGTTTTAATTGATCGCATTGGATAACTTTGTAACATTGGCTTTTGTTATATGGAATGCTTTGCGTCGCCTTGACAACCAGAGTCGCGCGAACATAATGAAGCGCGCGAGCTGGTAAATAGGAAACGACAAACGGCACATGAACTGTAACCACAGTCAACAGCAGTTACACACTGAGCAACTCCGCCTGCACCTCAAAGCTTTTACTTGCTACGGTTGAAAGGAAAAGATCATTCCTGCAAAAAACATAATAAATACAAAATAATAATAATAATAATATCTATATACACTAACGTTCTAAAATTTGGGGTCAGTAAGATATTTAATGATTTTTAAAGTTGCTCATCAAGGCTGCATTTATTAGTTTAAAAATCCAGAAAATACTGTAATATTGTGACATTTTATTTCAATTTAAAACAACTAAAATAAATGTTTTCTGTGTTGAAATATTTTAAAATGCAGTTTATTCCTGTGATACAAAGCATCATTACTCCAGTCTTCAGTGGCACTTTCAGACCTTTAGAAATCATTCTAATATGCTGATTTTTTTTATTATCAGTGCTGGAAACAGTTGAGTTGCTTAATAGATTTATTTATTCTTTCTTCTTTTAAAGAAATTAAATTTACATTTTAGAAATGTTTTATATTATAAAAAAAGAAAAAGAAAAAGAAAAGAAATCACAGGTTTCAAAAAATATATTTGGCTGCACAACTGTTTCCAACATTGTCAAGTCTAATAATAAATCAGCATATTAGAACGATTTCTGAAAGGATCATGTGACACTGAAGACTGGAGTAATGATGCTTTGTATCACAGCAATATTTTACAATATTACAGTTTTTTTCTGGATTTTTAATCTAATAAATGCAGCCTTGATGAGCAACTTTAAAAAAAAAAAACATTAAATACAAATGGTAAAAAAAAAGGTTTTATTTTTGTACATTTATAACTCACTACTGTACTTATGAAAATGCATAAAAACACCATTACTGAATAAACAAATGAAGGGCTTGCTGCTTGTCCCTGCTCTCCCTGTTTCGAAGCAGCTCCACCTCCTCTAATATGAAAACGATTAAGTTATTGTCACGTCCTGGTGCGGGTGAAGGATATCGAGTCAAGGAGTAAATCAAAAACCGTGTTTCGATAATAATAAACTCAGGAACATAATATATCAGAAATACGAGGATCAACATACACACGAGGTAACACATTCAACGACTGACACAAGAACTCAGAAAACACAGACATTAAATACTAAACATAACGAGGGGGGAACTCAACACAC
>JAUMHP010000060.1:10308776-10319137 GCA_032361065.1 Enteromius trimaculatus
CATTCAACGACTGACACAAGAACTCAGAAAACACAGACATTAAATACTAAACATAACGAGGGGGGAACTCAACACACTCAACACACCTGAGAGGGACAGCTGGAAGAAAACTAACTAATAATCCAACCTGATCTCACGGAGTCACGGCAAGTGGCTAAGATAGATGCCTTCAGGGCGGATCTGGAGTCCACGGAGGCCATGGCGGGTCTGGGGCCTCTGGAGGCACAGGGACCCAATCCCAAACCTTGTGCATCCGCGGCGTGGGAATGGGTTTGCGTTCTCGCTGCCCCGGAATGAAAACGCACTTTTACGGCGCGGGACTCAGACGCCGCCGCGGAACAGCGAGTCTTGAGCCGGGCATCTGTAGTGCAGGTGTTGGACGGTGTTCTGGCTGCGTGCACTTCCGCCAATCCTCCTGAGGAGCGGGGTTGAGAAGGAAGAACTTGGAGGAGACGGTGGAGGAGTTCCTCCTTTTCGGTTACTGGCAGTCGTTATGTTACGTCCTGGTGCGGGTGAAGGATATCACTGGAGTCAAGGAATAAATAAAAAACCGTACTTTATAAACTCGCGAGGTAACACATTTAACGACTAGAACTCAGGAATCACGGACATTGAATACTAAACATAAAGAAGGGAGACCTCAACACACCTAGGAGGGACAACTGGAAGAAAATTAACAAATAATCACATTGACACGCAGATTTGACTACCAAAAAAGGACATACACGTGGGCATACAAAACGAAACCAACACAAGGAGACAAGAAAACGAAACTAAACAGACAGAAACATAACAGTTATGATCATGTTAAGTCTAACATTAGCATCCAGAGTCTTGTCTATGTTTGTAATATGTTGGCGGTGGTTACTTGCATCAGTGCTCCGGTCGCGCAGATCTGATCATCATATCAGGTTTCCATCCGTTTTATGGAAAAATGACGAGTTACCTCTCAGACATATATTTTTGTCTAATTTGATGCTGCTTTAATACGTTTAAATGTAAAATGTATCAACTTTGTTCTGAAGATGAAATTTGTCGAGTTAGTAATAACTGCGCGGCGCCGGCAGGATCGCAGGATATTTTTCCTCCTTCTAAAAGTTGAAACCGCTTCAATACTCGTTCAAGAATAAGGCATTGCTCGAATCTATTCTAAATATAGGCCTAGTTTTTTTATTTGTGTACAATCACAATAAAAACAGCTGTTCTATTTTAAATAAAGGAAAAAAATGGATGCGTCTTTCCGAGCGCATCACATTCTACTTTTACTGTAGGCTGCTATTTGTTGCAGTTTCTTTCGTTTTGTTAATTTATTATTTATTAAGAAAGTATATATTTCGCATGGGCCTATGTATTTCTTTTATAGCTTTATTAAATGTGTTCAGCAAGCTCTGGGTTGCAACGTCACAACGAAGGTGTGTGTCACTAATGAGACGGGTAACGTTCGGATCTATTTGCACAAAAACTTTAATATCATCCAGGCTCGGAGTCAAACAGGTTTAATCACAGCAAAGAAGGCGAGAGAGTAGTCAGTGTTACACTCTGCGCGTGATGTGAACTTGTGAATCGTTCTGATGTTTACATTGCTTTTTGTTTGCTTGTATAAAATTAATCCCTGAAATCGAATTTAGCTTTTTGTTTTATTTTTAATGGATCACAGCCATGTATCAATTTAAATTTAATTGTAATTTAACATAATCTTCTCGGTTAGTAATGGCTTAACGACCGACCGTTGGTTAAGAAAAATAAAATTACCGAAATTAAAACTCCTATTTCCAATGCAGTCTAACAAGTTTATCAGGGGAAAAAATCATTAATAATAAAAATAATAAAGCACCTGCTTATGAATAGCTTACACAGGCAGTTACTTAGTGTCCTGCTCAATCCTGCTATGGTGACGTGAGGTCTAAAAATTAAGACCCCACGAACGGGATTTTTAAAAGTTTGTGTGTGGGGGGGATGCTCATAATTTTTTTTTATAGAGGTGCCTTAGAAAAAAACATTGCTGCTGTACACCTTGAGATAAAAAGGCACTGCTATATTTTAAGATTTTAAGTGCAAGTTTCTTCTGCAAAAAGTGTGTTTGTACATTATATCAGTTAATGATCTGTATACTGTATGTGTGAAATCTCCTGTGAATCTCGAATTGTTAGCTTCTTTTCAAAAGTTTTTTTCCCCCTCTGCAGCTCAGATTGTGTGGGCAGTTCTCCTCTCACACAGCAACGCCCCCAAGCGCACAGCGCGAGAGTTTCTAAGAGTTGGGCGGTCTGGTGTTCAGATGACTTGAACTTGGTATGCTGTTTGTATGCGTAGAGGATCTGTTGAATCCATTAATCCATTTAGGCGCTATAAATGGAATTCTTGTGAGGGGGAAAAGCATGGAAAAGTCGGACGCATGCGATCCATACAGCCGACCAGCGCGCAGGACACAATGGATAGTGAGCACTCTGGCGTATCATTACGGACTAGACCGTGGAGTGGAAAACGAAATTATAGTCCTTGCCACCGGGCTGGATCAATACCTCCAAGAGATATTTCATCACTTAGACTGCCAGGGAGACGGAAAAATCCCAACCGAGGATTTTAACATTCTTTGCGAGATTTTAGGACTCGGTAAAGACAGTGATCTGGAGGAGTGCGCTGGGATATTGGATAATCTACCCAAAGAGTTCAGCTTCAGACAGTTTCACGCAAAGCTCTGCGGTTATTTCAGTACCAAAGCTGGATGCCAGTATGAGAATGGGAGGCTGTTGGTTGGCAAGGAGAGCGAGCATATAGAGACTCAGATCAGACTCAGGAGCCCCTTGAGGCGGCGCAAGAAGCTGCTGTCTTTGGGTACCAGCGTGAACCGAGAGAGAGGAGACCCTTCTTCTCCCACCGTGGATAGACACGCGTCAGGTTGTAGGCAGCTGGGCTCTTGCACCAGGGAATGCTACGAGGAAATTGTAGCCCTCGAGGAGGCTGAGGACAGGATAGCCAAACTTGAGGAGGAAAATGCGAGTCTCAGGGAGCTGGTGGAGGACATGCGTGCGGCTCTTCAAAGCAGTGATGCTCGCTCGCTGGCCTTACAGGTACTGGCATTGTGATCGACTTTATTCTAATAACTTACAGAAATCGAGCACCGATATTCTCTAAATGAAGTGTAAGTCGAATTGTAGCTTTATAGAACTGATTAGGCCCAGTAACTGGATACATTTAATCTGGATTCAGTAATCAGATTCCAAAATAGTACTTCTAATAAATTTAATTACATTTTACAGTACTCATAATAGAATCCAGCTACTTTTTATGTATTGCATGATCGCATATTATTTACACAATAGCAATACGCAATAAATATAATCTTTTAATTTTTCCTCTCTAAAATAGCCTACTGCTCTGAAGTCTTCCTGTTCTGTTGACATTCACATAGAGATCAATCATTAGTTAGATGGCAACACATTAAAATGCACAAATTCACACACTTCTTTTGTAATCTGATCCTATTTCACCTAATATATAATATATACGATTTTAAAATAAAATTTTTAATAATTAAATATCAGATTTGCTTGTTCATTTGTTCTCTGGTGTTGTTCTCTTATGTTTATAGTCACATGACATGCAGGTAAACAATTATAACACTTTTCTTTAATTTTATATTGATTTGTTTTTATTTACATCAATGTGTGGAATGAGTTAGGTTAAAAGTAATCTAAAAGTAGTCTGATTATATTACCTAAAATGTGTAATGTAATGGATTACATTACTAGCTATAATATTTGCCATGTAATTTGGATTCAGTAACAGACTGCGATTTGCACATAATTCACCCAGCTCTCGTTTTGTCACCCACATCTTAAATACTCCACTTTGACCAAAAACATTCTACTGACCTGTTTATGTGTATCATAGGTGGGCCTGTGGAAAAGCCACTCGAAACATAAACCAGAGGGTGGCTGTTTCATCGCCCACCAAAGGCGAGCAGCTCAGAAACCCAACATTTCTGGAAACCTGAAGGACATCCAGAGTTTCCTGAGAGAAGTGGAGTACATCCGGAGTTCCCGGGACGGGCAGATCGAGGAGGCCATGCTCTTCAACCAGAAGCTGGAGCAGGAGCTGCTGGTATCACGTGAGACCATGCTGTTGCTGGAGGAATGTAACAGGACTCTAAAGAAGGAGCAGGTTGAGATGAGAAAAAAAGTGGAGGAAGCCAGACAAGCTGTGCTCAGTGGCCTCAAGAAAGTGAAGGAGCTGGAAACCAAAGCCAGTCATGTGCCGGTTCTGCAGAGGCACATTGAGCAGCTAGAGATGGAGCTCTTGTTCTACAGGTTAGTATAACACTTACACAAAGTGCCAAAAGCAACAAATAAATGAAATGTGTAACACATTATTTACTGAACTGCTGGTTAATGCAGTTTTGACAGCGCTCATTCAGAAGGCCTAACTAGGGATCATGTATTCCCACAGACGTTTGTCATGGTGAGGTAATCTGTTTTTACATCGGGGTAGCTTACTTCAGCAATCATGAAACATAAAGAAGAAATTATCCTCACTTACCACAGTTTGGCATCTGTTTCGGGGGATTTCAGTGATGTAACTGTAAAAGACACTGTCAAAACATGACACTTTGGCATCCTTCCTAACAAGTGAGGATGTTTATAAGGTATCACGGAAATGGCAAAGCTAATCTTAGATTAATTAAATAGTACTCTCTCTGTTTTATCATTCTGAGCGTAAAATAAAAATAACAATTAGATTTTTTGTTTATGAGAATTTTAACAAGATTACAGCACATTCCTGCGAGAGGCTAATGCATTATTGTCATCTAACCCAGACTGACTGCAGTAAACAGTCTCATGACATAAAGTAGCTCACAGAGATTTCTTTGGGTTAAAATGACCCCCGCCAGAGCTTGCTGGCCCTGATTGTGCAAAAGTGTGCCAACATACATGCTATTTAAGTTGGCTTGATGTGGTTCTTCTCCTTGAGTGCAGACCTTGTTATGTTTGGGTTTGTTTAGTTGTCAACGTGTGTGGCAAATGGGCTCTCATTTTGGTTAGCTAAAAATTATGCACAGCTACTGCTGGAAGCCACTTATTTCGCAGTTTGGGTTTTATACTTGGGCTGTCATTGAACTTTCCTAGTGTGCAACCATTTAATTTACGTTTAGCAGGAGTTAGACTTAACGTCATCAATGTTTACATATTTCTTGAATGCTAATTTTGGGACAGCATTCCTTGCAAGTGGATTGACTGCAAGTCTGGAGTTAAAAAAAAGTGTTTTCTCATTTACAGAGATATATTTAGAGACATTATTGCACTCGGACTGCAGTATCCTTCTTCTTCTGATAGTTTAAATAAAAAGTCTGGATTTAGTAAGACATATTAATAAATGTTGAGGTGGCCCTACCCTCTGTTCAGTAGTAAGATGCAGGTCTTACTGACAGAGAAAAGCTGACATTTTTTAATGAACATTTACTTTTATACCTCCACCCTGCACTAATCTATGTAAAGTCTGTGGTGAACTTTACCAGAAAGCCTTTCTATGGCCCCTCCATTGATGCTCTTAAGCCAAATAATTCATTCCAGATCACAATGGAGCTGACACATTTGGAGAGAGTTCCATTCAGCCCAGCAAGGCCTGACCTAAACAGATTGAAAGTTCCCATCTATCTTCAAACAGTTTCCCCGCTCTAGAGAATAATGGATGAACACTCCCTGTCTATAGCCTAGCAACAACTCCTACCACCCTCAAGACGTTTAGAGATCTCAGCATGCTGCTTAAGAATGTTTAAAAGCAAGTTCCTGTTTGTTGTTACATTAAACTACCATACCAATTATTTGTGATGCTGACGAAGAGTATGTTATTCAGAAGCACTGCGTCCTTTGTAGACTTAATTATTGTGGGTTTAAATAATTCCTTGGGCTGTGCCGCTGTTTTAATTTTCAACCATAACCAGTAACAGACCTCTCATCTCTATGCCATATTTAGTCTTTAAGTCTTCACACTTGAAAAGAATATAGTAGAAAATTGCATGCAGTTATTGACCTATTTTTTTATATATATTTATCTTTATAGTCATCAAATTATTTTGAAAAAAAAAATGCAGTGTTTAAACTTTTTACAGAGTGTTATTTTGACAGTTTTATAACTTAAACATCAAATAATTAGTATATTAGAATAATCTCTGAATGATCATCGTGATAAAGAAGACTAGAGTAATGATGCTAAAAATTCAGCTTTGCATCACAGTAATAATTTGTAACTTATATTTTAAAAATGGGTATTCATTCTTTTTTTTACCCCGTTTTATTTGGATTTTTAAACTCCAGTCACTGCATCTTTTCTCCTAGTAAAGTTCCCAAAATTGATCAAAAACTGTAATAGATTTGCTCCTTGCTGAAATTGAAAGTAATTGTAGCAGAGAGGAGGCTTGTGTTTCAACTGCTCTTTTTTTTGGGAGGGAAATGTAAACGTCCTTTGTGCCTTAGCCACGTGCAGAGCTCTCTGGCTGGTATGTGGTAGATCAGAGCAGGGTTTTTCTTTGAGGCCTGAACACCCCATGGGCCAGTGCTGAAAAGTCCCTAGAGTGCATCCAATAGGCACGCAGCTCTCTGAAAACAAAAACGGTGGAGGATAGCTTTTGATGCAGCTGCCAGTGGGCGAAGAGGATACCGGTCATGCTCCGTAGGTCATGGACTGACCCATTCACACTGAGAGCATTGCTTTTTATCCGGAGAGAGGTGTGTCCGCTGGCTATTTTTATGTCCTTTTTGTTCAGACCTTAATGCAGTTTTTGTAATAATCACACATTTTAATACTTACTTCAGTTCCCCCACCTGCCACTTTAACCTCCCCATCTGCTATGACATTAATCAACCATATTTGACTCTTTTTTCCACACTAAAAGGGATGTCTGTTAAACTAATGATCTTTTTTTCAGAGTAGTCATATCATATAGAAATGTTGTATTTTCAGGGACACCGTTTTAATGTTTAATTTCAATATGTGTTATAACACAAACCTGGACCTGATCAAAACTTCAGATTCTGCTGGTACATCAATATTATGTGATTCATAATATCATCATATTATCATGTCTCTTTATTTTCTTGAAAAAAGTTGGGCTGCCTAATATTCTTTTAGATAAGTACTTAAGAAAGTATCTTGATCAAAATTGGCAGTAAGGTATTTTAAAAGCTTTCTATTTAAAATTGATGCTTTTCTTTTTATGCTTCTTATTATTTTTCCCAAAACCATTATACATTTATTCAGGATTCTTTGACAAATATAATGTTTAAAACAATTATTTAATTGGAAAGAAAAATGCATCATTATTATTGCATTGCATTATGATGCATTTAAAAAAATCTCATTTTGAATGGAAGTATTACAGAAAATAATTATTGTATGGAGAAACGTGCTTTTAAAAAAAAAAAAAAAAGAGCCATTTTCAGTTATTCAGAATGAGAGAAAGTCCAAGTGTAGATCTCACAGATATTGTAAGGTTTCCTGAAGCCCTCTTGGCCCTAATAAAGAAAGAGGAAGAGGTTTAGATGAAGGCCAGGTCTTGTGGGGGAAGTGGTGGGAACAGGCCTGATCTGTTCAGTTCATTTCCATGAAAAACACACCATCCGTGTGCGTCCTGCCTGGAGGCGTTTTTCTCTCCCTCAGAATCCAAGATGGGCCGAAGCCCTCCGCCTAGACCCCAAAAGAACCGCAGTGAGGCAGACCTCGGGACAAAAGAGGCAGACGGTATGAGAGGAACACAAAGAGAGGAGGGGTGGGGGGCATGAGCCGCCATCTGAAGGAAGAGGCAAACACTTGGCTGTTTGTTCAGTGGGGATGAATTTCCACCATCCTACTCTATTTATTGCTCAGCTTTCCGACATGCTTTATGTCTCTCTGTTCATACCAGGTGAAACGCATCGCATTTATCATCGGGTCTGTGCAGTTTTTTGAGCTCGGCTAACATCACAGAGACTGACATGCTAAATGTAAGGCCATCTAACCACTCTAAAATAATCAGTTATTATTTGGAGAACTATTATTTCAGCTGCGGCCGACTCACATACAATGTGTCTGGGTAACCTGTTGTACCTCAACACATAATAACAGGGCTGGACAGATGGAATGAACAACCCTTTGAAAATTCCCCTCTATTATGTCTGAATAAGGTAAAGAAATGTCAACAAAATGAGGCCTCATAAAAATGTTGTCTTTAGGAGGATTTTATACAGCTGGATTTTTTGGTCCAGTATTTTCAAAGCACTCGGAGAGTGAAAAACTCCAGAGACCTTGATTTTTTTTTTTTTTTTTTAAATTTTCAAACACTGCTTCGAACATTTCCCTTTCTCCTCCCACCCTCGGCCAGCTGATACTCTTCCTCTGCAGACCTCAGCACTAATAAACTGCTCAAGCTGTGGGAAAAACCTTCTCGAAAACGTTCTTCTCCCTCTTCCTTGCAAACACTTGTCTGGAATGGACAACATGCACGAGGCTCAATCTGTAGAAGTCCATTTGGATTCTTCTCCAATGTGTTCGTTTCATGTTTATGAGTTGTGAAGATGTGTAAACACTTCACAAACCTCCTTCAAAGCTGTGTTTACTGGGACTGCCCTCGTAATAAAGATTCCGGACCCTGATGAATTACCGTCTGGTTCTGTTTGGAATCTCCAGACGGTTCCAGACAGAATCCCCCACCGAGATCAGGTGATTTCCCGCGTCTCAGACCATATAGTGGAAGAATAACAGCATCTGGGCATCTGCCAGTTTGACTCAGCCTCTTTCTAGTCTTACTTAACCAGCGTATCATGTTACCAACCATGTGCCTAGTCTTAATTGTGGACATCTGTTTCCTAGTCTCAAGATAAATCGATTACTTTATCAGCATTTATCAGGGACCTTGCAACATCCCCAGGCAGAAATTTAGTTATTTATGTGGTTGTTTAGCATATAGGATTGTCTCATCTTTCTAAGTCTTCATTCCAATGAAATACTAGGTGCAAGAGGGGGTCTGGAAGTTCAGACCCTGCTGTAATAAACACAGGAAGTGCACGTCTAAACCACAAACAGCTGGGCTCGCCCTACGTTAGCACATTACTCCGGTCCAGTGTAAATATAGTCGCAAGATAGAAACCTATTGTTAGCAGCTTGACCACCAAAATAGAGTCCTCGTTCAAGGCAAGAGACATGCAGCCAAACGTGATACACAGACTAATGAGATACAGACTTTGCCACAGTGCTGTCTTGCATCTGCTTTGGTTTTGTAACTTGCCCTAAAATGTTTTGTGTAAGTGTTGTCTTTTTTCTCTTTTAAAACGTACAAGAAGTTTTTTAGCCTGTGTCTGTCTCAAAAAAAGAACATTTTGAGGTTCAGTATGAGACACTAAGAAAGACAGATGCTAGTACAGCCAATGCAGACTGGTTAGGAAATGTCCAATCCACCTCCACGTTTCCAGTGAAAATAAAAACAGACTTTTAGGCCATTGGGTTTCCAAGAAATACTGAATATAAAAGCTTATGTTTTGCATTTAAATTCTACCCGCCTCACAAAGAAATGTGAATGAATATTAGTTCATCCTCTCACAAGTGCTATTGTATTGGTCACTGAATAAGAAGTTGCTTTGTATATAAGGTGGATGTTTGGAAGACAGAGGAGAAGGAATCAAACAGAATGGAATAAGTGGCCGGGAGAGCTAACGTATGCCAGATGGAGGTTCTGTCATATTTGGGCTTTGTGTTTGTCTTATCCAGACATATGCTCTGTTCTCTCTCTTTGTGAATGCTATGAAATAAAACCAATATGTTTCAGCATCTCAGCATCTAAAGTGTGCATTATATGTAACATACTGTCTATTAAATTTCTCTCGATTTGTTAGAGCTGTGGCCTAGAGGTTAACGAACATACCCATGTTGTACTTGATAATCGTGACATGTTGAAGAGTGATGTGAGTTCGAATCTGGATAGCAAAAAAGACTAATTTACTTTATAGCTTGATTTTTGCCTGATCACACCAAAAAAGAATTTGAAAGCATCCTTGCTAAATCAAATAAGTAATTTTGTTTAAAAAAAAATAATAGTGACCTATCATTTATCATGATGTTTAGCTGGTGCTACTATGGCATATGCCATTTTTTTAAAGGGGTCATCCGGTGCCACATGCGCTTTTTCAAGCTGTTTGGACTGAAATGTGTGTTAGGAGTGTGTGTACACAACCACCCTACAATGATAAAGGTAGTTTTATTTTAATGTAATAAAAATAAGTTGCCCCTTCTGAAATCAAGCCATTCTCAAATGCATACCAGTGTGGCGTCACACCGACAGAGGCCACTCCCACAATAGTTGATTGACAGCAGCGTGTCACACAGACTGAACTGGT
>JAUMHP010000060.1:10319237-10331453 GCA_032361065.1 Enteromius trimaculatus
CACAGAGGTAAACATAACATTACGTTTGGTTCTGAAGGGAAATGCACCACTGATCAACCGGAATGTGTTTATGTTCGCGAGAATCATTCATGATCCAGCCTCACCTACAGAAGCAGTGAGTATAATTCACTTTTAATGAATCTTTGCAAATCGTCTTTCCTAATAATGTGCTAATTAGCAAGTCTCACTATGAATACGACTAAAAAAATGATCCTCCGCCTTGGAAAAGAGGGGCGGGGTCAGTGGAGCTCTTGAAGATTTAAAGGGGAAGTACACAGAACAGAGTGATTTCTAAAGAGCTGTTTATGACAGGGTAACATACGCGTTTTTTACACTGTCTTTGAGAAATTTCAAAACAAACTATATTACAAACTATCCATTAAGACCCTAAATAATCATATAAGCTAGTGAAAAATTGGCTTTGTATGACTCCTTTAAGTGATACCAACCGTACTTGGTTCTATTAAGAAGCAAATATTTTCTCCACCTTTTTATGTTGATTGCTTTTTCATAACCTCTTATGCAACCGTTCTATTCTACTTTCTTTGGCCAGACTTGTTTCACAGTCAGTGTTTGAAGAGGCCTAGAGTAAGATGTCTGGATCTGCTATTGAGACTCTTTCCAAGTGTTTGGAGTGGATTCAGGTGTCTAGAGAGTTCCTTTAACTGTTCTCAGTGTGTGTCCATTTCTACATACAGTGGGTTACAGAGTCTTTTCAGTGGCTCATCTTCATTTCTTATTCTCAATCATGAAGACACAAAGCACACCGTGTCAGCATATTAGTCATATATTAATCATATAGACAATTCAAATCACTGATATTGACAAGCAAATGTGGCACACAGTATATTGTCCAGCAGATTATTACAATATTATTAGCATAGTCATTACAATTTTGTTCAAATACATTAGCATACATTACCATTTAAATATTTGTGGTTGTTGGTAGGATTTTTATGTTTCTGAAAAGTCTCTTATGCTCAACTGAAATTACTTGATCAAGAATGCATAATTACTATTTTAAATAACAAATAATATATTTAAGTATAGTTTAAATTATAATTTATTTCTGTGATGGTTCATTTTTAGCATCATTACTCTAGTTTTTGGAAATATGCTGATTTGCTGCTCAAGAAACATTTCCTGTTATACATTTTGAAAACAGTTGTGTAACTTAACATTCTTAATATTGGAAAAATTATTTGATAATTAGAAAGTCATAAACATATACATATATACATTTATCAGAAGAAGTTAGAAAGCATTCATATGATTTTTTTATAGAAATGTAAAAATATTTAATGGTATGTTTGATCAGTGTAATACATCCTTGTGCAGTGAAAATATCTTAAAAATCTTATTGAGCCCAAATTATTTGAACAGTCATATAAATCTGTTTAAACTGCATTTTGTCTGACGTTTTTGTTCCAGTTTTTTTTAAATGTGTAACCTGTTCTTAAAAGGTGCTTTTTATTTAAGTGCAAAACACATTATTCTAACACAAACTCAGCATCCATGTCAATTAGACTCTAGTTAGTTACACTTTATACCGTGCCTAGAGCATTATAATATCTTACTTATGTCAGTGGGTTCCTACAGCAACCACGACAGGGCTGTTTAGGGTCTCCCTGGTATTCTCCTACGGCAGCTGTAGGTCATCAGAGAGCCCTTAGACCCACCTTTAACTGGCCCACCCCCCCTTTTCAAACACCCTGCACCCCCCTCATCTGACAACATGGATTCCAAATATTGACCCTAAACTGCGCACCGCTCAGAAGCAAAAGCATAGTGTACCGAGGGATGATTTTGTGGGCTCATACGGTCTATATTTATGGCCGCTCTGCACTGAAGGGTTCCTCATGGCAGCAGGATATATGCATGAGTGCACCCGGCCTCAAATACTTTTCCCTTTTTTCACTCTCTGGGATTCATGCTGGAGCAAATGGATTTCTGCAGCCTTTCACTTTTTTCATTTCTGCAGGCAGGACATTGTCATCTGGAAACATTTATTCTTTGATTCATGAAAGCCCCCTATTGCATTTCTTCTGTCACAAAGCTCAGAGAAACCGTTGCGTTGAAATGACAGAAACATTCACTTATAGCTGTCTGACAAAACTAAAAATGTTCAAAATAATGTACTCAAAACTATATGCGCTGGTGTAAATGACGTCAGCCATATGTTAAACATTCATCATAGTGCATAGTATGATTCAAGGGTCTAGTAGGTTATGATCCTTAAACTTTCTTTTCATTTTGATGAATCTTATGTCACCATGCCTGGTTTCAATTACCCACAATCACCTTTGTTGATCAAGAGCTGGTGAAAGTTTTACAGTGGTTGAGGATAAGAATTACATTGCTCATATTACTTGGTGTCTTTGTTGAAGAAAGTTGTGGAAATTATAAGTAATGCTTTTGAACATGATGAAACATTAATACAGCGCTTAAATTAACTAATAAATTGTAAAGCAGTCTACTGCTAGGGTTATATTACTATATTGTCCTAAACCAGAACTACTCGTTACATCTGATCTACTCTGACCTGTTATTTCACTGTACTTTATTCTTCACAGATCCGAAGTGTCTAAAACATCGGTTCCATTCATCAGCAAACCAGACAGACGGTATAATAGGGCCAGTCAGACTGCGCCACGCTGTTGCCTGGACACAGAGCAGGATCGACGCTCTCCGACGGGACGTGCAGAGACTGTGCCTGACACTAGTAAGATAAATATTGACATTACTCAACCCTTTTTGAGACTCTGTTGCCATGCAAATTGTATAGTTGATACATCATTTTCTGAAGCATTTTTAAAGACCACAGTATAGTGCATTGTTGCAGATTCATGTCTGTATTTAAAAAAAAAAAAAAAAAAAAAGTTTTTTTTAGATAATCTGAACAATTAAAAATTTGAGGTCAGCAAGATTTTTTGGAATTAAACAAATGCTTTTATTTTGTAAGGATGTATTGATTTGATCAAAAGTAACAAAAAACGTAAATGTGATGATGCAAAAGATTTATATTTTAATAAATTCTGTTATTTTAAAAAATGTTTATTAAAGAATTCTGTTTAAAATGTGTCAAGGTTTCCACAAAAAACTGTGAAAAAGTGTTTTTAACGTTGATAATAAACGTAGCCACGTTAGAAGGATTTCTAAAGGATCATGTGATTAAAAACACTGAAAAATTCAGCCCAGTCTCCCAGTATTACTTTTACTTAAATGATTGCAACATTGGTTGGCATAAGAGACTTGCTGCAAAAACCTTAAAAAAATTGCATTGACCGCAAACCTTTAATAGTTAGTTTATATATCACTGTAAAAAATGGCTGTGATTTTAACAGTAAAAAACTGTGAAAATGCTATGGGAAAAAACTGTTAAATTCCTGTCAAATTTACAGGGAAAAAACGTAAACTTACATTACCAGAATTCTCTGCATTGCATTTTAAATTTTGTTTGAATTAGATGTTTTTTCTTTGAAAACTGCCACCATGATGGTGTTTAGTGTTTGTGTGAAAGACACTGGAAAGTTTCAAGAGTTCACGCTTTCTCATTTAATCATAAAAATGTAAGGATTTGGCGTGCTGTCCAGGGGGCGAGCTGGATGGACGGTGGACTCCGAGCCCTAGTGATTTGAACCCTAGTGAGGGCAGAGCTTGGCATCTGGCTCGGACCCTGCATGCCCCCCCGTATGGAAGGCGCGAGGATGGGTGGAGAAGGGATGATTTCAGTACTTTAATAGCTTAATATATTAACATTGTATCAGTTAATGAAATTACGGTATTTAACTGTAAATTTTACTTAAAACCGTAAAAAAGTCAAATTCCGCCAATCACAGCTTCCAATTTTTTTACCGTAAATTATTTACAAAAAAGAAAAAACTTAAAAATTTGAATCTAATGTGGTAACATCTAACTGAACTGATTTATTTAAGTAAAACAAAACCAAACAAAATCCATTTTTTATTTTGATATCAGTAATTAGAACCATTTATGGTCTGTGTTCATACAGTGGAGGAGCAGCTTTTCCGTTCAGTTGAGGGTCAGGCGGCGTCTGATGAAGAGGAAGAAAGATGGACCGGAGAGCAACAGAGACAAGTGGACGAGGTGAAGCGAATCCTCACCAGACTGTCCTGCTGTGGAGACAGGTACATCAGTCTCCTATTAACCATATTACCAAAAAGCCCATGTAAAGCTGTTTAGTTAGTACTGAAGACCAAATGAGATCCAAACATGCCAAGAATTATTATGTGGCTAATAACTGCCAGCATTTTCCATCCTATATGTTTTGGTTCTTCACGTATTTTGTGTGCTCCTAGGTGTGATGAGAAAGCAGTGAAGAAGCTGCTGTTACATTTAGGTGACTCACGCACAGAGGAGAGTCAGACGGCTGTGCTAGAGCTGCTGGAGAGGGTCATACGACTCAACAAACAACTAGAACTGAAGGAGAGTCAGGCCAAGAGGGCAGAGATGGACACTGACCAGGTATGACTTCATTTGAGTTTTGTCTTTTTTCAGCTTGTGAGATATCTTGACATATTTAACTTTTAAAGGGATAGTTCACTCAAAAAAATTAATATATTAATATATTTAAATATCTTCATGGAACATGTTCTGTACCAAAATAAATTTTCAGTACAAATATGCACATTGTCTGAGGTTTGTTTATATCTGAATTAGTTCACATCCTTGTTGAGATGAATACTCAGACATTTCCTTTTCTCTTATGTGATTGCTATAATGTAAAAATTAAAAAAGTGACTAATGAATGAAGGCGCTTATTCAGCTACCGTACTCAGCCAGAAATATCTGATTCAGTTTTGCAAAAAAAAAGAGGGGAAAAGACATAAAAAGTAAATATTTGAATTCGTTTTGCTATTATGTGCATTGCCATAGAAATAAACATTATCTAAGCTGGAGGAAAAGAACAGCTGAGGAACAGAACCATATTAAACTCTTTAAGAAAAACAAACATGAGCACACATAGTAACCCAGCAGTTAAAATCCATATCAAACATTTCAAATACTAATGAGACATTTTCATAAGCGAGGGCAGAAGTTCATCCAAATAAACTTTGGCTGCTACTGCTGCGCTTTTCAACGGCTTACGTCACCCAACCAACACTTTCAGTTCTGTTTTACTTTTACGTTCATGGTTGCTTTCGGGTGCAGGGGTGTAAAATTAGATTACAAGGCACTTGCCCACCGAGCGGTTGTTATGAGAAGACAGGCTTCAAAGAAAAGCCACAGCTCTCACTCTCCAGCCGCGTGTGTGTCTGTGTGAACAGCCAATCAGATGACCGCAGGAATAAACTTCCAGGCCTTACACAATTACATCTACATAGAGCTCAGCTGCGAAGCACCAGACTTGAACTACACTGCTAGTGTTTAAAAGAAAAAAAAGGCCCCACACACATTCGTGGAAAAAAACCATCCTCGAACGATCTGGGCATGACCAGTTTGGCCCGAGCCTTAGTGCGAACGAGCGCAGGCAGATGTGGATTTTTGACATATGGTCAGACAGGCCAAAAACAAGCATATCTGAACTATTTCTGTCTGAGAAATTATGCGTCTCTACTGAATTATGGGCTATCTGCACATCTGGCAAAGATTCTCTTAACCTGAAATGCATTGCGTGTTGGAGCGTTAGTGTTTAAATCTGCACTAGGTCAACGGTAAGTGTCATGTGTCTGCAGATGAGGGACGCCTTGGTCCAGGAGCTACAACAGAAGGCCGAGGAGACGGAGCTGCTCCACCTGGAGCTGCAGATGTTGGAGACGGAGCGGGTGCGTTTGTCTCTGGTGGAGGAGAAACTGATGGATGTGCTACAGCTTCTGCAGCAGCTGCGAGAGCTGGTCAGTCTGGAGAGACTTGTCAGCCCAGTGATGCTGTTGTAAATGTATCTAAGCCACACAGTAGATGAGAGTTCGTCAAACACTTGACCTGCTGAAGGTTCTAAAAAAGTATCAACTTTAGGAAGATGATTAGCCATATGATTATCTGGCTTTTCTATACAAGTACAGCATTGTCTGCAATTTTTATCTTCAGTATATCATGTCAGGCTGGTTAATTTCTCTTTTTTTTAAATTAGGGTTAACTATTTTGCCAACTATTTAAATCTTTTGAAACTGAGAGTCATACATCACCTCAAATAAATAAGCTTTCTATTGATATATGGTTTGTTAGGATTTGGATACAACTGTTTGAAAATCTGGAATCCGAGGGTGCAAAAAATCGAAATACTGAGAAGATTGAATTTAAGGTTGTCCAATGAAGTTCTTAGCAATGCATATTACTAATCAAAAATGAAGTTTACGTACAGTTCTTACTATACTTCCAGTCGAAAATGTACAATATCTTACTGGAATGTGATCTTCGGTTATTATCCGATCATTTTGACCCACGCAATTTTTTGTGGCTATTGCTACAAATATACCCGTGCTACTTTTGACTGTTTTTGTGGTCCAGGTTCACATATATAATTTATGCAATTTATTTAATGCCACTTATTATAATTTATTAACATTTATCATGGTGGTACATCTTTTGTAGAATGTCTCAAGAAGATCTTTAGGAAAGATTTTGCTCAGCACGTTGGAGTCCTGCAGTGATCCTCAGCATGGTAAGAGACACAATAACTTTTAACTTGGCAGCTTTGGTCTTATAAAACCTTCAGTGTTTAACAGGCCTGGTATGTGGCAGGAGCATTCGATACACTCTGAGACCACTTTAAAAAGCTGAGATTTTGTATTATTATTATATTATATTTTTTAAAGATGAAAATATGATTTGTGATAAAAAAAAAACCTCAAGTTACTTTTAAATTTGGTGCTTTTCATAGATTACCATTACAAGTTGAGGTTGCATCATTGATGATTCTTTGATGAAAAGAATGAATGAATACTTCAGTTTTTACTTGTTACTTTTTATATTGTTAATATATATATATATATATATATATATAAATATATATATTGTATATATTATTACTTTATACTCGTATACTTATTACTTTTTATTTCATTTTAACCTTAATGCACTAAAAAAATTAAATTAAGGTCAGTAAGTAACAATATAGATATACAGATATTTAAAACAAATATCTAATAAAATGACAGAAGCACACAACAAAATTACTAAAACTTGAAATTCAAAATGAAAATGTAATATGACATTTAAATATTTGGGCAAACTATATTAGCATCTCAGCGATACCACTGACCTAAGCTGCTGCTTATTAAAAATGAGACAAACCAATAGTACTTATAGTACCAATAGTAGTAGACTTTTGCACTCTAGTGTACAGTACAAAGATGGAATTAAAAGTGTATAGTGTATAGAGGATTAACCTTTACATGTGTCCAACACTTCTCTGACTGATCTGCAGGGAAAGCACATATCTTGGAGGTGCTCAATGCTCTTTGTCATGAACTGGCTGCGTGTGAAATCCTGTCTAATGGCGAGAAGATCGAGAGAGCACAGAGTCACCAGTCTCTCACCAACTCACTGCTCATCTCCTGCTAGACATTACTGCCACCTAACGGCCACAGGATGCTACAGACTCTTACAGAAACTTCTAAGTAGCCACGTTGGAAAACGGGACCAAAATTAGCCATGTATTTGTCTTTGTGTTTATATTTCTGTGTATATCATTTAGCTCATTCTCATTTATAATGAAACATGATGTGACTCATTTTAAAGCTACTTTTTCAGATTTTCTTTTTGTAATGTCCATTGCAGGTCAGTATTATCTTAAAGTACATGCACATTATACAAAAGTGTTCCAGCTTCATTTTACAAAACTACCTGATCATACAGAAACTCTCAGGTATGTACTATGTAAAGCTCAAAACATCAAAACTAGTTCAAAGGGGAAACATCAATACTACTAACAGTCATTACAGCTACAGATGTTAAATAATAAAAAAAAAAAATTAAGTGTTCTCCATATCTCAAATAGAGACAGGGCAGCTGTCAAGAACTGAATTTATGCATCTTTCATTGATTCAGAATTGTAACTGTAACTATCAATTGGTTTTTAGCACTTCTGAGCAGGTTTGTTGCTCTTTAAGGGTGATTTTATCCATGATTTGCATGAAACAAAATATACATTATTAGAAAAACATTACTGTCTCATGATTGTCAGTGTCTGCCTATCGCCATATCAGTGCTGCCAAACGATTAATCACATGCAAAATAAGTTTTTCTTTACATAATATATTTGTATGTACTGTGTATATTTATTAAGTATATATAAAATGTGAAAATATGTTATGTTTATATTTAGATATAATATCAAATATAAGAAAATAAATATATAAACGCTTTTACATGTTAAAACTTGTATGTGTGTGTTTTAATATAAACATAATAAATAAACACAGTATAAACACATTGTGTATAGAAAAACTTATTTCGGATGTGATTAATCATTTGACAGCACTATTATATGTTTGTGTGTATGTGTAGTAGTTGGCATATATATATATATGTGTGTGTGTGTGTGTGTGTGTGTGTGTGTGACCCTGGACAACAAAACCAGTCATAATTGTTAATTTTCCAAAATTAAGATTTATATATGGTCTGAAAGCTGAAAAATCTAAATGCTGAGAAAATCACCTTTAAAGTTGTCCAAATTAAGATCTTATCAATGCATATTACGAATCAAAAACTAAGTTTTAATATTTTTTCAAATACCTTCATGGAACATGATCTTTACTTACTATCCTAAGGATTTTTGGCAAAAAAGAAAAATAAATAATTTTGACCCATACAAAGTATTTTTGGCTATTTCTACAATTATACCCCAGCGACTTAAGACTGGTTTTGTGGTGCAGGGTCACACACACACACATATATATATATAAAATCACCGGTGCCTATATATCTACAAATTAAAAACATAACACATCATGTCAATCATACAATGATTTATATACACACATTTTTCAAACGTTTCAAACATACATAGACATACATGTTTCAGTTGTTGTTGTTTCTCTTTTGGTTTCAAAACATCTACAAATTTTTTTGCTTTAAATAAAGCTGAAATAATTAACAAATCTATAGCATAAATCAATATAAAAAAAGGTTGAGGAAAAAAACATGCAAAGTAGTGCATCACTATCCCTTCATTTGAGATTTAACAGAAGGCATACACAGCTTGTATGGTGACACAGGAGGGGAAAAAAACAAGTATAAAGGATAATATAATTATGTGCTTCAATTGTTGAACTTCTAATAGTTTTGTCCTCTTAGATGTTTTAATTGTGCAAAAAAAGCAATTTATTCGCATCTACTAAAGATTACATGAGACTGACTGCAGAATACTGTATGCCATAAGATTTCAGGTGTGCAGATCTGGCTCACGTGTGTACAGTAAAGATCAATGTGGCTTTTGAGTACAGTTACCATCAGGCAGTATCTTTATTCTACAATAAGTGAATGAGGAGTTATTTTTACACAGGAGCCCAGAAATAAACACAGGCTCATAAAGGCTTCAGAAACCCTTCTGACAGTTCAATTCATTTTTATAACTACACCTTTGGAGTCATTGGTCTCCTTACAGTTTTGTTTCAGGAACCACAGAATGGGTCTGATGGGAAATGTGATGACAATTATGCTGCATTATGACTAATCACTTGGTTTGAATAAGCACTTAATTCTGAAGTAAGATTTTATAATCTTACACCAGCACCACTAAGGTCTGGTAGCAGGTAATAACTACAAAGAAAACAGACCAAAAAAAAGCTAATTAATCCTAAAACAAAGAAAAAGAAACACACTCATCTATATACAGAAACATGTGTTACCTATTATTTGACATAATGGCTTAAAAAGAATAAAATGCAAGGGCTAAAAAAAGCAACTGGGGCCAAATACGGAGCATTAACAGTGTAATACCTACGCTGAGCTTATAAAAAACAACTACGTTTAAAATAGGTCGAAGGGTCTGAATAGTGTTTACAGTAGTGCTGTGGTTTGCACTGTAGTGTCACATGGAGAAGAATCAACGGCTTTATTTTGTTTCATACCGGGAAGGGAGGAGCAGGGATGATGAGAAGAGAGAGACAGAGACATTCGGTTGAGCCTGCTTCCTGTTAACGTCTCTCTCTTCTTCTGCTGTCCCTCCCTCAAAGGTCTAGTGGCTTGCTTAGCAACCAAAGGTCTCCTGGGAGGCGTAAACCATGTAGAGGAAACCATCTTCATCTCGCTCTTGTTCGTAGATCTCAGAAATGGGGGTGGACACACTGACCATGCTGTGCTGATTGACAAGAAGAAAAAACGCCTGGGTGGGGTTGAGCTGCAGTCTACGCCTGGAAAAAAGAGGGATTTTGATCACTGATTATAATGACAAAAACATGCTCATTTAAAGGGATATTCAGGGTTCAGTACAAGTTCAAATCTGTCCACAGCATTTGTGGCATGATATTGATCACCACGAAAATCAATGTCCATTCGTCCCTCATTTTGTTTGAAACCAAAATCTGGTTTACAGATTAAAGTAAGTGTTAAAACACTCATTGTTTAAATAATAAAGCCAAAGGATGCAAACAACATGCCCAATATGATTTGTGTGTGTAAAAGTAAATAAATAAAGTAATTGTGTAAAGTTATATACATAAAAATTATATGTAATAGTATTAATGATCCTTTAAACAGTTATTTCACAAACGTTTCAAAACACACGTTTTTTGTTAAAAAAAAAACAAAACAAAACATTTTTAAATGATTTTGCCATTTCTTAAACAAAAGGGAAAAAATTGTATATATCTGGTTTACAGTAAGATACAACAGAAGTCAATTCTAAAATACTTTTTTAATAATATAGCCACAAGATGCAGACATGATTTGATTAAAAATATAATAATAATAATAATAAATAAATAAATAAATACTACTAAGCTTTATGTAAAGTTGCACTCAATTTTGGAACCATAAATACCTTTAAACAATTTTATAAACATGTAAACATTACAAAAAACATTATTTTCAATTCATACAATTTTTTTTTTTTAAGGGAGGAGTTAAAATAATTTTCTGTGTAAGTATACCACAAAACTATGTTTATGACTGAACTTGAAATATTTTTAGAATTCATGCCCATGTTTATTTATTTTGTGAACAGCCATGTAAATTGTGATTCTAGTGCAGTGGAAATTATATCATTTGCCTTTAAATTCTAATAATCACTTAATCATTATTTTAAGTCTGAACTATAAATAATAAAGCAGTCATGACTCGCAGCCAAGGATTATTAAGTACGACAGACAGCATGTGTCCAGCAAAATGTTCCTAGCCTGATCATCTGACTGAGTCTGTGCTAAAATACCTGGAAGGCAACACTGATCTGCAAGCTTCCCTTAAGAGGAAACTTTAGCTCACTAGAGTCTTGTTTTAAAAATAATACACCACAATAAATATATGAAAATATTACACCACAGAGAATGTTGAAACTGTACAAACATTTTTCCATGTTCAAACTGTTTAAAAAGTGTTCGCTAAAGTCCCCTGTGGATGACAGGGTCAGCAGACACTCAAATATGGCACTCTCCTCCCCCACCAGACGAGTAAACAAACCGGATGAGGCTGAAACGAAGTCATGCAGGAACGTACACTCATCAACATGGTTATAACAATTCAACAAGTAAACAAAAGAAATGCTATGTTTACCTGATTATCTTTACCAGCTCGCTCATGTTAACATGGTCAGGGACGAGAAACTTGGTCTTATCCAAGACAGGAAGTTGCTTTTCTCCCTTATACCTCTCAATGATCACCTTGAGGAAAACAATATTACCAATACAAACTGATAGCCTCTTGACATTGTCTTGGAATATGTCTAGAGCAGTGCTTCAAAACATGTTTACTCCAAGGTCCCAAAATTTACCACAACATTTAAACAAACAATATCTGTGACTTTTCCCGCGGTTTCAGATTACTGGATAGGATTTTTGTACATGTATATTCATAAAAAATGCGCATAGAGTTGTAAGAGCTTTTTATGAATTTACATGACTTTCCCAGGTCTAGAAATTAGGCTTCCTCCAGGGTTAATATGCTTAAAGGAACACTCCACTATTTTTGAAAATAGGCTCATTTTACAACATCCCTTGAGTAATACAGATGTGTTTTACCGTTTTTTAATCCATTCAGCCGATCGCCGGGTCTGGTGGTCCCAAAATTAGCATAGCTTAGCATAAATCATTGAATCCG
>JAUMHP010000060.1:10352010-10436753 GCA_032361065.1 Enteromius trimaculatus
CTCGGGACAACTGGAGACATTTAAGGATGTGGGGACTGAAAGAGGCAGGGAAAAATTCTTATTGTGACGAGTAAAGTGTATCTGGGCAGCTCTCTGGGTGCTCAGCACCCCCAAAACTCTGAATCTAGAATCGCCCATGGTCGGTATTGTTGTGGATCCACCAAAATAAAGTGTTAGAAGATATTAAGCAGACAGTCTACTAATACTCTAATGACATGTAGCTGTTAGTAGATTGTCTAAATTGGACCATCAAAATAAAGTGTTACTGATATAAATAGTTAAACATGAATACTCATATATTGTAAAAATAAATAAATAAATAAATAAATAAATAATAAGCAAATAAAAAGCACAATTAATAATGAAGAAGCATAAAGAAATATAAAAATATGTGACTCTAAAACTGAGGTTATCAGTTATCTGAAAATTCAGCTTTTCCATCACAGAATTAAATTATATTAAAATCTATTTTACTACTAAAATAGGTTACTATATTGTTGTTATTGTACTCTGATCAAATAAATGTAGCTTTAGTGCGCAAAAGAGACTTTATAAACCTTAACACCAAACTTTAGAACTGTAGTGTACATATATAAAAGAAAATCTAAATATCAACAATATATAACAATATATTCATAGAGTCCAGTGTGTCATAATCAGTCCAAACGATTTCACAAAATTCTGCATTTTACAATACAAAAAAAAAAATAGGTGTGAAATGCCATTTTAAGGTGTATTATTTGATATTCAACAAAAAAGTCCTAATTTGAGGACCTTTCATTAAAACAAATTAAATTAAAACACAAGCGGTGCTTTACTAATGCTATATCATGTTTTACCATGGCAACATACTGTAGACCTGAACTATCTATCTAGGATGCATTTGCATTTAATCACAGAAACCAGCAGAAGAGAAAAAGGCTTGCTGCTGGATTTACTGAGAGCGATGTGAGTACTCACAGTTCCATGAGCGATGGTAAGATAGCAGTTCTGCACGGTACATTTCCTCTTCTGCCACATCTTCCTCAGCCTATCAGAGAAATGAGATTACAGCACAGCACCCACATCACATTCTCCTCAATCAACACAAAGCTATATAGTGAATGCAGAGACAGATACGCGTGGAACTCCCAGCGCAGCGTGTCCTACAGCACATGAATAATTTGAAACGAAGGGCTACCAGAGCACTTCCGAAAGGATTTATCAGCCAAATCTTAATGAACGAGTGGATAATACTTCATGTTTGAAGAATGCAGAATCCGGGAACAGAACTCTGATAATATCACAATCATTTGCTACAAAGTTCATTCACTTACCCATCACTCCTCTTGTAGAGGTAGCCTGATTTTTCTGTGCCATATTGCTTGTTGCCTTGAAGCTGATGCATGCTGTACACAGTCTGTCTGCTCAGAGAATCCTGCACAAAAGAAACATAATCGGCAATGTTATGGTTTATATTTGGTGCCCAAAAAGCTTTGTTGACTTTCATTGCCTCTGTGCATGGGATGTTGCACAAAACTGCTTAAAGGGGTAGGTAGTGTGTCAATTTATTTATTTTTTGCTCTTGGGAAATGTTCCCTCTGCTCGTTTTAATAGAATGAATGTTGATGGGAGTTTCAGCTCAAAATACGATAAAGAGACAACATAAATGTACCATAAAATCTGTCCACGTAACTAGGTCACAGTTCACTTTTATTCTATGGAAAAGAGCAGTGTGAATATTGTGTGAAATTTGAATTTTGTATTTTATAGTAAAAGGAATGTCATGCAGGTTTAGATTGAAATGAGAGGGATTAAATGATTACTTAAGTTTCATAAGAACTAGCTGAACTTGTAACCTAAACTACTCAAGCTGAGGAGAGAGTCACATAAACTTCAGATTATTAACGCAGAGAGGTGCTAACACTAAAGGAAGTATCAGATCACGCTTGATGATGAAGAGTCAATACATGCAAGAAATGTGAAACAGATGAATGTCATTCATGCAGTGAGTTTAAAAACAAAAAGAAGAATATTTGGGGTAAAATAATACTAACAGGCCACAATTTTAAATTATACCTGAGAGTTTGTAAAAAAACGAAATAAAATAAATGTATTAAGTTGTAGAATTGCACTGGACATCTACAGGGCAAACGTATATAAAGAGAGCAGTGTAACAGTCAACAACATGCTGTTTAACATGTTTAACTTGAAATATTCCTAATATCAACAGCTTTAAGAAAACAAAAACACGACAATCGGATATCAATTTTGCAGTTTGACAGAAAAAGGTATATTCTTAAGGTCACTGCACACGGAGTCAGAAATTCTCAATTTAGATCAGGTTCGATTTTCTGCATTTTCACATCCGCAGAATGCATTTTGATAGGAATAAATAACAAAAATACGGAAAAATCCATACAAAGTCTTCGGACTCCGTGTGCAAGCCTTTAGTAATGTCACATGCTACATTTTTTACAGTGAGAAACATGAGGTGACAGTTCACGTGCAAGCGTTTATAGTTAATTACAGCAGTTTGATGACATCACATGCTAATTAAAATAAAAAATAAATTCAACTTACTCTCCTGGACTGCTATTTTGTCAGAGAAACATTTAGAAAAACAATTATGTTAATAGCTGCTCTTCACATTCATTCCAGTCAATCTTTGCATTTCTTTAAATTATTGTAGAAGATGATTGACAATAACAAATATACATTGATCCCCATCCATCATAATCCCGTTAAATACTAACAAATTACTCCTTAAGACCCTGTCTATTTATTACTCTGACAAATAATATATACCACCATGCACTGCAACATAAAATGTTATTGATTTTCCTGGTGTGAATCAATAGTGGTGGGTGAACTCTGAGACAGGAAAAACATAGAGCACAGCAGTGGGTTATACATACAATACACAACTGAAGACAGAGCTGCTGTTTATTGCACTAGACGCTGGGAAATAGTTCTTGTGACAACCTGCCCCTTTCGTACTATACACACAAGCCTTTAGTAAACCTTACAATGCAAGATCATATACAAAGAAAGTGTTCGAAAGACCTGTTCAGAATTTGCAAACTGAAAAGCTAGGAGTGTAATAAGGGAAAGCATGCTTGAGAAATTTGCTGTGAATTCCAAAGCAGGAAAAATGTGTGCCAGTGGAGCGGGAATGAGGTGCAAACAGAGCGTCATTCTTTACCTCTTTGAATTCGGACTGCAGAGCCGGTCTGAGCTGATCTCTGAGAGAACAGAGTTGTCTCTTCTCATCTTCCTGATTATGTTTGATCTATATAAACACACACACACACTTTAATTCCTCCAAACACATCCTACACATCCTCTCCTCCTTGTGCATTCCTTCAGCCGTGTTTTTCTAAGTGTGATTACTCAGGCTTTGGGTAATACAATGGCCCTTTCATTAAGCTGTCTGTCACTCACAACTTCACCGCAGCTAAAAGAAGCCGTCTGCTTTATTATCCATAAATGTACTGTTACCAGCTGCTTACAGTGCTGATTTGTCTCTGATTGTGTTGGTCTGACATAAAGCGGCAGAGGCTGGTAACCTTGATACGCCATGTTCAAAGCAAACAAAAGCCGCTCCGTTGTGGTTCTTCGTGGTCTAGAGTGAAAATCTGGGATGTTAACTAAAAGCACCCACATTTTTACCATCATTAAAATGAGCTTCTGGTTGATTTCCAGCAGTGTTCATTTAGTATTATTCATATATATTATTATATTATTTATTTATATTTTTAATTAGCTTTTATTTTTAGATTTTCATTTATCATTGTAATTTTAGCTTATTTTATATTTTTTGTTATGTGATTTATTCAAATTATTTAAGTTTAATTTTTTAGTTAAGTTTGAATTACATTTTTTTTGGGGGNNNNCCCCCCCCCTTTAGTTCAACTGAACAAAATGTTGTTAGTTGTAGTAAAGTGTAATTTTGAATGCTTGTCAGCTGATTTAGTTGGGAGATCAGAAGATTAACTAGCTAAACCAAACCAGTCCAACTACACCAGCTAAATTCACATTAGAATGCATAAAGATATATATATATATATATTAATATAGCCAAATAAAAACTTTATATCTAAGATTCTGGGTTTTAAGTAAAAGCCCCTTATACTTCAATGTGAGTCACTTGGCCAGCTCGGTAACATCAGTGTGGGTGTACACATATTGAGATGATCGACCTAACTATTTTTAGCCTACAAACTATTGATCTGGGCTGACTATACAAAGCAAGTAGAAGGAGATGAAGGAATACTGAGGAGGCACTGTGTTAGCTTGAGGGATGATGGGATGCCATAAACATGCAGAACAATTGCCCAAAAGTCATTGGTTGCTCAACATGAGCAATCTGCTCACTGGGATTGACATATATTTGGCTGAAAACGAACAAAGGATGTGAAGGATCCCCAGTACTTTTCAATTTAAAAATAAGGACCTTGGTTTTGGGATGGTATATGATGGAAATATTAATACACTGGGGATCTATATTATAGCACGGATTGAGTGATTGGGGCCAATGTCATGCTCATCCTGAGCTTCATTGCTGCAAAGTGAGAAGTGTTCTGAATACTGATTAGCCACTCCACCACATGACCATGCCTCTCATAAACACACACACAGGGCTGATCCTGTTTGCCTGAATGGATTTTTGAGTAAACTGTGCCTAATCTATCAAATCGCTTGACAGATGATATACAGGTTATCCGTCTGAATTATTTAAAGCTAGTTTGGATTTCAACAGTTTTTTTTCATTCTGACCTTTGCATGATCAGTTTAGTATAATCATGCTAAAAATAAAAGCTAAAGAGCTGTCAAGTGATAAAAATATAGTCTTAATCACATCATACTATAAGATAAGAGCTAAAGGGATGGAATCATCACTTTGCAGCAATGAAGCTCAGGATGAGCATGACTTTGCCCTCAATCACTCAATCTGTGTTATCAGATTCCCGGTGTATTAATAATAATAATTATTAATGTTGTTGTTGAAATTAGTAATAGCAATATTCAATCACAATAATTTGACAATATACTTTTAGAATGTTTAATATATATTTTATTTTAAATTGTATTTAATTTATTTGACATATTTTAATATTTAATTAAAATATAATGAAATTATATTATGATAATATATTTTATAACTGTTATACATGGGATTTAAATTAAGAAAAATGTATACAATGTAAAAATGTAGTGGTAGCAGTAGTATTTTCCTATTGGAGGTTTGGGTATTTTGGGTACACAAAAGCATGAATGAAAATGGAAATCTGACTTTCATTGTAAAGTAGGATTTGTGCTACAAGTCATCTGTTCCATACATTAAGAACATATCTGTGTGAGCAGCAGACATGTGTAGGATTACTCACAGCACTCAGCTGTCCTGTAAGGCTGTCAATGTACTGCTTGAGTTTCTCCGTTGCAGCCAGGCACTCCTGAAAGAAACTGACAGGAGAGAGAGATTTTAATTCCCGATGTAAATTGTCAAGGAATCTCTATTCCTCTCTCACGCTTTTTTCAATGGTTTTGCACTCTCTCAAATTCTAGTCACACTTAAAACAGCCTGACAGGCTCGAGCGTGGAGGGATGCGACTATAAAGCAGGACAATCAGTCACGCCACACACACATTTTACACTGACGGTGATGGTGCCAAGCCAGCACAGGTGTGCCACCCATCCCACAGATTTCTCTTCACATGGATTGACTTTATTCATTTTGCTATGGTATGGTTCATGTCATTGGACAGATCTATTGTTAGGGACTGAATATCTTGCTTTATGGGGGCTTTTCGTCTGAAGGATAAGTCCATATAAATGATTTTTCACAGACTTACTTGCATTGAGAGTGGTAGTGTTTGATGAGGTTCTGTAACAGGTCTACTCCTTTCTTGGTTTTAATTTCATTCACTTTGATGAGGTACTGGAAAACAACAAATGAGAAAGAAATGATTACTTCTATTCAGCAAGGACACATTAACTCAATAAAGGCTTTTAACACTGCTATCAAATACTTTTTACGTTTCTACTCATCAAAGAACCCTCAAAAACAGCATCACGGTTTCCACAAAAATATAAAGCAGACCAACCTTCCTCAGCATTTATAATGATCAGAAATGGTAAACTATATTAAAATAGAAACCTTTTTAAAAATGACAATATTTTTGGAAATTTGACTGATTATAGTGCATTTTTGATCAAATAAATGCAGCCTTGGTGGGCTTAGGAGAGTACTTCCATAAATATTAAAAATGTTATTTAAAATATTTCATTATATTCCATAAAATCTTGTGTTTACCAATATATCCCCCAGCCCTATTTCAGTCTTTCATATTCAAAAACATTCATTTATAATGTAGCATTTAGTGTTTATTATTGCTTAATTCTGAATTTTTAATGATTATTTATAATAAATTTGGTCACACTTTATATTAGGTGTCCCTAATACCTGTGTACTTCCATAGTAACTAGATGTGTATGTAGTATGTAACCACAGTGTAAGTACACATTGCTACGTAGCATCTACAGCTGTAATATTTCTGTAACTGCACACATGGAACAACCCTCAGAATGGTGTGTGTAACTACAAATGTTTAACAGGACATTGGTAACAACACTTTTTTCACTTCACTAAGTAGTCATGTAACAGGAATTACATAGCTGCACTTTGTAACAGCAGTATGTATAAGAGTAACTGGAACAGGGGGTGATCAGGGGGTGTAGGTTTAGTGATATGTAAAGTTGGTGTAGTTGGTGCACCTCTGTAATAGCAGTGTATATACATGGTAACTCCTCATGAACAGCCCGCTTAATATAAAGTGTAACATTCTGGACACCAACCACAATTTATATGTAAAGCCTAATTTACTGCCCGCTGCTGTGTAACATCACAGTAATTACATGCTAAATCCATAGCATACATACAATTGTCTATTTAATATAGAAATATTTGAAGTGTACACTATTTTACGCATAACACTTTATTTACCAAAAAGTGCTGTTAGTACTAGTATCTGTACTTTCAATACAAAAGAGCGTTGTTACCAATGTCCTGTAACACATTTGTACTTACACACACCATTCTGAGGGTTGTTACATGTGTGTAGTTACAGAAATATTACAGCTGTAGATACTACGTACTTACACTGTGGTTACATACTACATACACATCTAGTATGTAGTACACAGGTATTAGGGACACTTAATATAAAGTGGGACCAATTATAATACTTATATTAATAAATATTTTTACATACTACAAATTGGTTTATAAAAAAGATTATAAAATGTTTTCGCCATTCCTATATTTTTATACAGACAAGCTGATCACAGCATTAATCTAACAACATCTGTCATGTTTTTCTATAGCAGTTACTCAAACATGAGCGGATCTTACTTCACACATCTGTAGCTGGAACATCCTGCGCTCTTTCTCCATCTCTTCTGCAATCTCTCCTCCGCTCACCTCTGTTCGCACCATACCATACTGCTTCGCCAGTTCCCTCTTCTCTTTCTCGATTTTAGTGCTGGAGGGGACAGAAATCATATGACAGTGTGGTCAGTTCTACTTTATAGTGTAGTACTTCACAATACAGTACTCATTTGACTCGTGGAAGCACAATACAAAAGTATTGTAAGAGAAGTGAAGCGGGACAATGAAGAACAGAAATTAAAAGGAGCAAAATAACAATACGGGAAGTACTAAAAGGACTTCTGGTAACAATTAAAGATTTTTAGACTAATAATTCTCGCTGTGTTAAATCTAGAAAATGCATTATTTTTATATACTGTATAAGCCTATTTGTGTGCATGTACGTGCTCCTTTTGAGTTTCCACCTACAGTTTTTGTTAAAAAAGTGAGTTTCATAATATTGATTATATTTTTTTTACATGATATTCTTTTTAATTTATATCAAAAAGGGCATATTTCTGTTTCGTGAGCACTTTAGAGTCTTACTGACACATAAATAAAACTAAAACTACACTAAACAACCCAATCAACCACGGCATTAAGAAAAAAAAGTCTGAATAAATATGAGAAAGATAAAAAGTGAGAGTGATGCTACAGAGAATATGTAATATATGAGGCATAAAGAATATAAATCCTACACAGTTTCTAAAATTGGTTGTTGTTTGACACACGCACACACACACACACAGACAGTCGTGACAGACACCAATGATAAAATGTGTTCTTGTTCTTTTGCTTATTTCGAGACTTTTGCAATATCTCTTATCCAATGAATCAAAATAAACCACTGCTCAGTGGGTGTCAAAAGAAACAAAACACTGGAACAAGCCTAGCTTAAAACAGTTTTATAAAAAGCACTCACAATTTATTCTCATAATCTCTCCACGCCTTGTCAAAAGGCTTTTTCAGGTCCTGACAAGACGAAAACAAGGTGTTAGAGTCCGACTCACATCATCTTACAGTAAAAGACTGCATCAGAGAAGAATTAAGAGAAGTCTGTCTTGTCTTCTGTCTCCTTACCATCTGCTCACATTAAACACTACGCTTATGGTAATGCTCTATGTAATAGATTTCTACTAGAAACATATGCCTTGTTGCCTTCTGGGAAAATATCTTGCACCTGTATTTGCATCATATATACTAGGATCACTAAGAAGGTCACATTAGTATCAGAAAGTTGGTATTACCATTGCCGTTTAATTTTTTGATACCTTACAGTGCCGTGTGAATAACTCAGTACAAGAAGGTGATAATTACTATCAAAAATGTTCAACATTTAATCAAATAAGTGTGATTTAACAAATTAAAATTTTTGTACCATAAATTCCTCTTCTAATTTTTTAAAGTTTGAGCGTATTATACATTTTTGACGTATGATATTTTAATAATTGTATCTGCATTTATCTGACAGCGACATTTACAAAGCAAACACAACGTAAAAGTCACTTCAAGTGGATCGCTTGTATTGTAGATATCAACTTACACCTTTGACCTCTTTCAGATCCCCTTTCACCAACGAGTCCAGGAAGAAGTTGACGTTGTGCAACACGCTCTTCAGCTGATAAAAACAGAAATATTAAAATGGAAATGATCAGCTGGCAAAACCCATTTAGACCCAGCACATACTTGCCAACAAGCACATTAAACATATTTTCACTTTAAAAATCTACTTAACATGAATGCGCCTGGAAGGGATAAGGAACTGTGGACAGAGAGCTGGCGAGGAAGCTGAGTTGTTTGCAGATAAGGCCTATCTTGTAAGTCCAAACCGTGACTAACACTAAAACACTCTATGGGATTATGCGGAAGCCTAACAGAAAGCCCTCCCTGGAGCTCCGTGTGTCTCACCAAGTTCTTCATTGGTGTCAGCAGTTCTTTGGAGAATTCTGCAAACTTATTAAATGCAGAAGCCACTTCCTGTTCTCCATTGTTGCGGAAATTCACGGCCAATTTCTCCATGGAATTGATGTATGCCTCCAAATGTGATACGTGGTCTGGAAGAAGATCAGCAGCAGAAATTCAACACAAACTGTGAAGATATAACTGAGAAAACATGGGGATTTGGCTAAAAGCACATGACGCTAAAAAAAAAACCAGATAGAGATGTGGACGTGTTTGGGTCGCTTAGGGGGCATCTGCCTTCTACTTCATTCATATTCATAGAAAGCTGAGCTGGAGGAAATGTTTTGCATAGGCTGTCAATCTCTCTAATGAATTAATACTGATTCAAAGAATAAATGAATGCTGCTTACAGTTTAATGTGCATGAAATTCAAATAGTAAAGACATTCATGACAGAATGTTGCTAGCGCCCGAATAACTGAGAAATGATACCTTTTCAGCTACTTTCGCAGATATGTAAACACAAAGACACCCAATAGATACAATGTAATTTCATGTTACCTTGGCCAGAGATGTGCTTTGCTTTGGCTGCTTTCTTCATTTTCTGCAAGATTGTGCGGTCAGAGTCCAAGGCCTGTTAAAGAAAAAATATTAGGGTTTCACAAACCTTGAATTCACAAGAAGAGTTTGCATTTATACATCTGATAAACACCAGCACAAATTTAACCAGGATTAGTGAATATGTACATTTGAACAATAAAATACCACAAGGTTTTCCCTTTAACTCATAAAGTAGAGCATGACAGTAGCACTGGTGAGGTCATGGGCTCGAGTCCCTGGGAATATATATATACACACTAGTATTCAATAGTCTGAGGTCAGTTTTTTTTTTATAGTTTTTTATTTTTTGGGAAAGAAATTTATACTTATACTTAGTAAAAACTCATTGTATTGATCAAAAGTTACTTAAAATGTTACAAAAATGTATTTTCCAGCTGAATGTTGTTCTTTTGAACATTCCTATTTATCAAACAACAAATAAAATACAACACGGTTTTTATTTTATTCCATTTATTAAGAAAAAAAAAATGTTTTTGAAGAGCAAATCATGCAGAAAATTAGAATGATTTCTGAGGTCTCATGTCAAGTCTAGAGAACATTATACCTTTGCCATGACAGAAATTAATTATATTTTAAATAGTTTACAACAGAAAATAGTAATTTTACATTTTAATAATATTTCATGATATTATTATTTTTACTGTATTTTTGATCAATTACATTTAGCCTTCTTTCAAAAGCATTAAAAGATCTTACCAACCCCAAAATTTGAACAGGTACACTGAATGCAGTGTAAGTCAATTTGCATAAAAGCTTCTGCCAAATGCCATTTCAATTTGCTTAAACTGTGTTGCAATACACATAAGCACAAGGAAACACACATACAGGGACACAAACGGAACTTAAAACGGCTCCTTAAAGAAACACATTTCCTGTTTCAAAAACAGCAATTACATGCAATCGTGAAATGATTATGAAATAATGAAATTCCCAGAGAGCATGTCCTGAAACTGGACTGCTGAAATTAAACATGCTTTTTTTTCTAAACTAAAACATAATCTAGCTACATGAATTATGCAACAATTGAGTTACTATACGGCAACAACTAGAGCATGAAGTCTGATTGTCGTGTCATTAAATAAGCAAGAGCAAACAAGGAAAAATTAATTAACAGCTTCATAGTTACACCCTGTCATCTGAGCGCATGATACATTGTTGTGTGTGGTTTGGAATAGTAAACTGCAGTAAAATCTTCAACAGTTTGCCTAATTTAAACCATTTCCACCAACCATAAAAGTGTAGGGCTTATGTTGTACAGTAAAGAGATCACGTGTTGCTCTATTACAAGATTCCAGACTTTATTTCACAGTGTCAGAGTTTGACAGTCTAGTTTCTTCATATCTGTACTGGGTAACAGTATTTCCTGTGGATGTCTGTCCCAATTATCCCTCCCTTCATTCAGGATAAACAGTTTGTTCCTTAGGGTGGAGAATGAGGCCCTGCCGAATTGTCAGACTTCCCTGTAGCTCATATTCCATCAGCATTGCCTTAAACAGTGCCCATCTTTATTTAATCACATTTTTACAAAAAGCTAAATCTCCAAAGTCTTATTAGCCACAAAAGAAAGGTTTGGGTTTATGACTTGAGGGAGTCCCTTTGGCAAAGGCATCTGTTTGCTCCAGTTAAGAAAAAAAAGAGAGGGCAGCTGCCATGTTTTTTATGTGTCACTGAAGATCAAACTGAAAAGTCAGTCATCTACATCAGTACATTTAATAGACAGTGTAATGCAGCACTTGCTACAGCTCTAACAGCATTGCAAAATGTCAACTCAAATCAACTCAACTTTTACTTTCACACTATCACAAATCAATGCAAGGAAGCACGGCATTGCGCATGAGCTCAATGACAACAGGCTGGAACTCACTTTGACATTTTCTAAAGTCATAGCTATGTGGTCACTTATCTGTTTTGAGCGTTTTAACACCCTGCTGTGTGGTTGCTAGTGTGTTCGTTAGGTGGCCACACAGGAGATGATGTGTTTGTGTTTGATAAAGGGAAACAGAAATTGTGGTCTTTTATATTGTGGCATACACTTGAGTTTAATGGCTATTCAGTCTATCCAGATGTTGGTGTTGACCTGAAAAGTGGAACGTTTTTGTGCTAAGGTTGTTAGAACCTTATTAAATACCTGATAACTTTGTAATAACATTCCATTAATGTTAATGAAAGAATGTTGGTTCATGACTTTCAGAAAATCTTGCCAGAACATTAGCCAAAGTTATGAGAATATGTAAGGAATAATGTAGAGGCAGCCGGTAGTTATTGCAGAAATAAGCCCCGACAGTGTGATCTTGTATCTTGTATCACGCTGAAGGGGATTATTTCGGAATAACTACCGGCTGCCTCTGCATTATCCCGCTTATTATATGACTACTTGACACATAAGGAAAAAAAAAGGACATGAATATAAACTTGAGACATTTTATTGGCATATTTGTTTTAAATTAACATTTTCATCCTTCCGCGAAACGATATAGTACCACGTGACTAACATTCAAACGCTAGTAAGCCAATTTATAACATCTACATATAAATATATAACAATGGATGTATTTTAAATTTTCCATTGTTATTTGTGGTTGTCCAGTCCAGTGTTTGTCACAAGATGGCGCCAAAACGGCGCGGAGGGATTTTAAACATTTAAGTAGTACCGGCTATGCGTTATTACTTTGGAGCGATATTATTTGAAAAGAACGACCCTGCGAATGTCTCAACTGACCAATAAGAATCAAGCATTCCAGAGAGCCGTGTAATAATGGTCGCAACCCTTAAAGATCTTCAAGAATATCCTTTCATCAGTCTCACTGCACAGGGATGGAGGCTCCAGGTCAGTCTGGTGGTTCTGGCTCTAATGATTCCTGGTCTCTCTGAGGGCATCAGGAGGAACATGTGCTGGGTGCCACCGACCTCGCGGGATGTTACAGGATGTTGGATTGACTTTACAGGACAGTAGATATGGGTGTCTAAACATTCATGTCCATTCACTGTTCAATGGAGGTGTGTTAAGTGTAGAAGAGTATTTTCAAAAACTCTACAAAATAACTATGCAGATCTTTGTTCTCCTTAGCCTTGAAATCAACTTCCTTAAAAAAAAATCGCAGTTTCTATGGAGACTTCTTCCTGTTTCAAAGCCGCGGACCTCTGTTTCTAACACTCATGTCTTATCTTGCTGTTTTTATTCTCTAAGGAAACAGGCTTGTTAAATGGCAGCATAAAAGGATTATAAGCAATTAATATTCATTGGTGTCACACATGATAGTGTGAAGAGGAAAATGTAATTCACTGCTATTAGTTCAGAGAGTCTGTAATGAACTCAAACAGCACGATTGAGAAACACTTTGAGTGTGATCTCAAATCATCTGACTTGGCAACCAACACTTATCCCTCATCTTTAAGGATCCCAAAATGAAAATGATAACATTAATTACTCACCCTCAAACTTGTATGATTTTCTTTACTTATTCTGTGGGAAAGCTTCTATGCCGATAGGACTTTCAACGCAGGATATCCAACTTAAATTTCAAACTTACATCTTCAAGGGACATAGAATAAAGGTGTATGAGTTGTACAGACTAGTTTTTTATGCTTTATGTTGTTCTTTTTTGTAACTTTTTAATTTTTTCAGCTAACACTTTCTTTAAGGTAAGAAAACAGGAAATCATCACATTAAGAGCAGTCAGTCCAATCTCACAGCGCTTCGTGCATATTTTACGCGGTGGAATTTGGATGAATTTACACAACCTCACTTGCTCAAATTCATAGATATTTACTAAATCAAATTTTTTTTACGAGTTGCCAATTTGTATGAATTTGTACGAATGACCTACACCTAACCCCGCCCCTAAACCAACCCCTCACTGAGGTTTAGAGTGAGGTCGTAAGAATTCATACAAATTAGCCACCTTGTAAAATACATCCGAACTGTTGTAGGAGAGCAGCTCGTTTTACATTACATACCTTTCCTGTCAGCTCTATTATGTGTACACTTGGCCAATAACAATTCAACCGTGTGGTGGTTCACCTGGAACAGCATTCCATGCTGAAATTCACATTCCCCTGACTAGGCAGAGTGAGAACTCTGTACTCAGCAAGGCTAACCTCACAGCTCTTTTGTTCTTTAGGCAGCAATGGTGCCAGGCCATTTGGATTGGCTTTTGTGTGCGTTTAGTGCTATTACATGAAAATGGTTGTGAAATTCCCTATAGTACACATAGAAAAGACAGAAGAAAACAAGAGCAGTCCAAAATACTCTGGGTAAACAGGGTGACTGATTCAGTTACGCTGCCAAAAGAAATGCCATCCTTTTTTTCAACTACCAACATAACCTGGGAGAGACGCATTACATATTTATGGACAGCACGACATGTTCCCTGATGCTAGAAACTCTGTTTGTCATGAATAATTAGTAAAAGACTCAAGATTCTCCCAAACTGTGCTAAAATAAGAGCAAGAATTATAAGTGTAGAAGGAAAAAATCTCTATATAAAAAGAAACAGCCATATGTACATGTACATATATATATATATATAACCAGGGTATTGCACTGTAATGTATGTAAAAACTAAATTGTATACATATTTACACATAAATATAGATGCATTTGGAAAAAGTAACTATGGTAATAAATACTGTGTGCCATAAGGTGAAAAAATAAAAATATTAACATTTTATATTTTTATCTTAATACAGGATAATATGTAATATTGTAATATAAAATAGGCAATTAAATCATCATTGGATAGTAATAATATAGTAATAATAATAATAATTTGCTATATTTATATAGCACTTTTCCGTGTTTACAGAACGGGGGAATCTGCTCAGCCACCACCAATGTGCAGCACCCACCTGGAGGATGCGATGGCAGCCATATTGCGGCAGAACACCCACCACACCCCAGCTTATTGGTGGTGATGAAGCAATCAGCATAGCCAGCTATCTATGTAGAAACTGGCAGCAAATTGAAATATCTCGCTAGATAACAGAGATTCAGATTCAGACAGCCCATAACAAGCTGGCTGCATGTTTTCTTTTCAGCTTTTCTGAGCTGGCAGACACTAAATGGAAAAAAACAACAACATTTAAATTTAGAAATAAATGATTGGCTGAATCAAAATTGGTCTGGTTTTCTAATATGAAATAATAAAATGTTAATTATTCACTACAACAGAACAGCTTCGTTTTAAAACATATAAGCCCCAATGCTTCAATTCACAAATCCACCATGAGACATGCAATAATAACGTTTAAAGCTCTGAGGCATTTTATAATTGAGGAGCACAACCAGATATTTATCTCCCTCTTTTGTGCCTAATGAAGCAAAGCCCACACAATTCACTCTCTTCACCACTGCTGGTTTCCAGCTACTTAACCAAGAAGGCCAGAAGTGAAACTAATCAAACCACTATGAATTCACATTCTCAGTCATTAACAGTCAACTGGAAGATAGGGTAAAAGGTCATTTTCCCATTTGCATCTGCGGCAACCCATAGAAATGCAGTTAAGACGTGCTATGACCACTCATTTAGACCAGTGGATCTCATATACAGTGGTAAGGCATGCTATTTATTGTGTCCCCAGTGCTCTAAAGACAGAGAGCGGTCTGAGACAGACATGCACAGTTGTCCAGAAATAGCACAAAGCCCACTCAGATGAAGCTAAGCAACATGAATAATACCGAGCAGGTTTATCATGAAGTCAGCAAATATTCTATGGTCTAAAATAACATGCTGATGCTACTTCCTTTGAAGGTGTTGCCACAACGGGGCTTTATAACATACTAGCTCACCCAAAAACAACTCTCTGATCATTAACTCACGCTCATGCCATTCCAAACCTTTATGTTTTTCTTCTAAGGAGTTATTGATAACCAATTAGTTTTGGTTACCATTCACTACCATTGACTGTAAGTGAGACGCACTGAGACACTCAAAATATCATATTTTATGTTCCACACGCGGACAAAAAAGTCGTACAGGTTTTAATGTAAACATTTAAAGTAAACAAAGAGTTTCCTTGAACTGTCCCATCAAATCCATAAGAAAATGGGATCCATGTTTGTGAAATCACTAGTAAGTGCATTAAACCGGCTTTCATGGCATAAAGCACTGCAGTAATTGACAGTAATGCATTTAACTAGGCCCCTAGGGAAACAGTGCTACAGGGCTAAGCCAAATAGCTTATCAATTACTTTTAACTTAATCCAATTTTATTTTAATGATGCACCTGCTAGTATTATAAAAAAAAACACATTATGTTTAAAACCTGTTATTAAAAAACTAAAATACCTTCAAGAAACCTGAGGAAATACCTACTATGCCCAAATGCTCTAAGAATGAAGATAATAGTAATATCAGGTATCTCCATTCTGAATGAATGGGTAACTATGCATTACTTTATATTGGAAAAACAAGACGTGCCACAACAGCCTCGGCTACTCCTCCTGGTTTGAGCAGATTACACAAGCACTCCAATTATCTTTCATTATTCCTCTCCGGTGCCTTTGCTAATCCCCAATCGTCTCTCATTTCAGTTTACTTTTGGCAACGTAAAACTGAAACACACAAGCATGATGCTGTGTTGAAAAGAGACAGTTGAGGTGTGCATTGGATCATCATGAGAAATGTCCAGGGAAATCTTTTCAGTTCCTGCTTTGTCATTAAGTCACATTACCCAAACACAGACTCTATTATAGCATGGGGTTCCCATTATCTCTCTTGAGGTCAGTGCAGATTAAGGCAAAGCATCTGTGCTGCCTTATTCCCCTCTCAATTCCTTTTTCATTTTCTTAACTATCAGGTAGGTGGCTAGCTCAAACATTAGAAGGCGAGTGAGCTTCAACATTGAATTAACTGGAACACTGCTTGTACCAAGAGAGCACTGAGCTGATAACATTAATTATTTAAAGGGATAGTAAACCAAAAACATGAAAATGTGTGTGTGTGTGTGTGTGTGTGTGTGTGTGTATATTTTATTTTCTGTTAAGTAAGATAATATGGACAGAAATCTTAAAAATATCTTCTTTCTGTTCCAAAGAAGAATACATGTTTGGAACGACACAAAGTACTTTATCATACATTGTCATACATATTTCATGTACTTGCCCTCCAGAGCGTCTAATAATTGTTTTGAGCAGCAGGATTTAGTTCAGTGCCTGTAAATCTGCACTAAGACAGATTACACAGAGGTGTCCTTCATTGATCAAGTCTGGTCTGAGAGCAGTCTTGAGGTTATGAAGGACAAAGAATGGTTTGAATAGTTGACTGTTCAGAAGAAAAACAGACCACCACTCAGACTCTCGTATACCGCTTTTGTCCTGAACCCCCCTGAGGCTGCGCGTGTGCAAGGCTCACTAGATATTAAGGGTGTCATCCTGTCACATGAAGCCCAAACAATCAAGCATGTAATGCAGCGCACTGTTCAATTTGTATGGCTGTGTATCGCACAGGCCAGGTCATCACCATGGTTACTTCACATTCCACTATGTCACTCTTATTAAAGCAGTCATCATTCAATTGTTACCGTCCTGACCCGGCTGTATGCTTCAAATTGGCACAAATGGGGGGGCTGAAAATGTAGACCAATATGCAAAAAAATGGGCTTTGGTTTATTAGGAAGAGGATGACCTATGCTGTGTCAAGACATACAATAAAAAAAAATAATCACATTGTTTTCAAATAGGCTACATATCATAAATACAATCTGAATGATAAATAATTTTACAATCTGAATGACAAACAATTTTTGCTGAAATAATTTTTATTTGATTTTTTTTGTGTGTAAATGCACTAATGATGCCTCTTGGCATACAGCAGTGGAAATATCTTACACAAATATCATTTTCATTGCACAAAATGAGCTTCATTAACGGGAAATGATCCTGGATTAGCATCCTTTGCTGGCATCTCTATCAACCAATCATCCCATATCCCTAACCCTAAAACCGGAGTGCAATGATTGGTTCATGGGAAGCTTGTTTCAACAACAACTACAAAGGACACCGATCCAGAAACGTTACAGGCTGGTTCCTTAGCTCCAGAAGGTCCATGAATCCTAAGCCGGCTTTTGTTTATGCAGCTCAATAAACGCTGGATGAAAGGCACGTGCTCGTGATAATACAGCAGAAGCTCGTATTGACGCACGAGGAGGGATATGCGATATGAAGCGCGAGATACGGAATAAATGTAAAATACATTACTAAAAAAACGGAAAGACTGCAGAATATTCGTTGCAATTTAATGTGCAACAACGACGAGGAAATGTACGTTAACACGCAATGAAATATGTGTTATCCTTCCTCTTTCAGTTGTACTATTTCACAGCACCACATGAAAAAAAAAAAGCTATTTAATAATTTGAACTATTTTATAAGCACATTGGTTATATGAATAGAAATAATTTTATATATTTTAATAGAGGTTTTAGCTTGAAATCACATGGTTTGCGCTGTTGGAAATAGGCTGCGCTCATCCCAATGGCTTCAACAAGACAAAGAGCATCAGTGTCTGCTGTAGTAATGTTTGAAGCAGTGTTCATGGAGAAAAATACATGAAAGCCAACACGTTCATTGGAATAAGCAGTTCTGCATTGAAACATAGCACCGTAAAAAAGAATAAAGACACAAAGAGATACTGAGACCTGCTGCTGCTGACGGACAGGACAGAACGCCTCTATTTCATTCATAATGTTGTACAACTCAGCTGTTAAATACATAACACGCGATCACAGCAGAAGGCAGCAGATGAAAGCGTGTTCTCTTACCTCCTCGATATTGTTGGCGGAATTTCTGCAACTTGTCATTTTGGTGTAGAAGGAAGAGGTGGTGGGAGAGCTGTAGTCCTCCAAAGTCTCCGCGATAAACTCGTCCACTGATATTAACTCAGGCATTTTGGAGGAATATTAAGAACATGCAATTTACAAAAGAAATGTTTCACAGCAAGCCCATTAAAAATGATACTATTGCCGGTGAGGAAGTTGGTGTCAAGCTGTTTAAAAAGTCACCACAGCAGCTAAGTAGAGTGCAGCAGTGTTGTGTTTGGCTATAGGGGCCAAAGCGCATAAAGAGGAAACAGGACTGTTTTAGTGTCAGTCTAGCGTTGACTGTTCGATAGTACGCATGCGCAGTTGGGCGATGGTATCCACAAAGCACATCAATGGCTGAGGTGGTTAATACTAGTTAAACTATTAAAAGCATCTACTGCGGTCAGTATGTTATCCGGTAGTGGAGAAGTGCAATCTCAAAAAGAATTATAATACCATATGAGGCCAGTTGCATAAACATAGCCATTATTTTAAGAATGCATCTAGTTTGGTCAGCTAGTAGTAGAGTAGTAATCAGTCTATAAAGATATTGTAGACTATGATCATTTTCTCTGATGTACTAAAAGTGTGCATTAGGGCCATTTTCTAAATGTTATAATTCTATCCAAGGAATCGAATCTTTTGAATCTGTTCTTTTAATGATTCATTCTGTGATTCTTTTCTGCAGGTTTCATTAGGTGGCGACAAGTGTCAGTTTAACTGGTTCCTATTTGTGCACTTCTAAAATCTTTGTTCGGTTTGTTATAAGGCCTATTCATTAGTAGGGTCCTCGGAAATCAGCTCATTCATGTTAACGATTCATTCAAAATTCTGATTCATTCGCAAACAAAACAGCACAAATATTGCAGAGAACATCAGAAAACTAAAATCTTTTCCAAGAGGGAGACTACGGCCACACACTGGCTGCCTTTTGATTTGAGAGTGTGGAAAAGTGCACAACATAACGCATCATTAATAAAAAGCCTGGAAGTCACCTATCCCAGCTGTCACCTCTGATTAGAGTTTCACTCAGTCAGCCGCAGGCTCCCTTCTACCCAAGACAGCCCAAACGGCCCTGCAGAGAGCCATGTGACCCATGCTGCACATTTCCAAGCTGTTCATTCACAACTCACATTATGGTGGCTGGATGCCTAAAGCCCATGCACTGGGAAAATATATAGGCCGACTTTAAGGTGACTACACTGAAAACAAACTCATTAGAAAAGTCAAATAAATTAATTCCCTCTTCAAATTTGCTGTATATGGAAGATGATAAAATGAAAGCGATTACAACTGAGTTGAAAATAAAATGGATCTCCTGCACATTATCAGAATGTAGAAGATTACCATATCTAGGTACCATGGTATTCAAATTGTGTTTTGGAGAATACCTTAAGGTTCACTTCCTTTTTTGTGACACTCTGTCCGTAATACTGATGTGTGATGATGAAAAAATGGTACTGCTCAGTTCAGGAGCATAACCGTGGAAACTGCGGTTATTATTAAGTGATCGTTTGCATGTCCATTAGCTGCTAGATTTAGTTGCATTCCCATGTGACAGTAAGGCTTCAATGGCGGTTTCTATACAATTACCCTTCTCTATATCACAGGAAATTATCCCACATGAGTGGGTTTAGATGATGTACTCTGAGATCAGCCCAGAATCATGCTGTGCTGAAACAATTTACTATTACTAAAGCACATGCTGTCACGTTTTATATTATTGCTCTGCATGAGAAGTCTCTTTACTAAAGATACAGAAGCTTGTTCCTTGATGCAATACACATTTTTCTTTCCTTTCTTTTTTTTTTAAATGGATGTTGGTTTCTGTTTGTCATGTCACTGAAGCTGTAGCATGTATTGTGACCAAGCTGGTACTCATTTCATTTTATAAAATTATTTTCTGCAGTGTATCTCTGTAGAATAGGCTTCTGTCATAAACCTCATATTGCTGGATTTTCTAGTTCTGAAAATAAAAGCCTAAAGTTGATTGAAGTTTTGACAGTCTAGACATAAATGACTTTTCTTTCAAATGAAGGCAATGCTTTTGTTGTATATACTTTCCATATACCATATCACTTTATTGATAAAACAGTCATAGAATACACATAAAATAAAATACAAATATATGTAAAAACAGCAGCATAATTGGAAATTTTAATTCTTAAACCTTTTTGTTTAACATTTTTTTAAACTCACTAAGGCTGCATTTATTTGATTAAAATTCTTATGTAATATAAGTGTGCATTAAAAAACCATAAAGCATTAAACAGCACTGAATTTATTAAAGGCGTAGGAAGCGATTTCTGAGAAACAGCATTGAAAGTGGATCAGACTGAGCACCAAAACAAACTCAGCCCATATTTGTTTTAGTCATTTTATAAATCAACAGTGATAGTCAGAAATGGCTTCCTGTACCTTTAACAGGCAATTGTTTATATTGCTAAATTCTTAGTCATTGTTTCTCATGTTTTTTTCTATAAAAAGTATATGTATATGTATAACTATGTGCAATTGGATAATTCTTTCTCATGATCAGTAAACTTCTTTGTTTTAGCACATTTCCACCTTCTTAACCATTGACAATAAGCTGGCTGATGTGTGTAGGCAGGGTGTAGAGGATGAGGAAGAGGAAGAGCCCCAGGATAACCAAAATGATCAAAGCAATGATGTACTTCTTGTACTTCTTCCAGATAAAGAACACAAAGGTTTTCATGGGGTTCACAAACCAGTTGAAGGATGTCTTGGGGCGGCTTAAGGGAACAAAAACATGTATGTAGCACATTTTAGTAAGTACACAATAAAAATGCAAACTGATATGAATATCTACATATGCACAGATAGTGTGTTTTGGTGTTTTACTTTGGTTTGTCCAGAGGTTCAGGTTCTTTGCGTGCTTTTCCCACAGGGTTCTTCTCCGCTTCTTCGGCAGTCACTAGGTGGAACTCTGCCTCTACTTTACCCTGCAATCCACATTAATGATTAAAGAGCTTGAGTCTACCTTTACAAAGTGAACAAGTGTGTTACAACATTCATTTTACTCTTTGTTGTGCACTGACAAAATGTGTGTACCATTAGAAGGAAGGTGTTCCCACTGTTGTCCACAAACTGTAGATCTTCTGGTTTCATTTTGCTTCGCTTGCTTGACTTCTTTTTCTTCTTGTTTTTGTTTTTCTTCTCTTGTTCTGCCTCCCTCTCCTCTCTCTCGATGTCCTCTTGGCTCTTTAGTTTGATGAGCGGCCACCAGCCCTTCATCCTCTTGCTGCGGAAGATGGAGAAGCGAGGGCCAGCCTTGTCTTTGGCCATCTTGACACTGCATTGCTCGGATGATTTTGATGCACGGACCATATCGCTGAGACGCAACTCTATGGATCCTGGAAAGGAATTTATGCTTTTAAGACCTACTAGAAAATGTCATACATGAAACCTTGACTATAGTAAATACAACCACTAACCTAAGAAGTCATTGGAACCAATGCGGTCATAATCCCAGACCTGCAGCACCAGAACAGCCGGTTGGCGAAATTCAGTCTCCTCAAGGGCGAAGAGGGATTCCTTCTTCTTATAGATGATCTCCTTCTCAGTAGGAAGATAGTCAAAGGTAAAGACAAAGCGCCAGTTGAAGTTGCCTTCTCCAGTGAGCGAATTAAAATGCACGTCCGTCTCCTGTTTCTCATCTTCTAGACCTTTAACCCAGCTGGTGAATGTAAAAAGAATATTTTTAAAATTATACTTTTCAAATGTTTTTTGGATGAAGTCCATTATGCTCACCAAGGCTGCATTTATTTATAAAATAAATATAGTGAAACAATAATACTTATATTATATAATATTTTTACCAATTAAAATGACAAGTGTATTATATATATATTATATATATAACTGTGAAAGTAGCATAAGAAAACGTTAGATTTTCTGGGGTATCTGATTTCTTGTGCATTCTGACCCTTTAACATAGATGTCACTTGATGGCTCTCCAGTGAAAGGATTGACATCATCCAGTACGACATCATCAGTATTCCAGATGATCACACGCAGCTCATAACTAGAAACACAGGGGTAAATATTCTCTCATTATACAAATAGCACATAAGCTCATTCTTATTCTTATCAAAAAGTGAAGAAAATCTTCAGATCTTTACTTCCACTTGACTTTTTACTCTTAGAACATATATTGCTTTAGTATAATGAACGAGTGATGTCCTAATTACCTCTCTGGAAGTCTAGGTTTGATATTAACAGGTGGTGGTGGAGGTACATCCACAGGAAACATGTCAATCCACATGTGAACATAACCCTGTCATGTCAAAGACAAAGATATAAGAGATTCACTTCAATGGTGTGTTCCGATTTGCATACTTATGCACTATTCTATAAAATATTTAGTGTGACTAGTGTGCTTACACTTAAAGAAAAGCTGTACTTCAAACAACAAAGTAAGCTGTCAGAGCTTTAATAACGTCCTATAAAGATAGGGTATGCTGGATCATGAAATAACCTTATGTAATTCATACATAAGATGATTGAGTACAAAATGCATCAAATAAGTATATACTGTACAGTAAAATGATGGTTTGATTCAAGCTAACTGGCCTTGACTTAGACTGCTAATCAGTCATTGTGTGCGTGTGATGGAGTCTGACCTGAGGGAGGCCGGGTTTTTCAGCGTTAAGGAGTGAGCGGACCTCCACATGCTCAGGAACCAGAGGACATGCTCCCTCACAGAACTCTCTCATCTCCTTCCAGCGCTGAAGGACACTAAGAGCTTTATGCTCATCCAGCTCTGCATAGTCTTCCTCCGTCTTCTTATTCTTCTTCAGCAACTCTGCATATTCATTTTTATGTAAGTTTTTAAATATATTTTTATATCTTTACATATCTATCCATCTATCTATCTATGTAATGTTGCTTTGCAAAGACAAAGTCAAATGTTGGACTTCAGTGCCATAAAACAATAAAAATATTTTTTTTCTATATTTTATGCCAAACTCATTTTTTCATTGAAGAAAGACAACTGTTTGTATTACACGAAAATGCTTTATAACCTTTATTTTATTTTAATAAACTTGTATTTCCACCTTCTGGAAAAGCCTCATTGGGAACTTTGAAGATCTTGTTGAGAACTTTAATTTCAGACTCTCTGTACTCTGGAGATGGAATCCCATTTTTGCGGCAGAGCTCCAATAATATCGCAGTGGGTTTCTTGGCATCTCTCCATTTATTATAGCCATCCCTGAAATCACAAGACATCCTAATCTGATTTAACCTTCAGAGAGTCAAATAAAAACCAGGCCACAAACCACTTGATTTATCTCAGTCTCTTAAACATCTCAGCTGCAAACAATCTATTGAGAGCTCTTCGAATATGAGCTTAAAGCAGTCAATGAGCTTTGAGAAATTCTGATGACTACGGCAGTAATGGTCACGACAAAGATAATAATGCTAATCATCATTATAATAAGTACCACCACCATCATCACAAGCTATCACATTACCCACTTATCATAATGAAGAGCCAGGCCACACCCGGCGCGATGGCGACTGTAGAAACGGTTCTCCAGGTCCACGCGGGTCTCACCAATCTGGTCATCAGAACCCACAAGGTCATGGTCAAACACATACAGAGTGAGCTCTGTCTCCAGGGGGAAGGACACAGTCAGTTCAAACACTCTGTGGAAGACAAAGGCTCAGGATATCAAATCAGTAACATAATCTGAGAACAATGATTAGCCCTCTTTAGCTCAAATCTTATTGCTTTATAGCTACAACTGTAATTGAAGTTCAGGCTGTCAAAATGTGCATGTGCCTTCAAGAGTTAATAATTTTTTTTTTTTATTATTAAATGTAATTTTTTAAAATGTCATTTTTCATTCCCATAGCCACAATAATGAATGTTGTGAACATTCATTCATTTTGTCAACAGACGCACTTACTCTCCAAACACTGGGTTCAGTTGTTTGGGAATGTAGCGCTCTTTGCTGTCCATTTGCTGCTGGCCAACTTTTACCACCACATAGGGGTCTGCCTTTCCATTTGGGTCTGTGGGTGCCAGATTGGTTGCCTTGGGGTTGAAAGGAAAAAAAAGCATAAACAGTTCAAATTCAGATTCAATGTACAGAAATTATAAGGGGAAATTATAGAAAACTATACCATTGTGAGGCAAGCAATGCACTCTTCAATGTGACATGCTCCGTTTAAATCCATTCTACTACATGAACATGCAGGACTATTTATTCACAAAATGTAAAAAAAAAGTTGCTATGTAACAACAATTCTTTTCTTTTGTATTGTGATGTAGATTGGAGTAAAATGGATTATCATAAAAGACAAAAAGCAGAGAGGGACTTGATTTTATGCATCGGTTGTTGACGAGATGAAGGCTGAATGTAAGATAGCAGTCAATTCTACGAAACAAGAAGAATGTAGGCAGACTGAATGACTGGAGAAGTCTGGCATATATTGCCAGAGAGACAGAGAGAAGTTTAATGCTTCAAAGTAAAATTAAGGTGTTGTGATTTAAAGAGAGAGAGATAGAGAGAAACAAGCATGGATGAATCATTCACAATAAGATCAATACATGCATTTAGAATATAGATAGGCTATTTCATACCAATTATAGAAATAATAGCAATATATAAAACTTTCAGCGCAGAATTTGTAAATTATTATTTTTTTGGTTTTGGTTTTGAACAACTGATACCTACTTTTACTACATACACCCTCACAAGGACTTTGATGGGTGTATTTTTGGGAATGCCATTAGTGATCTGACAGTCTGCATCCTCGTCTTCGGGAGCGATGGGGTATATCAGAAACGATCCCTGCAATGAAGCACAGCTCTGCTTTAACCTCTAATCCTTGCCTTTTGTCATGCATGCTGTCACACTGTTGATCCAGCGCATGAGAGCTTGCCAAAACGCACATCTTACCTTATATTTACCCATATACCTCGTACTTTCATCTTCCTCTTCATCTTCCAGGCTGGATTTGCCTTTGTAGACAGGAAATATGTGCAACCAGTCCATGAACTGACTGAATTCATTTTCAAGCTCGGTCTTGTAAAGCTGGGGAAGGAAATGAAAAAGAGGGGAACAAAGAAAATGGACAGAACATGTAAATTGCAAATAATGCAAATAGTTTTAGATGGCCGAAGAGCATAAATAAAACATGGTAAACACTGTATTGAATCAAATGAAAGGATTTCAGATTAAAGAACATGTCAAACCTGCAAGGTGGCAATTGTCTTCCTCTTTGGAGCAGGCGGCTCTATTTCAATCACAGCCTCATCATCCTCTGCCTCTAGTGCTGACATGCTCAATGGTGCTCCATCTGCAGAATGTGACATTACACTGTTGCTTTGAAATACATTCATTCCTAAAGCAGAGGATGCGGTCACTTGGGTCGCACTAAAAATGAATGAATGCCATTAAACAAGACAGCTCAAACCAAGTGAAATCCACAAATAAATTATTCTAGAACTGTTCTCCGAAGTAACTTTCAATCAGCCCATAGACTATTTTTAGAGCATGTATGAAGTAATTTACCTTCATATTCACACAGGTGTCTAAAGCAGAGCACGTGGTAATTTAGGTAAAACTAAAAATATCATCACACAAGGAAGTTCAAATCCACAAATAAGATATGCTAGACCTTTTTTTTAAGAAGTAATAAGTGCCATTGATTTATTCACTCAACTGATTTGTTCAAAACTGCTGATTTATTTATAATAGATTGACAATAAAATCATGCTTGCGCTGATAATACCTCCATCTTGTCCATCTTCCAAGTCATCCTCTTTCTCCTCCTGAAGAAGAGATGATAAAAAGTCATTTACACGTTGAGAAAATCAACAAGGCACGATCTGTTATCAAAATAACTGATCACCTGTTTTTCGAGTTCAGCCAGTGATGCGTAATATTTAGACCACCAGTCAAGCTCCTCTTTTTCTGGTGGCTCCTCCTCTAACTCCTCCTCCTTTTTAATCACCTTTTTGATTGGAGACTGAAAATGCAGTTTTCCAAAATGCATTATTTTTCAAATAAAACTAATTTACTCACCCTTGTGTCTTTAATTTGTGCACAGGCCTTTACACTCTAAACATGAACATGGATTTTTAAAAGCCAAACACGCACACTCATGATTGAAAGCATCCCATTTGGATGTCAGCAGGGGTCTTGGCTATTCAGTGGCTGCCCAATTAATCAGAGTGATCTAACAGCAGGAGCTCAAACTGACACAGGAACACACTTCACTGCACTCAACAAACCAGCAGATTCACACCATAATCAACAGGTTAATGTGTGCGAAGGGCTTCACATTTAATAACTGCAGGCTGTGGATGGTTAAAACATGTGCGCTAAGTACTCATTAGGAGCTATTTCAAACAACACTTAGCAGCAAACTAACGTCATTTCACCCCGACTGGGTACCCCATGACCACATGGCAGCTGTCTGAAAAAAAATGCCTAAAAACTTATGAAAAGTGGTGGATGATGGCAGATACAATTTCAACTGTTTCAAATATATGATGTGTAGCAATTTGAGGAACACTACAGAATATGTTCATTCTTATGGACTGGAAAAAAATGACATTGGAACTTACTGTGACTAAGTTAAACGGGTTAACAGGAATTTTGCTATGCTTTAGAGCAAGTCCACCCAAGTCCATGGTGATCACTGTTGTTAGAGGGGTGGTCTTCTGCGGGGGCTTCTTCTCTAAAATTGTAAGGAAATGTTTAGGAATTTTCTATGTGAAAATATAAAAAAAACTATAGTCTATATTCTATATTTAAAAAACGGTCAACAGTGACCACCAAACATTTGGATCAATACCACTTACAAATATTACAAGAAATACACAAAAGTGCTATAGGAATCTCATGAGCTCTCTGTGTCTTTTCTCATTTCAGCAAAGTTTCATGCCATCCTAGTTTATAAAGAAAGAGAGTCTGGTGCATTTTTGAATGTAAATTATTTATGTACACAGAACAGCAGATGCTTTATTTGTTGGCCTTTAAACCACAAACATATGAGCTATTAAAGATTCTATACCCTCCGGCTCCTCCTCCTCATCTTTCCACTCCTCTTGGTCCCTGGGACCAAACTGCACAAGGTTTTGGACAACGTGAGTTCCCACCAGAACCAGCCTCCCGAATGCTCTCTGCTCCATTACGAAGATAGTAAGAGGAGGATGCAGGTAGACAAGCTCTGGGAGTTCCTGAGGACAGACAACAAGTTATGAGCTACTGTGAACATTACATTACATTTACATTTTTTTTTTTTAAATAATAATTTAGGATGAAGTCAGGTAGTGTTGAAAGAGATGGGTTTTTGGCTGAAGATTGACAGGGATCCAGCATTCTGGATAGGGGTGGGAAGATCATTTCCCCAGCCAGGAACGATGAACGGTAATGTAAGCAAGTAGAAGTTGATTAATATTAAAATACGGTTCAGGTCAAAAGTTTACACGCCCCTTTCAGAATCTGCAAAATGTTAATTATTTTACCAAAATAATCATACAAAATGCATGTTATTGTTAAATAAGACAATTGCCTACTGTTTTTCAGAAAAATCCTTCAGGTCCAATAAATTATTTGGTTTTCCAACATTTTTGTGTATTTGAACCCTTTCCAACAATTACTGTATGATTTTGAGATCCATTTTTCACACTGAGGACACACTGAAAGAACACATATGCATCTATTAAAAGGTTCAAACACTCACTGATACTTCAGAAGGAAAAACAATGCATTAAGAGCTGGGAGGTGAAAACTTTTTTAATTTGAAGATCAGGTAACTAATTTTGTCTTCTGGGAAACTTAACTATCTTCTGGAGCCTCTGAAGGGCAAAGTGAAAAAAATATGTTTATGTTTTTTAAAATAAGAAACATGTACACATCTCCATTCTGTTAAAAGGTTTTTACCCCCTGACTGGAACTTAATGCATGGATTTTCCACAACAAAGAGTTAGGCATCAAGGGGACATAAACTTTTGAACAGGGACATTTTTTTATAAATTAAACTATTATTTTCTCTTGTGGAGTACATGTAAACATCTTTCATGTGAAATATTTTACTCAGGTCAGTACTAAATAAGCAATAACATGAATTAATAATCCTTGTTATTTTGTCAAAATTATGAACATTTTGCGGATTGTGAAAGGGGGGGTGTAAACTTTTGACCTTAACTGTATTTAATGTTTACTTTTTTAATGTTTATTAGGATGTTACATATTGCTTTGGTGTTAGCAGTTCACCATCACACAATCACAAACAAAACAAACAAAGACTTATATATTGTGCAATATATAATTCTGAGCAAGACATGGCCCAGTACTGCTTTCAGTAATTGTGAAACAGGAAATGTGATCAATGCTTGTATGGTAAGCATGTTCTCAACACAGCTCTTAAGATAAGGTCTAATGCTTTGAAAAGAGGGAGCCTTACAACATCAAAGTGTTTAACCACATCATTGAAGTTGGGATTCAGCTTGTAGCTCTGAATTTCCTCCGACTCGATCATATGGCCTGCACACTCAATCTTCACTTGAGGTCGCTCCACTTCAAACAGGTTGACTCTTTTCAGGTCCCTCAGGCCCCAGTACAGCACCTGCCATTTAAGGGTTTAAGTTCAAAATACTGTAGGTAAGTTCCAAACCAGTCAGCTGGCAAACTTCTAGCGTAGGTCAAACCATGCTGCTATTTTTAACACTCTCTTGGGAGGTGATTTATGAACACATCTGATAAATCATTTTGTTCTGTAGCATTGAAAACCTTTAAATTGTGACATTAAATTAAACTCTTTTACTCAGTTCATATCAGTTTGCACCTCTATTCTGTATTTCCTGAGCACAGGTCGAACTCCCTCGGGAATGATAAAATAGCATTCTTCTTCCAAGTACTGTGGTGTCTTGGGGTCAACATCCAGTGGCAGAGCTGGCTGAGATGGATTCATGGCACAAACATGACATTTAAAAGGCATAGTTAAAGACTTTCCGATATATAAAGCAGGAGGATTGGCTGCAAGTCATTTTTACCATCAGGTAAAAATTCTGCTCATTCTGCTGAGCACAAAGGAAGATATTTTGGAAAAAGTTTGTAACCAGGCTGTTTTGGGTCACTATTGACTTCCATAGTTTTTTTTTCCAACAATGGAAGTCAATGGTGACCCAAAACAGACTGATTACAAACATTTATCAAAATCTTCCGATGTGTTCATCAGAACAAAGAAATTCAAACAGGTTTGGAACTACAGGAGGGTAAGTAAATAATGACAGAATTTCCATTTTTGAGCGAACTATTCCTTTAAGTTAGACTCTTCTCACTGCCATTTACAATGAAATTAATCAGAAAAGAATAATGAATCTCACCTCTCCGAAGTTTGAGTAATCCAACTCAATGAGCTCAAGAGCTGACAAAATTTCACCAGCTTTGCTCTTTCCTTTTGTGATCTCAAAAAACTGAAGCTGGGGTTTTTTATAAGGGTCTTCCACAAACTTCAACTCTGGCTTTGCAAATGCACGACCAAGCGCTTGTGGACTGCCCTGTTGTAACATTCAAATGCACCACAAAGAAATCACACTGTATAATTAAGTATGCCTTCTCGTATTCTAGACTATCAATGGATGTTTTAGGCTCTTATACAGTATAAGTGGACTTTCTAAACAGGAATAACCAATCTGCTATGATATTAACATTGTATGTGAAAACATGGTGAATCTTTATTGTATATTTATATAAAAATGTACTGCTGAGTTTGTTAAGGCCTGTTTTTTTAAATGCCATTTACAGTTGATTCACAGGTTTCAGCATTCCAGAACAGTTAACGCATTAAAAACGATCACTCACTAGTTTGTTGTAGTCATAGATGTTGATGATGACCACAGGAGGGTCTTCTCTGTACTCGTCCTTACTGCCCTCCATCAGAACCTGATCATAGAGGAGTAACTCACACCACGTCGGGGACAGAGTTTCTTCCATCACCTACAAAGAATAAAATCTTTGAACAATCTCTGAGACACAAAATTGCAATCAATAAAAGCTGAATGGCTCATTTCTATGGCCCTTCAGATCCCAGTTGGAATGAATGGACCTGTCATAATTGGCCAATAAATCTCATTTGAATTGAATGAGAGTTATTTTTTGTGGTTTTCCTATCCAGTGCTTTTTTGGGGAAACAGTTTTTTTTTTTTTACTTAAGTGTTAATATATATAAGACTCACCCGTGTGACCTGACACTGTGTGCTGAACACAACCTTGGCAAAGGGGTCGGACAGTCCATTGTCATCGGCTGCAATAATGCCACGCGCTTGATAAATGTGAGCACGTAACTGGAAGTAACGACTGTCTGGATGAAAGGACAAAAGGAGGGACTGTAATTTTCGTGAAATGTCATCCAAATTAAAATATATAGATTTTTTCCAAGACAAATTTTGAAGACTATCCAAGATGTTTGTATAAGCTAAAATGAATTTCTTATTGTACCTTCCACTGCTAATTTGGTGGGAGGCATGTTACGGGGGATTGATGCACCAGAAGTCGCCTCTTCGTAGATGGGCCTGAAATCTGCTGGAAGGCTGGTGACACAGTTTTTCGCATACTTTGTGATACCAAGCCACATATATACTTCAAGTTTGGCGAAAATTTCCCCCACTGGTCCTCCAGGGGTCTACAGAACAAAAGAATTAAAAAAAACATAAATAAGCCATAGAAAAAGTTTCAAAAGTTTGCAAGATTTTTAATACTTTTAAAAGAAGTCTTTTCGACCAAGGCTTTTGTATTATCAAAAATACAGCAAAAACAACAATATTGTTAAATATTACTACAATTTATAATAACTGTTCTATTTAAATATACTATAAAATGGAAATTATTTCTTCCAGTCTTCAGCGTCACATGATTATTTCAAAATCATTCCAATCTATTCATTTGGTGCTCACTAAACATATCTTATTATTATCAATGTAGAAAAGAATTGAGTTGCTTAATATGTCTGTGGAAACCATAATTCTCTGATGAATTCAGTCACTTCTAAAATGAAGGCACCTTAACCAGGTAAAAAAAATATGCTGATGTAAATTTTTAAAACAAAAATCACCAAGAAAAAAAAAAAAAGTTGCTCCATTTAGCTAAGATTAAAAATGTAAGAATGTAAAATCTAACTGCATAAGAACTGTGATTGCATATAATTGTAATGATTGTATTGTATGACAATACACACAAAGCATGCATAAGCCTATGACAAAATCATGCTTTTTGTTATGAGTGGGCAATTGTTATGATTGCTAATATATAGTGTAGTTCATTTTCAAACCGTCTAAAAACACGAAATCATGAAAAATGGATTGGACGGAAAAAGATTTTAATAAGTGATATAAAGTAGGAATTAACCTTCATGTACACAGCAGTGATTTTGCCGCAGTCTTTACCCTTCTCTTCCTCCACAAGTGAGAATAGGATAGAGGGTGCTGGGATCCTGGTGTAGGCCACTCGCCTCCCTCCACTCAGCATCCACAAAAACACATCGGGGAGAGTGCTCTGAGGCTGCAATACGAGAACACAAACACTTACATACAGTTCTGGTGGTAAAAACAAGCAATTTTAGATATATATTGCGTTAAACTTAATAGCATTACTTCTACGGCCAGAAAGCGGAGCCTCTTTGCGATGTTCTTGAGATCTGCTAGCCTGTCTTTAACCGTATTTCTGGTCACTCTCTTTCTCATTCTCAGGGCCTGCTTGGCCAGCAAAACCTACAATTCATATCACATTCTCAATAAAGACTCTTAGTGAGTTTAATCATGTGGTTCATCAGTATACTTCTGTAATACCAAAATCAATACAGTCACTCACAATGTTCCTTTTGATGAGCCCCACACGGCACTTATCCAGGGTGTTTTGACGAGCGTTCCTCTTCCTGTCTAAGTTACTGCTGTACTGCCTAAGAGCGATAAGAACAAGCTTTCTATTATCTATGATGTACGATGTAAGAGGGGAAATACACTCAGTAGAGTCATGCAAATGTGTCCTACTTGCAACTGGAAAAGAATTCCAGCACGACATCCACCAAACGTTCTTTAGCCTTGATTTTTGATCTTTTCAACAGCATCTCCACTTCATCAATGCCATATTCCTTAAAGAATATAAGACACAAATTACATTTTCTAACAGTCAAGTGAAATAGATGCTTTTGGAGTGACATGAGAAGGATAAGGTAGCACGTGGACGGTAACACATATAAGACTGGCATATTCGTAATTCTGTTCATCGAAAACACAATCGTAAATTTCTTCTCAGTGTTACTTGCCAGTCGGTCAGCCATCTTGGACAACCAATTGCTGTTGTGAAATCGGAAGGTGTGATCCTCGAAGTAGCTCCACACAAAGATACACGGCTTCTCTCGAAATAAGGGAATGCAACTGAATGATCTGGATGATAAAAATGATACATTTGCTGCTATTCTTGCATCATCCTGCTGCACTCCACATACACTGCTAGTATTGATAATGTCATTTCACCTGTCATATTCAGTGGGCTGTGGTCTCCTGGGTGGTGTGACAGATTTGTCTCGGGGGCCAAGTTCATCTCTCTCCAACTCATCATCTGATTCCAACAGCGGCTGTCTGTCCTCAGCCAGATTCTCCTGACTACCACTCTTGCTGGACTTCACTACAACATCTGCAGTTTTCCCATAATTCCCTGTGAAGTAGTGTTAACATAACTACATATAACTAAAACCAATTTTTTGTTGTTTTTGTTAAACTGAAATAAAACAAAGCTGTACACGACCTGATTGGCTTATACTTAAACTGTATATTATGAGATTAAACAATCTAACCTTACCTATAGACAGCTCAAAGGTGACTGGTTTGGAGCCAATAGAAGGATCCATCATTGTCACTTCAAAGAAAGATGCAAACAACAAAAATTCATCCTTCTCTCCAGTGAAATTCTGCATGAGGAAATAACAGATACACCAGTTTAGCAAACAAATTATTATTTTCAGACACAATGGAAAATATTTTGTCTATTTTGCCTTCAAGAAAGTCTCCAAGCAGCACACAGTAGTGAATATGATTCAGTATTTTGAATAAAGTGAATGATTCAATGTTTAAAGGAGTGGTTTACCCAAAAATGAAAATGAGTTCATTAATTACTCACGCTCATGTGGTTCCAAACCGGTAAGAACTTATGTAAGAACACAAACTAAGATATTTTTTGATGCATTCTGGGAGCTCTCAGAACCTACAATAGACAGCAGTGTAATTAACATGATCAACATCCAGTAAAGTAGCGAGGAGATTTGTACAATAATCACAAAATAATAAAAACAATACACATAAGCCCTATTCGGACGGGACTAGTTTTACAGGGGGTCGTTAGAGAAAGTTTTGTTTCACAGACGTACTTGGTGATTTTAATGTCTGTGTTTTTCTCTCACAACCTCTGTGATAATTCCAGAGCAAATGACCTACTGTTTTTCAGCAAACTCAGTGGTCCTCTGAGAAAATTAATCCTGTCCGAATGCGATCTTTTTTTACAACTTGTTACCTTGTGTGTTTTGCCCAACGCGATATGCCGTAGATGCTCTTACCGCACACACGTTTGATATATTTCGATATAGATAAAAAGTAAATAAACACAAATAAAGAGCCAGATCACGTAAACTGTTAAGACTGGCTATTGTAATATTAGCATCAGGTAAGATGTTCATTTCTGCACTCGGTTACATATGTTGTAATTATCATAATTAAACATGGTTTTACAACAAATAAAAACATAATAGTTCAAACATAATAGTTCAAATTAAGTAACCACACATTAACATGTTTTTTTCTGTACTAGACATTTAGCTTCACCATGGTATTTGAGATTATACTAATGGTAATCAATCAAAATGACAATGCAATGCATGCATACAGAGCACGTGATCTCTGTGATGCCCAAATGTACAAAACAGACACGCCCACCTCTGTAATAAACACGGAGATGTAAGTGCCGTCCGAAATGGTACATGAAAATCGCGGACGTCAGGTGATAACGATCGAAACTCAAACGTAGTCTAGAAAACTAGTCCCGTCCGAATAGGGCTAAAGAAAGCAACCATTTGTCTCGTAGCGCAGAGAACAACATTTTTAACGTTTAACATTTAAACTTTTTACCGTTACATTCAGTGGATATTCTCCAAAATGGCACCAGGGTGACGTGGAGAAGATGAATTGTTGAATAAAGTCATTATTTTAATTTTTTTGCATCGGAAATGTAATCTCATAGCTTCGTAAAATTATGGTTGAACCCCTGAGGTCACATGGATTATTTTACTGATATCCTTGCTACGTTTCTGGATGTTGATCAATTACGTTGCTGTCTATGGGAAGGTCAGAGAGCTCTCAGAATTCATCAAAATATGTGTTATATTTAAAAATATATGAGTTTGAAACAACACTGAGGGTGAGTAACAGAATTTTCATTTTTATGTAAACTATTCTTTTAAAAGACAGCCCTCTTTATTTGTTTTCTAACTGAACAAGTGTTGTGAATAAATCAATGGAGCGAATTATTCTCTCATAAAGACTCGTCACCATTTGCCATAACGATGTAGCCTAAAGAAACAGCCACTAAAAATTATTCACACATCCTGGGTGCTGTCATATAATTCTGATTTGGAGACTATAGAACAAACTCTTGTCTGAGCTGAGTCTTCTCTCTTCCTATCAAGCAAACTTGGTCACTGACCTCAGGAATAGGGTGAACATCTTCCACTTCCACTGTAACAGCAGCTGGTACCTCAGCCCCAGCATCTTCAGACTCCTCAGCCGGCCCACTGGGACTCTGCACTGCTGGATAACATTTTTCAAATGTGATTAGAGTGCTAGGGAATCTTTGAAGCATGTTTGTGTGTGGATGAATGCATAATTCTAAAAACCCACAGTATGTAATCACATTTTACATTACATATTGCCATTTTTGACATTCCTGTTATCTGCCATTGGTCTTACAAAGAGGTAACCCTGCCCCAAATGTCACAATATTGGCTGAGCTAATGTTGTTAGGTTTAGCCTTTTTCAGGAAGCACAAATAAATACATTCCTTTTTTGCACCACTTCACCACACATAATCCTTAAACCATATTTTGACACTACCTTCTTTGCCTGTTGACTTCTCTTTGGACCTTCGACTCTTACGTTTAAGAGTAAGTCTGCTCATTTTGCTTTTCACATTAGCAACGGTTTTACTCTCCGTGACCACAGCTGTAGGGGAGGAATAAACCTCCACACTCAGTGAGAGTAGTACTCTGCCCCTATAGAAGATCCCTTCACTCAGACCTTCATTAAGATCCCTGTGGATGTCTCTCAGTGTGGAGTTTTGAGGAGAGCCGTAGAGATTCACCCAAGTAGGGCCAAAGGTGGGATTGAAGCCTGATGGATGAAGGAATGAGACAAAGTAGATTGCAGAAAGAATATTAAGTTGGTAAAAACCTAAGGTGACATGAAGGTAAAATGAGGATGCAGATTCATGATTTTGGGATTCAATAGAAAAAAATTTAATTCTATGATTATTTACTCACCCTCGTGTCGTTCCAAACCTTTCTTTCAAAAACAAAATATGCCATTTTGAAAAATGTTAGGAATCAAACACATTTGTTTCCCATTGACTTTTTAATTGTATGATAAACCGCAACTGTTTGGTTGCCAACATTCTTCAAAATATCACCGTTTGTGTTCCATAGAAGAAAGTAAGTCAAATAGGGTTGAAATGACATGCAGGTGAGTAAATGATGACCTTTTCTGCAGCGGTCACTATTAAAACTGACCATTTCTGTTGGGATTGGAAATTTGAAGAAGGTCCAGGAAGTGTGTCGCCACAGCCACATCTCCAAGGTTAGCATCATCAAGGATCTGGATTTTGATTCGTCGAGCAAGAGGAGGAAATTGCTCAATGAAGGATATCTGTTCATTCCACTCAGGAGCATTAGTGTTGCTGTCTACTGACGTTTCCCCCTGTTAAACATGTAAATGTATAAATGTTCACGTATTTATACATTTTGCATTCATTTTCCATTTTACAGTTTTCACCATATACTTCATGTAGCATTTGACTAAACTTGATGATATGCTACTGTATATATATAGTATTTGCTACTTAGATAAGAACAGAGAGCTTAGGTTTGGCTCCACTTGAACTTTGTCAGAGACAAGCTCTGACATAATAACAATATATTTTGAGCTGAAATGTTTGCCAATACCCTGTGTGGTAAGACTCAAGAGAGCAGTTCAAATACTGACGCACCTCAGCCCATTTAACAAACAAACGCACCATCAGGGCGTGCATGTTTGTGTATCCCTTGACATAAGAGTTATTTCACATAGGATAAGTATGTGGAAATTATAAGGAAAAGAAACTTAAAGATAGAAAGATAATTTGACTGTTTAAATAGTAAAATCAAACTTTGCATCTAAGAAACAATGCAACCAAACATGTTCCAAGAAACATATGTTTCTTCTGCGCTACAATAAAATCACCTGCTGGCCAGAGAATGTGACCTGAACATAGGGGTCAAGGAAAACTTTCTTGTCTCTCATTATCTTCCCCATGAAACCTGAGTTCATGCTAGGCAGACCTTCAGCTCTGAAGATCTTCAAGACAAACTTTGCCCAAGGGCGTTCTGATGGCATCCTCTTCGGAAGGAGAAGGTTCCTACATGCCACATAAAAACGTACCAAAATATATTATATTTCAGATGCTGAAAACTAACTACTAAACCTACTAATGTCAATTACTAAAGAACATCTAATATTAATGTTTATTTCAGAGAAATATATCCGTTAACATAAGGCAATCTCTTACTTTTCAATGTCATCATTTTGGCTGCCAGCTGGTGCCAAGCTGACCATGCCCATGGGGTCTCCTTTCATCACCACACTCACTGTGCACTTCACATAGCCTTTAATTCCCGAGCGGGTATCTTTTGGGTCAGTAAGCGGAGCCCATTTCTGGTAGAAACGGTGATCTGTGAGATATATTTGATGTGTTAAGTTGTTGTAATGATCTATGTTGCAGTAGACCTATAATCATTCTTTTTTACCACCGGTGATGAGTTAATTATCACCATTAAAATGTCTAAGGAATGTTATTATCATTTTACCAATGAAATGAACTCTCAACTTCAGTAATCTTTATTTAAGCTGTATGTATCAAAGTTTGCAATGAGCACTTTTTCTTTCTTAAACAGGGTTTATCAGGGTTTACCCGGCTGCTGATACACTGTGCTGATGTCAATCTTAAAAGTTCCTATGCGGGACATCAAAAAGGCAAGGATTTTCTTATGAACCACCTAAAATATAAGAAAAGGAAAAAAAGCCATGATATATACACAACATTTATATTAAATAATATGTCAGTATATAAATTATTTTACATTATTCAAGTAAAAAATGAAGCTCAGTTTAAGTAGAATTATCTTTACTACTGTATATTTCTCACTGTTCACATGTGCATCATCAGTTATTACAGACAAAATAACATTAAAGCACGAAAGTCATTTTAGCTGCTGTATATGTAAGAAAGTCCCTTTAAATCTATTTAGTTGCCCTCTGACAGTATCTCTGAGAATACTTACAGAAATCTCAATCACTTTATCAAAAAGCACATCTTGTGTTTCTTGGAATTCAAACATGAAGTTCTTAAAGACAAAAACAGAAACAAAACTAATCAGAGAGATGCCTAAAGCTCCAGATGCATAAAGCTGAGCTCTTTGCAAGTAATTACCTCATTGTAAAATGGACAGTTGGTAGACTTCTGGGTAGCTGTGTGCTTTTTCTCATCTCCAATAGTCACATACACTGCTGGGTTGATGTTCACCCCGACCAGTTTTTGAGCTTCAATTACATTTACATTCACCTGAGAAAAAGAAAAATAATATAAAATAACACCAGATTCTCATCAAACCGATGCAGGTATAAGAAAACAATTTTAGAAATATTTGTATTTGAGTTATACAGACATCAATTAGTTGTTTACCTGGAAAGACTTCACTTTAGGTGTGACAGCAAGCTCATGCTTTGCTATAGCTCTGCAGCGACTACATAAATAAAAAAGACTTCAGTTATAGCAGTATTATTTATCCAACTTGTTACATTCTCAGATTAAACTTTAAATATGGGAATTAAATGATGAGACATTTTTAGTTATACAATGTGTAACGTATTGCTTTACTCTGCCTTGCAGTACAATAGTTTTCTTCATGGTATAGTGCAATGTATTACACTAAAAAAAGTATAATGTAAATATACATTCGTGTTAAATTAAATAAATATTCCTATATAGAGTAAGTAAATGTATACATTAAATGGTATATGAAACTCACCTCAAAATGGGGGTGAATGTTACATTGGAACATTCGATATCTGCAAAGTCATAATCATCATCATAGTCATTATCATCATCTTCTTCTCCTTTATCATCATCAGTTTTCAAAAGACTGCGCCCGATCATTCTCGTCTCACGATCCAGCTGCTGAGGACGCAAGCCGTCTGAAGAACTACAAATTATTGAACATATCGATGTGAATTCCATAAATAAAGTATGTGTATTATATATAATATATGTATGAGCTGCATGTAGTGAAGATGTCCTTACTTTGGTTCTCCAAAGCCTGTGTTCCTAATGACAAGCTCTGAGCTGAAACAGATTGGAGGGTAGAAAGGAATAATGAATGGATTGATGGATGGTAGAAAGGAGAAATGAGAGAAGGATGAAAGAAAAGAAGAATGGTTTAAAATACATAGAACCATTTGAAGGGATGAATGGAAAATAGAAAAGGAAGAATATACTGAAGGAAAGAAGAAACAAAGGTAGAAAGAAAAGATGGATGGATGATGGATAGAGAAAAGGAGGAAAGAAATGGTTATATAGGTTAATGATATAAGAAAGCAAAAGTAATCAAGTGAGGGAAATGGATGGAAAAACAGACAGATGCAAAGAATGTAAAGACGGAAGGCTGGAGAAAAAGAAGAACGGAAGAAACAGAAGAAAGGCTGGATGGAAGGAAGATAGACAGAAAAAATATGTGGAAGGGAAGAAAAAAGAATGGATGGAAGGATTGAAAAAAAGAAGGACGGAAACATTTAAAATGGATGTAAGAAAGCAGTAGAAGTAATGAAGGAAGGAAAAATGGATGGATGAGAGGAGGTAGGGAATGAGGGAAGGATGGAGAAAAAGAAGAACAGATGAAAAAAAAAAAAATGAAAATAGAAAATGGCTGGAGGATGGGACAGAAGGAAGGAAGGCCAAATTAAGTAATGAATTGCTGGATGGAAGGAAGGAAATAGAGGAAGGAAGGACAAATAGATGGCAGAGGACAAAAGGGATGAATGGAAAGAAGAAAGGAAACATGAATGGTAACATGGATGGGAAAAGGAGTAAAGGGCAATGTTGGATTGGATGGAAATAAGATGATGAAATAATGAAGAAAGGAAAAACAGATGAAAGGTGAAACACTAGGAAGGAAGGAATAATGGATGGGAGGAAGGATTGATGGATGGATGGATGGATGGATGGATGAATGAGAAGAACATAATGTCTCTCACCCATCAGTGTCCTGTTCTCTGATGAAGTCGTCACCGTCCCACCCGCCTGCAGCCCCCTGAAGAGGGTTATACTTCACCTCCAGCTCGATGTAGATCTACACAATAACATCCATCAGCTCATACCAACACAAAACAGCTTCAATAACAACATACACCACACCACTGTTAGAACACGATAAAGAGTGTCTGTTAAACTGAGAGCAGCTCTTCATTCACTCACATCAGTGAGACTATGCTGACCGTCCGTGAGGGGCTCCCGGAGCAGCAGCTGCCCCACAGACACCACATGCTGCAGGCTGATCACCAGCCTTCCCAGCAATCTGTGCAACACACAGACATATATTTCAATTGTTTTGGAATATTACGTTCATTAGGAATCATTTAGTTAACTTCCCTCATCTGATTAATAATGAATACTTTCAGTATGAGGGCTGATTCATGCTCTGACCTGTTGCTGAACATCTTACTGCAGTTGTAGACGCTGACTGACAGAACTTCATCCCTCTCAACCTTCCCATAGTGAGGCCATCGGAAGTGCTGGAGTCATATAGATACACAACAAGAGCTAATGAAAAAAATTCACTTACCAGTGTTTATTACATGAGAATTCTGGACATTTATCTTATAAAAGTGCATGGAATCGATACATGAGGCCTTTATCCCCAAACAAAAACTACATAATGGTGGTGTTTGTGTTAGGTCTCTCCCTTCTTTACAGTCAAGGCATTTCTCATAAATGAAAAATCCCAAGGACTTCCTCATAAAGCCAGCGTTGAACATGATTTATGTTGACTCAGATTGAATGTCTTTTCTTTCTTGCCTTTCCCACCACTCCAGTATCTGTTAGCTTAAGTTAAAGGATAACCTGGTGACATTTACAGTCAAATATTTTAATTTCATTCCTGTATCTGAGCTCTTAGATGTGGCTGTTTACAAGACTTTGGAAATGTTGAAGTGCCTGTGGCATGGTGTAAACACTTAAGGTGTGGTTATCACGAAGACCTCCACCCAACATACTCAATAAAACACTGATTTCAACTTCATTCTAGACGAATGAGCAGCTACAGTTTGTTGCTCGAACAGGTTGCCTCTCAAAAGTACTATAAAAGATAAATTTGTTCACCGGCAGACTACTGTTCAATACTTTTGGCTCAGTAATACTTTTATTCAACAACTATGCATTAAATTGGTCAAATACTTGGAGTAAAGATGATGATAATAATAGCAAACAAATCAATAGATATATAGAAAGATTCCCGAAGGATCACGTGACACTAAAAAATGGGTGATGTCTAAAATGAAAATCAAAATTAAGATTTACCACCACAGGACAAAAATACATTTTATCTATAAACTAATATATTAGGTGCTGAAAACAATTAGAATCAGTAGTAATATTTTTTGCTTTTCTAAATATCCTGTAGCAATCACACAAACAACTTTCGTTCAAAAATTAATAACCATAAACACAACTAAAACGGTTACCTCATTGAAGATGGCTATATTCTCACATTGAAGGATCTTGGTTTTGTGAGTAAAACCTAGACAGCAAGCATTGTTTTCATTTGAAATAATTGCATAGTTTTAACAAAGATATGACATGCTGTGACACATTCTCCAATTAAACAAATACAAATCATACACGATTATACCCGAACATCTAGCACTTACCCCTAAAAGACAATTCCACTTTCCTGTCATACTTCCCCGGCAGGTTATATACCTTCTTTAGAAGAACAGCGATAGACATGGCCAAGTGCTGCCGTGTTTCTGTCTTGTAATCCTAATCCACTGTGTTAGTTTTGAGTGAAGTTGATCCTCATTGTTCTTAAGGTACAACAAACACAACACTCACATCTGAAAATAAGTGCTAGACAAATACAACCTCAATTAAGCCACTTTTAAATACCCAGTATCCATGTCTTCAAAGTCGCAGCACACAACCCGACACCTCAAGGAACTGCTGGAGTCCCATCTGATGGAACACTCTCGAGGCTGAAGACGAGTTGTAATATTTACCTATGTTAATTTAATAACCAACAGTTAAACTGAACCAAGTTAAAGTGAGCCAAGGGCGTAATATGAGTATGCAGGTGAACAGCGGTATTCAGTTCTCTACTCTATGAACACCAAATGATAAAAGGGCAAGTGGGAATTGGATAAACACAAACAAACAGACAAGAAAAAAAAAACAGAAACAAGGGTATTGTGTGTTAAGGTAATTTTATTTTTTGCGTTTTTTTGACACCAAATTGATGCAAATAAGTGCCAATGGCTTCTGAAGATATCGCTGTGTAAACATTTTGTTTCATGATTTGGAAAAAAAGTAGAAGAAAGAAACAGTCATAATATGATTACAATCCCATTCCCTTTAAATCATTAGATTAAAAAGATTCTTTAAGCAAGATAACGGTCCCATAAGGCTACTTGTGGCAAGCGCAAGCATACATGACTAAAATCAATAGATCTAGTGTAGAAGTGCTATTAACTTTACTGTGCGATTAAGGTGCAAACATTTGTGTAAGATAAATCAAATTAACAGCACTATTTCGGTCATTCCAAATAAATCTTTAAAACATAGTTTGACAAGTGTATACGTTGTTCAAAATAAAAAGGATGAGGTGTTCTATGGTCCAAAATCTGTCTTTACACCACTAAAGAAGTATTCCATTCCACTCCGATTCATACTGTATAGTATATGCATTTCAAATGATCCTCAACATTTCTTGGTCAAAACAATAACATTGGCAAAATAATTCACATGAAGGTTCTTATTTCTGACAGCTTTTGTTTGCTAGTGAAAAACATGCAACAATTTCTTTGGTAATGTTATAGCTACTCAATCATCTCTATTATGGCAGCATGATTATTAAGTGCAGCATAGTGGCTGAATGAGCTTGAATCATTCACTTTTTTCGAACAAATACTATACCACAGAAAGTGCATGAAATTCCATAAATCAGCGTTCTTGATTGATATTGCATACATCTACATCAAAAAGCAGAGCAAGGCCTAAAAGTGATTTCAAATATTGGCTTAAGAAACTCAAGGCATCTGTATCCATAAACGATACAAAAAAATATATGGAACAATATAGAGAAATAGATCAGTAAAAAATACATTTACATTTTTCCATTTGCAAAATAAAAAATTGAGTAACATTCTTGGAAGGTGACAGAAAAATATGAAGGACTGAGAATGAGAATTATTTGCATAACATATAAAAAAGGAAAATACAAGTTGAAGGCAAGTGGTCTTCAAAAGAGTTCAACTCCACCACAGTGCTTCCTTTATCAGACCTGTGGTTCCCTCTAGTGGTGACCCACTCTAATTCTAATTCTAACTAACTCTTTTTTTTATTTTTTTTCCCTCACATTGATCTCAAACTCGGTTCCTGTAGAGCCACAGCACTGCACAGTTTTGCTCCAAATCTAATCAAACACACCTGATCTAGCTAATCAAGGTCTTTAGGATCACTAAACAAATCCCAAGAAGGTGTGATTTGGAGCTGAACTGTGCAGAGTTGTGGCTCTTAAGGAACTGAGTTTGAGACCAACGCTCTAGCGCAAACCTGTGTCTACTTGACTGGTGAGGGAGGGTTAACAGGAGCCAGATTTCTCATTTTAAAGTATGACACCAGCTGATTTGGCACCTCGGCTAGAACACTCTGAGCCAGCGCTTCTTTAGGAGCCTAGGGAGAAATGAGATGGCAAAATTATTGACAGCAAGTACAGAAAACACCAGACATGAACTGAAGAACTTTGAACCAATTCATATTTTAAGAGGCTCATACACTGGCAAACTGCTTGAAGGGCACAAACTGCACAATATCTCTGACCGCCGGTTCTCCAGACAAAGATTTGAGAACTCCGTTATCCCCATCCAGAAACTCCATGGCCTTAAAGTCTGCCTCACCCACACCCACGATGATGATGGACATTGGCAGCTTGGAGCTGTTCACGATGGATTGCCTGGTCTGGTCCAGATCAGTGATCTCTCCATCAGTGATGATCAACAGCACAAAGTATTGCTAATTGAGAGAGAGAGAGAGAGAGAGAGAGAGAGAGAAAGACATGCATATTGCTAATGGACTGAAAAAAAGAAGAAGAAAAAAAAAAAAAGGGGCAAACCACAGATCAAAGATGCATGAATACCCATCAAACCACATCCTGTGGATAAAACAGTACACTACATAAAAGGCATTTCCAGTTACTCACTGCTGCATTTGGTTGCTGGGCGGCACCGGCTGCAATTCGGGCAACGTGATTAATAATGGGGGAGAAGTTGGTGGGTCCATAAAGACGAATTTGAGGCAAAACCACACGGTAGGCGTCCACAATGCCTTGCACTCCTGCATGACATTAAACATCAGGGATGTGACACGAGCTTCTTAGATTGTGTTTAAAGTAGGGCTGACAGTCGATTAAAAAAAACAACTTAAGACTGATTAAATACAGGGTGCTGCAAATTCATTAATTTTTGAACATGTCTCACCTTGGCAATATGGGCTATTAGGGTTGAAGTTCAATGGGAACTCATGGGATACCTAAGAAATTGCACAAACATACTTTTGTTTAATTAACTTTCTATTAAAACTAATAATGAATAAGTATCAAGTACACCTGTAATGATATACCTGGAAGTTTGGAGGCACTTGAGCACCAAATCCAAATGCTGGGAAAAGTTTATCACTACAGAAGACAGAAAAAGAAACTTAAACAAAAAAAAAACAAACAACAAAAAAAGGAGTTCTTAGTAGTCCCACACTAAAAATCTTCTTTTCCTATGCTCACCAAGGCTGGATTATTTTCATAAAGTAAAAAAAAATAAAAAAATCAATAGTATTATTAAATATAATTACAGTTTAAAACTTAATAATAAAATGCTTAATAAACTAAACTATTTAAAATTTATTATTGTTTGTTATTTGATTATATTCATTGTTAAAATAGCCATTTTAATAACAGTTTGAAACTAAAATGTAAGGAATGAACTGTTGAAAACAGGATACTTTTTAGGTTTCTTTTGATTAATTTAATGCATTCCTGCTGAATATAGTATTCATTTCTTACATTTCAACAATTTCCCTACAACAATTATTTCTATACAGTGCTCAGCAGAACTTTACAGACATAAAAGAAAAAAATTGTTCTCTTACGTGTCATAGTCTTGTACTACCTGGCCAACGGACCAGATGGCTGACAGATACTGGTTCACACCATTAGGGTTGAGATAGTGCAGAGAGTCAGGGGAGCGGGGGTCTCCATTAGAGCCAGTGAAGTCAATGCCCACCTAAACCAAACATTATTTAACTTTGTTTTAGAGTTTAAACCATGCAGCCTCAAATGTACATCCTAAATATAATGTTCTGAACTATACCCCATTCATTGCACTGGCATGTAAATGAATACAGAAAAAAAACACCTGCTATCATAAGCAAATGTTGTGGCATGACAGATCTTACCGTGAAATTAATTTGGCAACCTCCCATCACATAATCCAGAAATGAATACTGTGCCTCAAGCTGAAAGACACCATGGAGATCATTTATCTTCACTAGCGTAAAATTGTTCTAAACAGTAATGCAACTTGCAACACATAATACTGCTTCGTCTGTTTTCATACGTAACAGATGGAGATTGTTCGAACCTTGCAATACTTAATCCTGATGACCCCAGAGTTCTTATAATTCTTCTTCTTCTTTTGTTTGTCTGGATGAATGCAGTCAAACTCAACCTACAAAAATGAAAAAAATGTCACTTATGCGCTACAGTAAAACTCATTGAAATTATAAAAGTGAATAGAATGGAAATTTATGTGAGGAGGAGGAAATATTCTACTCTTGAAGCAAGGACAACTAGAAAGCCTGGAGCGGTGAAAGTGTGGTCTCACCGGGGAGCCATGAGCTGCTTTCTGCAGATCTGACACATTAGTTTGAAACACCCCAATGAGATCATGAGAGCCATCGCTATCATAATCAGAACAATGAACCTAAAACATAAAGCCACGGACAGACAGACAGACAGAAAGAAAAATAAAGACATTTAGGGAAGAGTAACAGACATGCATCCTGCTCACCGCATTTTCTTTAGCCTCCATTAGTTTAGCAGTGGTGCAGGTGAACTCTCCTATCATGTCTGAGCTTGTGTCTTCATCCTTATCGTAACAAGTTACCTAGCAATTAGACAAAGCTTTAGTCTAAGGACTAGGACAACTCAAAGTGCTGGCTGATGGTGTCTTTGCTTCCTTAAAACAGCTGTGTTTTAATGAAACTATGGCCCGGTTTCACTTAGCTTAAGCCAGGACTAGGCATTGGTTAAATTAAGATATTTAAGCAACTTTTACAAAAATACCTTATTAGAAAATATTACAGGTGTGCATCTTAACACAGAACAATGACACTGACATGTTTTAAGATATGTCAGAGCAAGATTTTTTCATCTGAGACAACTCAAACGTGCTATTTAGTCAGAGACTAGCTTAAGCCTTGTCTGTGAAACTGGGGGTGTGTGTACTTACATCTGATAATATGTTCCAAAATATTTTTTTTTCTCTTTTAAACGAAATTAATAGCTTTATTAATCAAGGGTGCATTAAATGAATAACATTAAAGACTTTAACTTTTATAGCAAAATTACTATTTTTAAACATTCAACAATTATTATTATTTTTACTAATTCTGTTTTAATAAATATTTTAGCAAATAAATGCAGAATTGTTGAGCATAAGAGGTTTCTTTCAAAAACATGTGATAGAAATGAAAGCTGCTTCTTTGTGAAAAGACAAGTGTTCACATTTGATAGGTTTAGATGCGTAACTTTTTTCCTTTTGTTTTTGATTATCAGTTATGTCTTCCTGTTGTCCAGAAGATAAATGCGCAGGACGTTGTCTTCTAAAATAAGCCAACTGTTTCTCTTGCAGAATGAAATGGTTAAACTAAATTCACATAAAACATAAAAACCCTTTGATACCTTGATTGGTTTGTTCAGGTCACCACTGCAGAACGTATGCAAGGAAACTGTAAACTTTTTCCAAGATGGATTTAAATTATTTTTGATGACCTATTAAAAACAGAAAAAAAGTCCAATAAAAGATTAATTGTTTTGCAGGCACAAATCAACTCTCTGTGTGAGTGAAAGTGGGTAAAAACCTCGGTTCTGTGAACTAGCTGCCACTTCCCATCTTCTTCTTGCTTGAAAAACTCCAAGAATGGATCAGACTTCCCAAACAGATCCTGAAAGAAGAAATAGTGAGTATGTTCATCGTCCATTGAACACAACAGTACGTCACTGCTTTTACACAGAATATGGCAATCATTTTTGTGCGGTAAGCCAGCGGTAACTATAACTGATAAAGTACAAATTATAAATGGCTACACCAAGATGCAAGAACACAGAGGCTGATTATGTCTACCTTTTTATCCAGGTTTTTTGCCTCTACTTCCATCACAACAGCCCTGTTGTCTTTCACCTCATCAGCTGTGATCTGTTCACAAAAGAAAAAACAAAACAAAACAATTTATATATAGTTAATATAACAGAGGGCTTCATGTGGTTTACTAAAAACCGTACCATATGAAAATTAATCATTCTTTTGTGAAGCCCTTAAATTCTCCTGCAAATAGAGACACCACAGATGCAAATGAGTTAAATTATGTGGTCTATAAAACATTCATCCGGTAGGTGGTAAAACTCTCATGTGAATTTCCATTTTCTTTTACCAGCGTTGTCATATTAAAAATAGCATTAAGAATGTTTATGAACACATACTGTTATTGTGCCTTTCCCAGCTGGTTTTGCTGCCTTGAGCTGAAGGGGTCTGGTAATCTTCCTACTTGACACAATCTGTTGTAAAGTTTGGTGCATAAAACAAAGCTGTGAATTCAAATGTGTTGTTAACAGGAAAATGCCATTATGCATATTCTATATATTTTTATTACACTGCTCTGTTTAATAGTCCATTCTGAGGTATGTTATTCCACATTAACAACTAACAATAATACAGGCTCATCCGAGTAATTGCAGTCAGCGCAAATGCACTTGCTGGGAACATTTTTTCTTCATGGAAGCTTTGTGTTTGGTTGGCAAATAAAACATTAATACTCAAATCAATACTCTCCATACAAATATTCAATTACGCCATTCTGATTTTGCAGACTCAAACACATTCGCTGCCATTTTGCAAAAAAACATTGTAAGATGACAAACAAACTAGTATGATTTAAAAACAACTTCATCTTATTTTTTTTTTTTAATCTTTCATCCCCATAATTATTTATGTGGTAAAATGCTTGCTACTTGCTATCTGTGTTCTTCACAGAAGTTTTACGTTCAAATTGAATTGAATTTCAACTTAAATATTTAGTGTCTAATTATTTAGTTGTGTGGCCAGTAGCCATGTAATAAATGGGATAATATATGCCCAGCTGGTTGTTATCACAAAATAAAGCCCTTTAATTTTAGACAAAATTAGTGCTATCTATTGCCATTATCCATATCTTAATGAAGTCCAGTCCCACTGATATTAGCACTGTGTGATCACAACTAGCACAGAACAGTGATCACATAAGGATGTGCATCTCAATGCAACACTCCTCACAATACATACCTGGCCAAGGGTACATTCAAAGCCTCCCAGGAAGTCGTCATCTTTCAGGTCAACAGACTTGTTGTCAATATCATAGACTCCAAACTTTAGTTTCTGCACCTTCTCAAAGTAGTAGTCAATATGAAGTTTTGTTGAAAACTCAGGGTCCTGGCAATTCTTTATTCTCTCTGTGCGTTCCACCTGCAACGATCACAAACATTAAGCAAAGAAGGATATACACACACCCACACAAGTAATTACACTTTACATCATTTTATATTAATAATCAATGATTGCATAAATCATTGTAATTTAAATCACAGATATTAATGCTTGTATGGGTGTCAATAATCAGCAACTTGCACCTTTAGCAAGCTGTGAAATTCAACACTTTTTTTCCCCAAATTAAATCTGTAGTGTCAGCTGCTGTTATACTTCGTAAAAACAAGAAATGTGTTTGCAATGTAGCCAGAGGCTTTTTAAGGGTTAGCATGCATACCTCTGACCATTGGTCATCCCCGACACTCTGCAGCAGAACACAGAGCGGATCAGATTTGGATCCAACATCTTTGTCCAGAAGATTATTGCAAGAGATGGAGAGCTCGACCTTCGACACACAATTAGCGGCCATCTGAAAACCACAACAGATACAAACTTGTATGAGTTTTTGTTTCGAAGCTAAACACCTTCTACGAACCACTGAAGGGTACAAATGTGAGGAAGTGAAATATTTGACGAAGGGAGAGAACCGTTGCGAAGGACGCGTTTTTTTTAACTTAGTAAAACAAAACAAAAGTTCATATAACGTTAACCATCGAACCATGCATGCAGCATTTCACAAACTATGCGTTTCAAAACATACAAACTGAGGTAAATATTGTATCAGATAGCCTAAATGTCAGTATTTGTATCTGACAGGCACGCCTTAAATGTATTAAAACGCGTAAGAAGTTCATTGCTTAACGGCATACCGCGAATCTAAAACAGGCGACCTGCTAATACACAATGAGCTGGCAAATGCGACCGTGAAAACAAAAATATCATACCCTTAACAATTTTCAAACTGTTCGGAGATAGTCTATGGCAAAACTGCCTGCTTAACGTACTACCGTCCCCACCCAGACACGTTCATGTAATACAAAATGAGCAGGGCGTATCCATTCAGTTCCTCTTCAGACGTGCAACGCTATTGTTCAGAACGCCGGCTGAACTACGCTGTGATTGGCCAGAAGCCTGTCAATCATCGCACCAGCCCGCGACACAGAGCAGAGTGGGCTGACTCATTACACAGAGGACGCAACAAAAACCGGTTCTAATTTTAACCAACGCCGTCAACATACACTCATCACACTTTATATCAGTTAAACACGCGTATACACAACTGCAAACGTAATCTGTGGGGGGAAAAAGACCATTACGGCGTTAATAACAGCTGACTGCAGGAGTTTATAATACTTTCACGTACACCCAGCAATGCACAGATTAATCAGCAGCTTTATGTTTGTTACGTATTCTACCAGCATCTGTAGTGCAACAGCATAGGCTCGACTGGTTTGAGCGCACCCCGTCGTAGCATCTGGGTTCAAAGAAACAAAATATATAAATATAATAAACAAAACCGCAGCGAGCAGTGCTTTTCTTGGCCGCTGTCTCCATAGTAACAGATTTCTCAACTGGGCCAAATTATTTGCAAAAAGTGAACAAACAATACACAACAAACTCTTATCATCCTTGTTCATATTGCAGTGCAATCAAAATATAAAATGGTAAGTCTTCACTCCTTAATGCCAATCTCACATCGATCACCATTGCAAAGCAGTGCTGTAACTCTTAACACAACTTATAGAGTATTTCAATTGCATACCTCCACAAAATCTAATTTCTTGAAAACATTTATTTGTTGCAATATCAGTCCAGATCTTTCCAAAATTGTGGCAATGCATAGCAGCATTTTATTTCTCAACACAAGCTGAACAATTCCGTTTTTTCCCCCACTCAATGCACTTTCTTTGAACTATAGAGCAAACAGCAATACATCTAGTAGACCACCCAATGCTCACTGGTAGTTTATAGCGCACTCATGTCTGTGATTAGCACTTACCTTCACAATAATATGTAAATCAGGAACCAAGGCTCAGTGTCAAAAAGGCACAAAGTAAAATATGCAGTCCACAAAGCTGGAGAACCGCTCGAAAATGCGAAGCAGGCAGAAATCCACTCAACTCTTCATGAATTTAATTCTAAAGCATTTCACAACAACATGAGTACAAAAGATCAACGCGAACAGAAAGAACTTGCAAAAATATCACTGAACTTTTGATCTTGTGAACAGGACCATCACAAAGCATAGCATTTGAGAGCAATTCCACTTGAACTGCTTTGACAGAAATAAGTTAAGAATGTGTAGAAATGACAACCATGTGAGTAATTGAAAAATCTTTAGAAAAGCATTTATGCAGAATAACATTTGCCATCATAATCCACAGCCAAAACAATGACACATTTCATGCGCCTCTCATAAGTGCAGTTTGCATGAGAATTGTTCGTTCCCTTGTATAACATCAGAACAAAGTTCAATGTGTTCCTCTTTAATTTTACATATGGAGACGCAGCATAAAAAAATAAACAAACAAAATAATCTGTGACACAACCAGGGCAAAATTTGTCAGTTGATCCATATACTAAGCTTAGGTATGTTACTAAATCTGCTACAAAATTAAACAGAATCTAAACTAAAATTATTACAAAATTTAGTTTCCTGACTTAGCACGAATACGTTTCCTCTAAACAAACACCCATTCAACAGTATGACGCTTTTATCAGAGATTCTTATCTGTGATAGCAGAAAATATGAAACATTTGAAGAGTGCCTTCTCATCTCAGGTGAAAAAAAAAATCATTTTAAATAATGCATTGTGAGAAAAGATCAAAACCACAACATTAAGACAACAAGCAATAGATTAGAGCTGGAGTCCAATCTCTACAGTAACACATATGATAAATAAAAAAAATGTAAAAATATAAATTGTTTAATACTGGAAACAAGGAAGTCACAGCAAAAGTTTTTATTGTTCAGATCTGAACTGGAAAAACAAAAACAAAAGGACAGGAGAGAACAACTTTTAAGTGTCATAATTTCAGGTATGGCATTTTATTGACAAAATAGTTCGGCTGGGAAATTATTTACAAGAGAAAAAGCGCTGGAACGTCGTAAACCAAGCATAACAATTGATCCATTTCAGCAACACTGGAGAGAGAGAGAGAAAAAAAAAAGCCAAACATCCAAAAAAAAGGGAAGGTATCAAACACCACAGCAACAAGAGCACAGAAGCTAAGCAAAGAGAATAAAATGCTTTCATATACACATTACAATGCTGCATTTGCTTCACATCCCAGCTTAGCATTTACAGTTTGACATCAGTTGGTTTTTTTTGTTTTTTTTTTAAAGCAATCCAATGTGACAGCAACAGATATTGAAAAGACATGAACATTTGCTTTTTATTGACAGAGAAAAGCTTGCAGCAGACAGCAAACATTGTAACTGAAATGTAGGCATGAATTTAGCACACAACGCAAAGCAGCACGGTTTTTTCCTCAGAAAGAAACGTGTAAATGCAGCATGGATCATATACAGATTTGTAAAACATGAGCAGATACAAAAACAAGAGGAATTTCTGAGAGTGAAACGTACTTGCCAGCTAACCTCTATTGCAGATATTAGACTCTACTAAACATACCACTATAAACATGCCCGTCATTCGGATCTGCAGATGTGAACTAAAACATTATTGGCCTTAAGTCTTAAACAATGCTGTTTAGAGTAATTTAAAATAAACATTGTCTTTCCTCAATTATTACATGCTTCATTGTAACTACAACCTTGGATAAATAATGTGCCCAGAAAAAAAAGGAAGAATCTAATACTTCTTCTGTACATAAAAACAACTGGAAAAGGAAATTTCCAAAAAAAAACAAACAAACAAAGAAAAGGTGTCAAAAGATAAGACACTTTTCAAAGACACAGATGTTGCCTTCACCCCAAAGTGATCTTAACTTTTCTTGCCCCAATGGGCCTATCATTCAGATCCATAACAGCTGCCATCGCTTCATCATGGGAGTCAAAAGCAACCATCGCTTCCCCAGTGGGCAAACCCTTCTCATTGAATTGCAAGCATACTGAACCAGGCAACACTTGATAGCCGTAGAAGAAATCAATAATCTCATCAACGGTCACAGTAAAGGGCATGTTTTGAATTTTGACAATTGTGGGCCGTGAATTACCTGGACCACCACTGGATGGTCCTCTTAAACTCTCAGAAGCTGGCCGCTGACCTTGGCTACTGCCACGATTTTGGCTGACTGCTTTACGAGAAGATCCGTTATTAAACGGTGGGATGCCCCTTAAGGGTTCTAGCGGGCTAACAAAACCAGCAGGGGCACTGCTGCAATCGGGCCTGAAACCAGGATGTTCTAGAACAGGCCCGGGGAGAGGTCCTCCAACCATTGGTGGGGGAACAGTAAGCGAAACATCACCCAAAGAAGCACCAAGCGGTGGCAAAGGCGGTGGACCTGCCAGTCCATTACCTGGGTTAATGAATGGGTTGACAAAAGGGGGACCGTTGCCAAGGGTCCCTACAGCATTTCTCAGAAAACTAAACTCATCTCCTGTCATTCCAGGAAAAGCATGAGGTGCTTGGGGAACTTGGGCCTGGGGCTGAGAGTGTGCATAGGCATGTGCATGGGAATTTGCTTGAGATTTCTGGCCTCTTTTGGCCTGGGGAGGAGGATTTCTCTCAACTTCCTTCATCTGCTCAAATGTTACTAAATGAACGAAAGCATCCCTGCCATTCAATTTTTGCCTATGCAGTCTCTCTGCTTTAAGCGCATCCTCATCTGACTTAAACTGCACAATAGCCTGGCCAAGACCATTACCATTTGCATCAACTAAAACCTTAAGGCTTTCCTCAAATAACTGAATGCCATCAAGAAACAGACGGACATCTTTTTTTGATACGTTATAGGGAATATTGGTTATGTGAGCACAATTCTTGGCACTCTTTCCTCCTTCACCAGAGCTATTCTTCTGATCACCTTGGGAACCCTGCATTCGTTTGCGAATGGAGTCTATCTTTTCATACATGTTTTTCTTAGTGATTGGATGCACCTGTATGAACCGACTACCCATGTACTGCATATGGCAACCGAGAGCAGCTTTGTAGTCCGTTTCATTCCTAAACTCCACAAATCCCTCACCAGTTGCCCTGCCATTAGGTCCATATGCAATGTAAATGCTATCTTCAACAATGTCAAGATTTTTGAAAAACTCAAAGATCTGCTTGTTTTCTGCTTCATATGGGAGTCCTTTCAAATATACACAGAATTCTAGTTTGTGGGGAGAACGGGACCTGGCTCGCTCACGGCCAGAGGGTGGTGGCGAATTGGCGCTTCTGCGACGATGGCGGCTGTCGGCGTCACCACCTGCTTTAGAATGTCCCGAGCTCTCTCTCCACTGCCGCTCTGAAGCTGGAGAAACCTCAATGTATCTTTGGCCTATCATTCCTGCATTTCTTTTTAGAGCCTCAAAAGATTCTTGGGGTGAGAAGAATTTAACCAATGCCCTGCCATTATTTCTACCCAGGTTGTCTTTAAGCAAACGGACAGACTCAATCCGAAGTCCCAGGAAAAAATCTCTCACTTCAATTTCAGTGACTGAAAAAGGAAGGCCGTGTAGATGAATGTAAAACTCATCTGGGTTAGTCATTGATTTCATGTGAGGTTGGAGGTTCAGGGGGTTTAGATGGTTTAGGGGATTCAGGAACATTGGATTGGGATTTCCGAGAGACAGTGGACCAGAGGCTAAACCACCAGCGACAGGGCCAACTGGGGGAGGGACACCAGGGTTGAATGGAGGAAGTGCAGGCATGTGCTGGATGTGTGCAATGGGAGGGACCGGGGGCACTGATGTTAGTGGATTAACAGCTGGTACTGGTGGCAATGAGGATACTGGTGGTGGTACTGGTATGGGGGGCATCGGTGGTAGACTTGGCATGGTGGGTAAGGGAGGTATTGGGGGAGGTACAGAGTTCAGTGATGACATTGCCGTGGTCATTGTGGATCCCAGACTAAGACTTGGGCTGCTGAAATTGTTAAAGTTTGGGGGCATGTTGCCCATGGTAGTGGTGGAAAAGGTAGGGACAGTCTTGTTGCTTACGGACTCGTGTGTTGATGCTGCTGTGGTGGCTGTAGTTGAAGTTGTGTTACTAAAACTTTGTGCTGTGGTTGGCATGTTGCCCCTTCCACTTCCACCAGTACTAACCGGTGGACCCGGCCTACTGCCATTTCCTGTTGCAACCTCCGCACTGCCAGTTTCAAAGCGCCTACGGCTGAGCTCGATCATATTTTGCATTTCGGTTTTGCTACTCAGCAACAAAGAAACCTTGGAACCTTTGATCGACCCCCCTGTGCGCATCATCCCAAGCCTTGCATCTTCATCTGTGGCGAACACGATAAAAGCCTCACCATGTTCACCCCCTACAATATGCACACCACCATCCGGGATGGTCAATCCAGAGAAGAAATGGCGTATGTCCATAGTCCCAGCCACAATGGGGAGACCCTGCAAACGGATGACCACAGCCATGCTGAGGTGCAACAACAAACACCTGTAGATGAAAGAAGGCAACGACTGTCAGGCTAGGGTAAAAAAAAAAAAACCAGTATACAAACCACAAGAAGACAATTAACATTAAGACCAAATATTATGGGAGAAAACACATTACAGCAGGCTAAATAGAGCTTGAACTGTAACACTGCAAAGCCAGTAGGAAACAAACTCTAAGCTTATTACATTGTTTAATGGCTTTGTAGTTGGCAAAGCACACTACCATCCTTAATTATATAGCATGCAACAAACCAAACCAAAACATAACTGATGAATTGAGCTGAACAAAACATCGATTTTTAGTGCATTTAAAGCCATTTTAAAAACTTGGGGTCACACTGAATCCAAAATCTTCACATGCAGTTTTGTATTCATTATCTTAAAAAATTGTCATGCACAGAAATCTTGCACACTGAGTCTAATGCGTATTAATTAAAATGTACTAAATGGACTCTTCAAGCAGGGAGTCACGTGTATATTTCAGTAAACTATGGTTCTGTGATCAGTACAAAATTTCCATCTGAAGGTCAGAGGGCGCTATTGCATGGAAACTTCTTATTATATGAAACATTATATTATATGCATATGAAACAGTTCTTATTATAATTTTTATAATGGTATATCAATATTGAAATGCTAAACGACATAGCCTTTATCACTGCTTAAAATACTATGAAAGATGTTGTGTGCATTATTCTGTTCAAGAAACCATATCATCTCACAGACGGATTGGGTCCCTCCAATCTTGAGATATAGACAGGAAGGAGAATTCAAAAAAAGCAGTGGGACTATCACAGGCAATTCAAAGTTCACTTCAGGATGTTAGTGGCTGTTTGATGATTTGCTAGTGATAGTAGAGCCACATATTGAAAAGAACCACCAATTTCTCTGAACTCAGTGTGCAAGAATCGAAGTGTGAACTTGCCAATCCACCATTCTAGATTTTGGCATTCGCTTGACTCCAAATTGTATAAAAAAAAAAAAAAAAGCTTGCTACGGGTGCCAAAAAAATCCCAATCCTAATTTTATGATGAATAAAAGTTTCAAAGATAGTGTAAATAAGTGATTGACACCACGTGAGAGGTCATTTCTCTTTCAATATGCAAAACTTTCAGAAGACTACAAAAAAATGACTACATAAAACACCACTTTTAACATGCCATTTGCCTGAGTTTAACTTAACTCACCATCTTCAAATCTGACAAGACCAGAGACCAATAACAACATTTTGTATTTAGCAAAAATGGGGACCCACAGCTGCACACCTGACAAATTCTGAATCAGAAAGAGCTTTATTCAGTTTAAGAGGATCTCTCCTACCGAGCTGATTAGGCTTTTTTAAATAATATACACATACTATATATGCAGTGCTGTGGGTCCCCAGGACAAGGATTGAAGACCACTGATGTAGCCTATTCTACAGTGGCTTCTGGCTTAATGATTTATTGACCACAAGGTTCTCAAACCATTTCACCCATTTCTTTGCTTTTATAGTCACCTGTGATTAATGGATAAACATTTTTTTTAATTCTTAAAAAAATATCGGAATAAAAAAAGGATTGCAATCACCAAAAGTAATTCATAGCTTAGTTGACATTAGATTGAGCTGAGCAGAACACAAAAAAGAACAAAAAACTTGTATAGCATAGCTTAAAGATTTTAATTTCCACAACTTTTGCGGACTTAAAAATCCCAATTTATATTTTCTCCTTATATTTTCAGGTTTTCACCAACTGTGGGTACCCTAAATATGCCTAAACATGCTTTATAACATTTAACAGTGACAAGCAACAACCCAATATACATTTTTGCAGCAATTTTCTTATTGTCCCACAAAACTTTAACAGCATTGTATAAAAAGAGGAAGAGAATTGCATTGTAGATATAGTCAACCATTTGCACAGAATGCATATTGCAATGACATACAAAAATCATTACAACACATTTCTAGACTGTAAGTGAATGCATTTTTGTTTTTATTGTTTTTTTTTTTTTTAGGTAATAATAAAAGATACTTGACCACATCACACATAGTTTACTAAGATCCCTCAGATGCTTACCTGTATTAAAAGTGCTGCTTCGTTACAAGATGCACAGGATACCCAAGCCAATCCTGACGGCAATCATTTAAAATCAATTCTTGACTGTAATAAAAAGAATAAACGGAGGGAAATATATGTAAACAGCATTAGAACAAGCATACCCATGAGTGTCTCCAAGAAAACCAATCAGTGCCAGCCATTTCCAGCCCATTTAGTATAATTCTTGTTCAGCAAAACTAAAAATTTTAAATCACCACTTGTGCATATGAGATGTTGGCCAGCTGCTTCACAAAAGCCATAAACATAAGAATTGATCTTAAAACGCATGCATGTCATGTATTTCAAGAATCCCAGCAAACATTCATACTTAATAGCAACCCATCAAAAAAACAGAAACATTTTCATATAGGAGGAATAAAAAAAACAAAAAACACATGTCAAAGCATATTAAGCTACAAAATAGATTGTGACCTTCCATAGAGTGAAGAGAAAATCTGATGTGAAATTGTGATTAATGCGAAAGAAACAATTAGAGAACATACCTAACAGCATCTAGCTTATCATAACCTAACTCATGTATCTCTTACCAAATCGTTAAACTGTAACCATACAGAAAATTAGGAAAAAGCCATTGTGACACTAAAAACAACAGCACAACCTTTTTTTATTTTTAGTTTCACACTCAACACATTTAAACCCTCCATAAATTAAAGTCTTTTACTCAATTTTAACACTCCAGTTCGTCTTAGGAAACCAAAGGATATTTAATTTTCATATTCTTTCATTTCTGTGCATCCATTTAAAGCCCACACTACTAAAAGTAATCCACCAATAAGTACAAAAACTCATAACCTAAAAGAGAACCCATATGGATTGAATGGGTTAGTCTGAACAAACAAAAAAGAAGCTTAAAAGGTGCTCTATGAGATGCTGCAGGATTTTAGCTCGATTTCATTTTTATCTCAAACATCTTGCTGTCTGCTCTCTGAATACCCTGGGAAAAAACCTGGTCTCGAAAGACAACACAGAAGCTGCAATACCAAAACAAACACAATGGGAAGAACAACCACTAAAAAGAGGTGGGGATAATGCGCGCGTTAAACCCCACCTCTTCTTGCCGATTGCTTGGCCGAAGTTTGTTTTTGTTGTGATAAACATCCTGTGGCCATAGTGTTTGTTTCGGTATTGCAGCTTCTGTGTTGTTTTTCAAGACCGCCCCCCCCAGTGGATTCAGAAGGCAAGACGATCGAGGGGTGATGCATACAGTTTTAGATAAAAATAAAATTGATCTAAAATCCTGCAACATCGCATAGAGCACCTTTAAAAAGCACAATATGCAGGTTTTCGCCAATAGAGGTCGCATTTTCATAGCATTAACAGGGACGACGTTCGATGACGCAATGAGATGTCGTTTTCACAAATCACGTTCATGGACGAAAAGCTCATTTATATCCATTTAATCACCTAACCACCTGCACATGACTATTACTTACACAATGAATAATATATATTTGCTTACCCATCTATTAAAACAAATGCAAGAGCTGAGTCTCTGTCCAGTCCAAGGTTTTCACAAAGCACTCTCCATTTCGGAAACGTCACGCCGATATTTGTTCTCGTTTCATTTCGTTGACTGTTCTTGCCCCAGTTCGTATACATTTTTTGGGATTGTGGAGAGTGTAATAATGATCCATTATATCGAAACGCACAATAAATAACTACCACTTCCGCATTTGTCCATGCGTGTTGCCATAGTATTCATGGAGGCGGAAACCTGAGGATAACGTGGATATTGCTTAATTGATAGACAATGAACAGGGACGGTTGATTATATAAATCTGAAATTTCTGTGAATTTACAAATCCTACAGAACATTCGGGATAACGTAAGTGGTTTCGGGATATTTTATAACAAAAAAAACGTACATATTGTGGCTTTAAGAAATTATTAAAACAAGCTTTTTTTCCATTTGTCATCATTAAAACAAGATGTTGTGGATTAAACCTTTTCTTTCTACAAATTAGGCTACTCTTTATGGTCCATCTTACCTTTGATGTACTTAGGTTTTGGTAAAATGAATTTTTAAAGAACAAACAGATTAATTTCTGGGAGAACAGTTTAAATGGTGAAAGAAGTAACGTTAGGCCTATTTGATCACCTACCACTAGAAACCACTATACAATACATTCTGCCAGTTAAATAACGTTAAGAGCCTTAACAACCCAAAGGTGGAACAGGTCACATAAGAGAAGCCACTATGTGATCATAACCTGAATACAAGCAAAAACAAAACAAAACTACCATCAACCAAATAATTAATTAAATGAGACATCTCATTGAAGTATGTTAATCGCACTTTGAAAACAGTGTAAGAGCCTTAACTTGGAGATTTATATTGTAGCAACGCTTTTCACAAGATTTCGACATAAATGAAACATAAAGGACAAAGTGACTACGAACTTAACACAACATCGAATATGAAATGAGCTTCAATCGTAGCACATTGCAAATTAAGCGTCAAAGAGAGCTTATTCACGTTTGCAGCTTGCTTTTGCAGGAAAAACCAACCAACCAACCACTGAAATACAAGAGCGAATCATAACAATGGATACAAACAGGCATGACCAGCCGTTCAAACAAATCTCTGAACCACAGCACTCTTTGATTTCTTGAATAAAACCCATCTAGTTAAATAAGAGTTTAACAATAACATCCATGGCATGGCGTCATCAGCCATTCAAACCTCAAAACCAGCGAGATGACAAAATGGCGCCGTCTGTATTTACCAGCGCAAATGGACTGATGCCGTCTAACACCAGAAACAAAGCTCGCTGCTATTTCCTTAAGCTTTCGTTTCAGGACAGCACTTTTTCAATGTAAGAAAACAACATTACCAGGAAGAAATGACTGGCTAGCTGCGCATTACCAATTTAAACTTGTGTCTTTTGCTTGCAGCTCACAATCACCCTGCCCTCCATTAAACTGATAAAAAAAAACATTGCACTTTTGCAAATGTCGACAGGGTTGTGTATGGCTACATGAAATACAATGTGTGAATTGATGTACTTTGCATATTCTTACCGAAGTTATTTGTCTTAACTGATCTTTTTTTAAAAAAAAAAAAACGAAGTCGAGACGCTTCACCCGTGTTCTTCCAAGTCTGGTCGTGCTCAATCTGCTCCGTTGACACTGTAAAAAGAGCGTCGGCGCATGCGCATCTGTAAGCCAATCAGTTGGAGGCGAACGGTGTAGTGGGCGGGTCTATGGGTCTAGACATCAAAAGAGCAGAGCTCTTCTAATAGATAGAGAGAGATATAGTATAACCCCCCAAAATGTATTTTTTGGTTTCTCTTTGAATTTTGATCCTTCTCATTTTAAATGTATTATTAATTTATTGTTATTCCTTGCTAAATTTTACATTCATAAATGTAAACTTTTTATTTTAAAAGATTTTAAAGATTTTAATACGCATGTGTCCTCTTTAAGAAATTCTAATAATTCTCTTTCATGGTGTAAATCCTATAAGCTATTATAATATGCTTTGAATTAATGTAACCCTCATTGTCTTTTTGTTAATGTTTGTTTGTTGTATTGGTTGTTTATTGCATAATAATAAAAAAAAAAAAAAAAAAAGAGAGAGAGATAAATCGTTTCTATTAATGCCAAGAACATGTATAGGGTGGTTCTGTCATTAATTAAGCTTTTAATTTAATTATGCTATATTATTTTGCCCGTCAGTGTTTGTGTATGTGTGTGCGTTTTTTATTTTGGTAAATATTATATGTAAAACAACCATGTTAATTAGATTACTTTGAAACTGAAAATAGACACACACATATAGTACATTAGGCTCTCAGATAAGGGAATAACTCGAAGTATGTTCTGAAACAAAGAAATTGCTTGTTGAGACTTTGATTTTGACAGTGGAGGAAGTACTCACTCACTGATAGTTTACTTCCTGTTCTAAACGCACGTGAGAAATCCACGACTCACGAGGATAGTTCTGTTTTCACTCGGTTTATGAGCCTTGCGCTGTTTGTGAACTGCTCGAATATTTTCTAGGAATATACTCGTTTTAATTAACCGTTGAAAGCATGGTCCGAGCTAAAAGGTAGGTAATGTGTTTTTGGTATTGCAACGGGAGAGCGTTGATCACGCAGAGCAGATGTATCAGTTTATGAAAGTTTGGAATAGACATGAGATAATTATGTAGGTGTGTGTGTCTGCACTTCAGTGTGAGTGCAAGTATATTTAAGTTTTTTGTGATTCTACTATTGCTGTGTAGTAATATTACATTTTCCCCAAAAGGATAGTAAAAAAGCCCAGAGCAAAGAAGCAGGAGGAATTTGACAGCGATGATCCTGAAGCTTATGGAGATGAAACCATTCCAGATAAGGTCATTTTTAGATTAAAGATTTGGTTTGTATTATTGTGATAATCTGATTGTAAACAACTTATTTTTTTCCCTCTTCAGAAATCGTTAAGGTATGTGGAGGATAAAATAGATGAATTCCACAATGCAAAAATCTCAGTAAGTTATTTTTTCCAGATTTTCTTTATGCACGAACTACCACAAAACTATCCTGTTACATAATATTCAAACTTTGGCTTCCTCTGTAGAAACTTTTGGCTCAAGGGATTCAAGAAGACAGCGATCCAGAGGATGAAGATAAAGAGGTATTAAAATTAAATAACTTTTAACATGGGGCCTTTTTTACTGAAAGTAGTAGTTTGACCTTTTCTGTGCTGCTTGGTGAACAGCAGTAATAGTTTTTTTTTTCTAGGAGGAGATTATGGCACTGGCACTTTCTGATTCAGATGAGGACGAAGAAGAGGAGGAAGTGCAGGAAGAGGATGATGAAGAGACAGACATGGAGAGTGACTTGGAAGGAAAGCGAGATGATGGTAATATGCACTGAAGATTAGTCAAATATAACACTGTTAATGCATTTTTTTTATAATTATAATGTTATTAAAGGAACATTTATGAGAATATTAAATTATTTTGTTCCAGCCACAAGGTATTTTATCTGACACTTCCGTTTCTTTTCTTCCAGATCTCCCAAATGACATGGCTTGGGGAACTAAAAAGAAGATTTTCTATGATTCCGATTATATCCGTAAAAGTAAGGATTTCTTAATTTTATCGTAGCATGAGTGAGATCGTATATTAGAATTTATATGTGTAGTACATACATATTCCAGCATGTTTGGTTTTTGTATTTTGCAGAGGGCAAATCTTTTGAGGAAATAGACACAGAAGACAAAGAAGAGGAAGAGGAGGCCAAAAGAATTCAAGCGAGACTGGCAGCCAACCTAAGCGAGGAAGATTATGATCTAAACCTGCTTGAGGTACTAAATTTACTTCGCTTTCTAAAAATAATGAGTGGAGTTAAGGGTTTGCATCATATTAACCTTTTACCCTTCCTGTGGTCTTTTAGGAGTTTGCAGTAGAGGCTGAAGCAGAGAAGGAGGTTGAAAAAGAGGAAAGGATTGTGAAGGATTTAAAGACCATGTCGCAGAAAGAAAAGCTCAAACTGCTAAAGAAAGAATCACCAGAGTTATTGGAACTTATTCAGGACTTCAAAGCGAAGGTAGAGGGTTGCTGCAATGACATTTCTGCTGCTTTTTGCATTGGAAAATTATATTGAGTGTTTATTGCGTACTCAGCTTACAGAATTGAGGGAAGAAGTTCAGCCTCTTGTGGAAATGGTCAAAGATGGACGGATTCCTCCTGGAAAGGCTAGTCTACTTGATTATTTACCTGATTAATTTTATGCAATTATTCTTTTTTTTTTCAGTGTAATTGTATTTTAAAATGGTGTCGAATGTTTTTTTTTTTGTCTGTGTTCTTTTATATTTTTCCATTTTCTAGGGTGCAAAATACCTCATTACCAAACAGCAGCTTTATCTTAAGTAAGCCTTACCTACGACATTTTACATACTCTTAATTTTTGTTATATTACATAATAGTCATAGCTGAACTTATTAGCTTTGCCAACACAGGCATATATTGCAATCCAAAATTTATTCAATTCTAAAAGTTAAAACAAAGTTATATAGTTATTATATTATAAATTGCAAACGTGTTTTACAGTAATTATTAGCTGTACTGTTTTTTTAATTTAAGTAAATAAGTATAAGAGGCTTCTTTAAAAACGTTAAATGTTACATATCCTGAACTGAATAGTTACATAAATTGTTAAATATTCCCGATTGTCATTTCACTATGAATTTTCCCTTTTTTCCAGCTATTGCACAAACATTAGTTTTTATTTGGTTCTAAAAGCGAAACGAATTCCAGCACATAATCATCCTGTTATTGAGAGATTGCTGACCTACAGAAATGTAAGTACAAACAAATGTACCCGTTTTTCAGAAGTAGTGGTTTAAAATACTGAGCTTTCAGAATTTGAACTCATTATCACTTTCACAGCTCATAAATGAACTTGGAGCGGTAGATGCTAGACTGGCTCCTCAACTGCGTCAACTTCTCTCTGGAGAACAGCAAGACAGAGCTTTAAAGACATCAGCAAGCAGCAAACTTATCAAAGTAATTACTAGTAATTTCATTTTAATTCGTTATAGCATTGGCTCCATTTTTGCTAAGTCTGACATGCCTTTATTTTAGTTTTCAGAAAAGGCTAGACTGGAAGAATCCGAGTCGGAATCAGATGAGGAAGCGAATCTGCGCTTTTATAATGCCATGGCAGAGAGACAAAAACTCAAGAGGAAGAAGAATGAAATGCAGAACGAGGACAGGTGGGTCTCTTTACAACATTCAGCATTGCTGTTTGTCATAAATAATGCTTCAGAAACCTTACTGTCACTGATTGCTTTTCCAGATTGGAGGAAAAGATGGAGGGAGATGCAAAAAGAGGGATCACCTATCAGGTGAGGTGTTGTGTTTAAATTATATAACTCATACCCACTTCTTAAAATACAGAATGAACTGAAATTCGTTGTCATTTTAAACAGTAGTACGGACAGTGTTATCATGATCACTTTATATGTTTTGTAAAAAGATGTCCAAGAACAAAGGACTCACACCCAAGAGGAAGAAGATTGATCGGAATCCCAGAGTCAAACACAGAGAGAAGTTCAGACGTGCTCAGGTTCGCCGGAAGGGTCAGGTAAGTGTCACAGGATTAATTTCTATAACTCACTTTTGTTTGAAAAATGTAAGGTATTGTCTCTACCCAAAATGGACACTAAGCTCAGATTATTTGTGTCAGGTTCGTGAGGTGCGGCGTGAGGAGACGAGATACAGCGGAGAATGGTCTGGTATTCGTGCTGGAGTTAAGAGGAGCGTCAAACTCAAGTGATAAATCTGCAGATGACACTCATCCAAACTGGAATGTGATATTAAAATGGACTTTTCTGGCGTTTCTACATTGTTTATACTCTGTATCACAGATGTTAACTAATGCTTTACATGCTTTATACAACAAATCAAATAAATTGCAAATGAAACAAAATCCAAAATATTTTTTTGTGATACATGTGCAGAAAGATTTATTTTATTATATACATTGTATATTTTTCAAAATTAATAAAAATACTAAGCAAAGGCAACATTAGGATAACAGTTACAGTAGCATATATTATCTTGTTCTTAAACTATGACTTATAACTATAAGCCAAAGACAGGAGAGAAAATGTACAATAATATTGTACAGTGGGATTTAAGGGAAATTATTATTATAAGATCTGTAATAAGCAATTTAATTTTAAACAATCTGTACTTGTAGAGAACTTTTTGAACAACGGGCCGAAATCATTTTTCCAGGATCTTTTTAAACATTTACAATACAACAAAAACTGATCCCAGACCTACAGTACATGCAGCAAAATAACAGCAAGGTTTTTCATAATGGCTGAGACATAAATTGACTGTGTGCCGCAATCAGATTGCTGACAATCCTGTCCTCAATCTCTACGTCTTTCTGCACTTCTTCATCTGTGAGGACCAACTCTTCTTGTGTGTCCTTCGTGACAATAACCACATAACCACGACGTGTATCGAGAACATTCGCAACCACTGCCTGGTGGTTGTATGTTTTTAAGGCACGCCGTGCTCGCTCCAAAAGGATGGAGGGGTCTGTTTCCAACTTGAAAGAGATGACAAATGCATTAGGTGCCCAGTCCTTCACCAATGGGGACAGCATCTTTGGAACCATCTTCATACTTATCTAAGAAAAAACAAGCAGATGAATGAAGAAACTTGTATGAGGTTGGAGCCTAGACTAACTAAATGTAGTTTAGTACAGGGGTTTTCAAACTGGAACCCGTGGACGTCACCCACGTATCCTGATTTTGCTGAGTTAACATATTTTGTTGACCCTGGGAAAACATTTCAATCCAAAAATTTAGTCCTGACCATATCCCTCTACCTAAACCTAACCTTTACAATGAGTAATCCCAAAAATCTAAGGAAACGATAGCCCCAATGAAGCCCCAAACACTGAATGTATGCCTACAATGTTGTTCCAGGGTCAACAGATATTGATACAGGAACATGTTGCACTTTGTAAAATCAGAAGTAAAAAATTATAAAAGAAACTAAAATAAACATAGATTACACTCGGAACTACTTAAATAAAATTGATTAATTTAAATAAAATAAAAAAATAAAATTAATAAAAAAAAAATAATTAGAAATAAATGCACTAAAAAATAAATAAGTGAACATACACAATAGTATTATAATGACTAGAAAAACGTTACTGTGACATAATAAAAAACAAATTATTTTACATATCATAAATTCATATTTGACATTTTTCATATAAATGTTGTCTTTATTCATGAAAATATATAGCTGCTTTTTTAATTTTAGGATGGGGTTTCTTGCGTGAGGATAATCATATTTGAAGTGGCCTACGGAAATCCCTGTCCTATCAGACTGAAGTAATATTTGGCTTTATTGTACAACACCTGAAGTGGCCCATTAGAAGACTGAATTTTGTGTTCTGGCATTTCATTCGCTGGGATGTAAAAATCAGAAACAGCAGCAGCCAAATAAAACATAGCCTTGGACCCTAGGAGGAAAAACAGAAATGAATACAACTATAGCGTATTTAGCCTCAAACAATCAAAAAGTGGGTTTGCTTACCAATAGAGCTTAATGCTTGAGCTGCAGCCTTAAGTAGATGAAGATACTCTGACAAGGTGTTGAATTCCACCGGAAGCAGTAATTTTGTGGCTTTTACCGCCTGATAGCGCTTTAGAACCCTTGCAATGTCTGGAAGTGCTTTCTGATCCAGCAGGATCTGACCAGCGTCCTCCTTACCAGTCTCTAATTGTAAGCTATCCAGTAAGTTGACCCCTGTGTACAAACGAGTGTATGGGTAGAGAGAGCGATGCCTGTGTAGAAAGATCACTGCATAGCCAGAGTCCAGAAAATACTCGGCAGAGGAGGCCCCTCGCCGACCACTGCTGAAGTTGTCCAGAAACCGTACAGTTCGGGATTCCAAAGGAACTTTGGTTCCTCCTGAGGTGATGAGGACTACTCTGCGCCCCGCCAATTCGTGATGTCCGGCAAACTCTGCCATGAGTTTCTTGACGTCCTCCACATGAGAGGGGACCGCAAACTCTTCAGACAGCCCTTCATCCACTGCCTTTGAGGCTGAGGGGTCACAGTGGGCCATTGTAAACCTAGAATACATAGGGTTTAGTTAATTAAGTTATCACTATGCATGTGTTCATGAATGACGATTTGCAATGAAAAATAAGCTCCAGAAGATGATAGATTCTGACAGATTCCAAACTTAAAAGAATATAACACGCTGCATAATTGTCCCTGAGCAATATAACGTTACTGTTGGCCAACTAACGTATAAAAAGAAGGATGGATGAATATTTGAAGTTCTCGCACTAATGTCAAATTAAGTCTGAGAAAGAATACCATTTGTTTATGGCTTTAACTCGACAAAAAGTAATGTATTCTTATATAACACGCGTAGTACACAAATCATATGCTGCTCCGTAAAACAATACATTCTCGTTTTCAGAGTACGTTAAGCTTATCCTATTATCGCGCTAATGTTAATAAATAAACATAATAAGATACACAAATGTTTACCTGTTTGCTTACTCACTAATAATTCGCGCAAGAATATATTACACCTGCGAATGACCTTAATAAACTTGGACTTAGTGTCTGACAGATCAGCACGAGCAGTTCCTACAACGAACTTATTACCGTTGAGCGTGCACTGCGCATGCGCAGCTTCGGATGATGTGGTTGGCTCTTTCAGAGGTCCGCTGTGAAAATTCCAAAATAAAGGTTTTCAGATTACTGTTTTTTTAATGGCAAACATGGACCATCGTGTGATAGACAAAAGAAAGTACACAAGAAAACAGAGATAAATGAAGAAGAGAATAATATGTAATTTACTGATTATATTTAATGGACTGTGGTTAATAAACAGTGATGTAATTATCCAGCCAACATATAAAATACTTCTATCATGTAAACTTTGAAGGAAGAATCAACTGCAAAGTATATGTAAAACATGTAATCCACGTTCGGCTCACAGGGGGCAGCATTGGTTAAGCAATACGACATGAAAATTATTTTACAGCTTAAAAGCTGCAAATCATTTTGCAAAGGTTTAGGACTGGGGTCATACAAACTTTACATTATAAATAACAATTAATAACAAATAATAAAATACTAGAAATAAGCAAGTTGTCTGAAACCAGAAACACGTGTGCCACAAAGGTAAAACAAATGAGGAATGTTTTTCTTCCTCTAGACAAAAGACTCAAAGCGGGGAAACGTCTTTATTTAAATTACTACTACTACAACCAAGGTATTATAATTTAAAAAAAAAAAACCTTCGTTATTTTATTTATAAATAATTGTGGGGTGCTCCACGTCTTTTTATTATTTTTTTTATTAGGCCTATATAGATATCATTGCCCATTTACCAAAATCTTTATGGTTGCAATGTTATTATCAGTAATAACATTTCTTATAAATCAATTTAATACTTAAAATACTGATTAATATTTTAAATACCAGCGATACCTGACGAAATCATCCACTGTGTGAATTCAAAATGGATTAAAAAATATTATTGGATAAAAAAAAATGAAAAATCCTCACCTAAATATTTAATTTATATTCGGACATACTGCTCAAAAGGCTTTATGATATGTGCTCTATTAGCAATAATGAAGTTTATTTTGAATCGACTAGTACATTAAATATTCTATATTGTTTTTATTGAATGATATTTTTGTGAGTAGGGTAAATGTTTACAATCATTGCTGGTAAGTCTCGCAATAATATTTTTGTACACTAAAGGCACTACTTTCCGGCTGCAAAGCCTGTCGCAGCTTGGTGCTGTGGGCCGTTCTCCGGCTAATGTCCAAAAGTAGTTCCGGATTTTTGATCCGCGCAGTCCCCGGATGTTAGCTATTCAGAGAGAAAGACGAACGGGCGAGAGAGAGAGAGGCGGAGAAGCTAGGAGACGCCACGGACAAACCGGTAAAGGGATTGCGGGTCTCAAACCCACGATAAACACGGAGCGCTGAGGCTCGTTTCGAGGAGAGAGAGGGAGCTGTGATCGAAAAAAGGAAGGGGAGGGGACGGCTAACTTTGACAGACCTGCACTGGCCTCCAGTAGCGGACGCGAGCCCGGGTGAGTGCGGATGAACGTTACGAGCTCGCGACATGGAGCTTGCGAAGTTGAAGTCAGGGCCCGCGAAAAATGGACGACTTTAACTGTTAGTTGTGTGCGGCTGAAGTTCTGAGCAGAGCGGGAGGACAGACGTTCAGGCCTCAAGTGGTATGCCGCTGCCGCCGCCGCCGTCGGTCGGGGGCAGGTGGGGACACTGCAAGCTCCTCTGTCACAGCAGAACAAGTTTAGTTAGCAAGCTGCTAGCCGCCAATACGGGTTTTGTCAGACAGGTAGCGAGAGTGAGCTGCTAATTAGCCGCCAGCTTTACTTTAGCTCGCCTGCTATTTGTGCGCGTATCTGACAGGCGTCTGACTTGAAATATTTGTGACTGAAACTCGGTCAGTAAGCCTAGCTGTAAGGGAGCTCTTCGACCGGGAACTGCCAAACGAGCAACTTTTGGTGCTGTCAACTAACAGTAGTTGGAGGTGGAGGCCGTATCTATTAATATTTTGGAAACAGACGCGCGGCAGCTGCGTGTCATTTTAAATACGAATCCTGGCCAACTTGTGGGGGCCCTTGATATTCATACGAGCTCGGTTTTGTGCAAACAAGAGATGGAAGATTGTTAATGAAGCCTTATTGTAATGTTTAGTGTGACTTTACGAAGTTGTGCATGAGTTATTGCCTTTCGGTCAGCATATGCGACGTGATGATAAGGCACAGTAAGTCTCTACTGTTCTGATATTGCATGTAACGTTAACTCGTGTGGCTTATTTGCAAGATTTTATACACGTCATATATAGACTGTCATATCTTACTTCAGTCAAAGCAAGACTAGTCCCCAGTCAAGTCAGCTGCTGGGATGTTACCCTCTGTCTCTAAGGTATTTGGGTTTTCCCCTAAAGAAAAGACCTTTTACTGTCATGTTTTGCTCTGTGTTGAATTCGATTTCTTGTTTATATCGCTATGCCTTACGTTTATACTTTACATGGAGCCGCCATAATTTGGCATTAAGACAAGACACCGCAGATAAATATATAATAACATATAGATGTCACTGTTATTCCCCATTTGATTAATCACTGTACAACATGAGAAATTTCTTTTTTTTTTGTTCGAAATGGTGTGTAAATATGCAGTAATTTGCAGAAAAAAAACAGTTATCTTGTTGGCATATCAGAGTTAAAAGTTACAGAGGGGATAAATATGCTATATGCAGTCTGGTAAGTTATATATGAACAAGCCAATCTGTAAAGAATATAGATAGTACTAAAACTGTAAGTGCTACTTAAGTAAAGGTTTCTGGCTCAGTGCAGGAAAAAAGTCCTTCTGAGAAAACACAGCCTATGAAATATGTATTGTAATCGAAGTCTGCAGATGAAAATAGATAAAATGTAATCAAATAAATATCTAAATGTGAATTTGGGTGCTTTTCTACTAGTCTGAAAAAAAGAAATTATAGAAGCAAAATTGACCAATACCTCAAAATTGACCAGTGCAATGAAATAACAATGGTTTTGCCTGTTGTTTCTTGCCTTAACTTTACAATGATAGCCTGTCTGCATATTTTTGCATGCATGTTACAATTTATATTGGCCTGATGAGGATTGACCAACAGCATTCTATTAGTTATAATAAGATTTTCTTCCCCTCCTCCTTCACTTAAAGAGTAGAGTACGTCTGGAGAGACTGCTGAATTATGTACCAGCATGCTTAAAATACTGAATGATGGACATATGCGAACTACCCGGGACATATTTTCCCCACCCAGTCAGTGTAGCAGTACAATAGTGTGAAAGATTCACGTTAGCACCAGACTTGTTTGTCTTTGGGTTGTCGGCTCACAGAACGCAGAAAATGATTGAACTATCAGTTGCCTGTCAGAACACGCCTGGCGGTTCTTGTGCTGAAACCGCTGCATTTTAGTATTTACAATTATTGCATCAAGAACATTGTTACAAAATTGGTGCAAAAAGTGATTTGAGTCATGAATTCTATGCTGTACTTATTGATCTTTACAAGTGTATGTATGTACATGCGAAATTGATCAGATTTGATCATTTGCTGCCATACTAGATAACCAAATTCATTACTGCTACTACTGCTTTCTCATGTTTTTGAAGTTGTTTTCCCACAAAAATGTAATTTCCTGGAAGATGAGGTCTTTAGGGACATAGCGTTTGTTTTAGTTAAATATATATTATGACGTTACATAGATATTAGAAATGACTAACAGCATGGGAAGTGAGTAAGAATACAGGAAAAAATATTTAATATTACCATGTAATGCATGTTATGGTTGAAACATTTTGATTAGATGAAAATTAAAAAGTAAAACACCTGAACTGTTAGTCAGTTTAAAAATCATCTGTTTATAAAAAATAATTTTTTTAGTATTTCGTAATACATATTTCTCGAAGATAAGGGCATAAAATTGTACAGCATCTATCTTTCATTGTTTACATTGTTTCGTTATTAATGTTCTTTTAATGCATATGCTTTATCTTTTTTGGGCCCAATATCTTAGTGAAGCCCACTGAGAGTAGCATGAAATAAGTTTTTGTTACTTTGGTTTTAAATGCTATCTTAAGAAAGGTATAGCCCCATAAGTTTCTTTTATCTTTCAACTTGTTCTGTATGTTGTTCATTAGTGTTTTGCTAAATGGTCTGGAATGGGAGCTCTTAAAGAACACAAGCATGGCATCTGTTGCAGTGTACCATAACTGTTCCCATGCTAGGATCTGACGAGGCCTCTGCTGCAGTATTGTATACAGACGTGTCTCTATCTTGCCCTCAGGCCTCAGTGGGCATCCTGCCGCTATGTCTAAACTCACCTGGAAACTGCTGGCTTTATGCATTCCACCTACTTTATCATCGCTAAACGACGCCATAGGCTACACACCAAATGGGGCATTGTATGGCGCTTTAGATCTTTGGTGACTGTGTTATTAATTTTTTATACATTGGAGCTATACGGTGTTGAGTGTAATGAGCTGTCTTTACCGTTACACTGTATACAGAGTTTTTTGAGGTATTAGCATTTTTTTTTTATTTTTCCCCTCTGCTGAATTGGTTGATGAGATTTGTCCCACATTTAGAAAAGTTAAGCCTTTCTCCAGCTGTGCAGCTCAAACATCTGTTCTCTTACATTTGTGTCGTGTGAAACCAGTGTATCATTTTCTCTCTTTTTCTGTCTGGTTGCAACAAGTGGATTGCTTCCCATTTTCTCAATTAGATTTTCACAATCAGACCGATTTGAGTTTGTGATGTTGAAAAGCACAGTTATGACATTGAATTAGCAGCAAGGCGTGTGTAGATTGAGCAGTCTGACGTGAGCAAAGAAGAGACAGCCCCCTCACCTTTCGCATACCAATAGCTCATTTGGAATTCAGCGATGGCCCTTTGCCCAGCCCAGTCTCACTGAGAGGCTTTTAATTTTTTCCCCTTGTTGAAGTGATTATTCAAATGGCTGTCCGTGAGATGAAGTTATCAGACCCCTGTTGGTAAATGGGGTCCAGGCAAGCTAAATGGATGGCTTGCCCAGCTCAGAAACTGCCCATCAGGTAACCACTCATTGCATTGCTCCCCTTTCTCCTTCTGGCAATGCCATTATATACCTTTATAAAAATGCTTTTTGTTCATTTTTTCACATTATGTATTACAACCCTCTGTCAATACTGCATGTTGATGCTTGTGAAGCATATAAATTACTTGGGCAATGATAGTGTTAAAATAATTAGTGTTTATTAGTTAAACGCAGAATCATTTAACATTCTGGTAAGCAGTGTTAATTCAGACAAGCTGCTACCATTAATATTATAGTAATTTCATAGAATATTCTCCTTTTTTTTTAGCAGGAATGTGATAGAACATATTTTAATAAGCAGCTAGTTTGTGGTTGAAAGTCTAATTAACATTTTGATTTCTCCATTTTCATTTTGATGAACCTATTGATTCTGTGAATACCAAGATTTGCGATCAAAAGATCTTAGTCTGTTTTCTGTTGATGTGTGAAAGAAGCTTCTCTAAACACCTCTCATTTAATAATCACCATCAAATTCTGACAATCTTATCACTGTAAATAATGATTTAACCGACCAAGCCTCTCAAAGAGGGTTTTATTGTGAGGTTTTTTTTTTTAGAAAGAAGGTTCTCTGGATGCTAAAATAATGCTCTCTGTGAAGTATCATAACTTTACTGTGAATAGCATCTACTTTAAAAATATAACAAAGGTGTTTCATTGGACAGTTGTAATTGACCTGTTTTTGATGACCATTTTAGCCCATGCCTGTTTTGCATTGCCCATTTCAAACTGTTGCAATAATGGCATGCATGCCTAGGCTCTTATTATGCCAAAAACCAATATGAAGCCTTGCTGTGCAAGTGGTGAAAGTCAGTAAGTAGCTCGGTCTTCATTAGTAAGGCCGTTCATCACTAGAATGCAGATGAGCTATGAAGCCATTCATCTCTGATTCCAATTTGAATCTTGTTTGCAGTCAAATTGTGTGAGCCCACTTTTTCATGTTCAAAAAGTCTCTTTATGTGAAAGATCACTGGGGGATAATTGCACTTAAGTGAACCTCATTTAGAACTGACCAGAGCAATTACAGTAACTGCGGTTCCAGGCATTTTTGGCCACTGGTTGCTAGTTTTGTTGTTTTCAAAGCTATGATCAGATTGGAAATGGATTGATTTTGAATAGCAGAACAAGTTCATTCTCATGAATGACAATTAAAATATTTTAACGCTGGGGAAAAAAAAGAGCCTTTCACAAGGTGTTATGAGGTGAGCTGAAGCCAACACAGTTTCTTCAGGCGAAACCCCCAGGGCTTTTGGAGCTGTTTTATTATTAATGTTATTCAGGAGCCAAATTTCGAGTTTTGCTCAGCTGGGTGCTTTAATCTATTTTTGCTGTAAATTAATGAATTTTTAAAGAGCCCCTCACTAGATATGGGTGGATATGGGAATGCTGCACTGGTTCAGAGTTTTTCAAACAGCTCCCCCCACCCCACCCCACCCCTGGGAAGAGGAGCGCAGATCTACCGAAGCACTACACTTTCATTTTTTATTAATGCTGAAATACACTGCCAGAGCTCTACCAGTCTCTCCATGTACAGAGAACTTTGTTAGATGTTGGTTTGTGCTGTGCTGCACTGGCAGATCCAACAGTAGTAGATATTCAGTGCAGTGGACAGATTACGTGTCATCCACCCCCATTACCTGGCTGGAGACCCATTCAACCTTCCAGATCAAGTTTTTTACGAGTACCTTCGATGCCTTTTTGCCCTCATGCATTGGTTTGACTAACCTCTTTCCCTATCTACTGTAGCGTTTTGTGGCTTCAGCAGGTTGCGTGCAGTCAGTCCTATATGACTACACTTGCCCTCTGTTCATCACCACAGGCACGTCAGTGAACTTTGCGGGGATATACCTTGGTGTACGTTCATTTCTTTCGTTATGACTGCAGAAAAATTTCTTGTTGCATTGCCTGTTTGTCCTTGGCGAAAAAGGCTGATCTGCAAGCATGAGTCACAGTGGAATTGGAGAACTTTGTGTATTGTGTCTCTTTAGCAGCACAGTATCTTTCACTTATTGCCCGCTGCAGGTAACGGAGACTCTATTGTTCATGGACGCTTTGAGCAGGGAAAGGATTTTACCTAGATTACACAGCTTAAGTAATCATAATCAAGCTTGGATAATGCCATTTAATCACCATTTTAATTACCTCAGCTTACTGCACATTCAGCTGTAGTTACAAATGTACTTCTGGAGAAACCCTAATAACTTGCTAAAGATGGACAATTATCCATGCTCCGTGCTCTGAGAGCAATTTTTGCCCAGTTCCCTCCATGTTTTGGTTCATTTCTCCCATATGAGTCTGAGTAGCCAAAGCTGTAATGCAGACATTCGTCTGATTAATAAAGTTAATTGGTTTAGTGCAGTGGAAATATTCAAGTTTTGTTTTTAAAGTTGACTTAGAAATTTCAGAATGGCAGATTGTTCATTTTAATATGGTTGTATTTATGGTTTTCAAAACATTTTTTTCTAAAGGATTTATAGTTCTTAATGACTCACTTTTTCAACATTAATTTGACATGGAATTATGCTAATGAGAGAATTGAATAAAGCTTTAGGTCACTTTCCTGAAGCAGTTAAATTAATTATATTAAGATGTGCTTGAAGAACCTAAATCTGAACATTGCAGTGTTGTGTTTCTACCTCTCATTGAGAAATGCTCAAGTTTATAAATGTTGCATCATAAATATGTTTGCGGTTTCAAAAAGGGTTATTGTTAATGTGATATTAGAAATTTCTACAATAAAGGTCTACTACTTGTCAACAATTAATTAAATAGTTTGCCTTAATTTTAAAAAGCTGTAATTGCAAAATAAACATTTGCACTAAAAGACCTGTTACATCAAAGGCTAATTTATTAAAGAACAAATATTTCAAAATGGGTACTTATAATATAACTGTTATGAAGAGCACTTTTAACATAATAAAAAAGGAATTAAAAACAGCAGGAGTAGGAGCAGAGTGAAATCATAAATTGCAAAACAAATAATTGTGATTAATCGCATTCAAAATAAATGTTTGTTTACTATAAATATGTGTGTTTACTGTGTCAATTTATTATGTATCTGTAAATACATGCACGTATAAACGTTTAAATGTGACGGCCAACAACAAATACAATATGCATTAAAAAAAATTCAGTAATCGATTAATCGGATAAAAACGGATAAAATCAGATTTTTTGCATAATTAAAGAGCAATAATAAATATGCTAGAGAAAATAAGACATGTCTCTTAAAATTAACAACTAATTGTTTTTTTTTATTGATATTTGTAAAAAAAATTTATATTAATATTAGGTAAAATATTATCATAAAAATAATAATAATATAATAATGTTACAAAATAACAGTGTTCACGCGAGCAGGTAAGAGAAGATTGAGCACAGGAATCGTGCGCGGATGACATATCAAGTGTGCGCGAGGATTTGCCGCAATAGATTAAGTGGGTTTTTCACAAGATGGTTGCTGCTGCTGCGGCAGGATGGAGGATCGCAATGCTGGCTCAGCATTGTGATGTCTATTGGGCATCGATGATGGCATCGTCTATTGACCCAACCCTAATAGCAATGGGACACAACGGTATACCATTGGTAGTGTATTGTGTTTTTTTTGGTCTTAACACCAAGTATTGTTTTCCTAGCACTGGTGAATTAATATTACAGTTTAGGGTTGTAGATTAGTGGTGGGGAACGTTGATCCTGGAGGACCACTCTCCTACAGAGTTTAGCTCCAACCCTGCAAAAAAAACCTACCTGCATTCTGAAGACCTTAATAATAATAGAATTAGATAAATACAGTTAGATTAATTCATTAAGTGCGTAAATTCACATTAAACTGAGCTTACTGGTAATGAAAGGTAATGTTTCATGTTGACCTAATCAGGAAATGGCTTGGGATTCGTTTTAAAAACAACTTTGACTATCGACTTTGAGAGATGATAGCTTTATATACAGTGCACTTTCAGACTGAAAACTTTGCAGGATGTTTTCATTCATTTAGAGCACACTGCATGAACAGTAATTTTTAAAAACCGATAATGGGGTCACTTTATTGATACTGTTCTTTGCAAATTTTCTGTAGCAGATTTTTGAATAACTAAGGAAATATAAGCATTATAATTAGCAACTTGCAATGTTTCTATTTATCATGTTAAATGCAAATTCAGTCATATTAAAAACATTAGTCTGCTTTTAGCCTTACGCTGGAGTTGGTTCCAGCAATAATAATTAAATTGTTATAATACCAGCGATCTCACAGGCTGACGATAGGACAATATGAAAATTGAGCATATCGCCCAACACTATTCGAGTTAGTGCAGTCACAGTTGTCTTTTTAGCAGCCATTACTCCAGTCTTCAGTGTCACATGATCCACCAGAATTTATTCTGATATGCTGATTTAACTTCACTTAATTAATCTTACAGATGCCAAAAATTTGTATTGCTAGTGTAGTTCAGCTGAAATATTTATCTTTTTGGTCTGCTTAAGTGTGTTGGATGCCTGGATATCATTTTAGAGAAGCTGATAATTCTTCCAAGGAACATATTTCTTATATAAACAATCACATTCTACAAAAACAATTCATCATCTCTTCTTCAGTACAGAGCGTTTGTAGATTCTATGATGTTAACATTAATTTCTCAATTGTTTTATTGTAATTTCATTCATTGCTTTATCCAGAATTTTACATTTAAGGATGCTGTTGTATCTTAAGTGGTCAATGATCCCTGTTATCTTAAATAATCTTGAACCGGTGATAATTATGGCAATAATCTTAGGTCAGCCTGGGCTACTGTAGTCTTAGACTGTTTTACCTGTCTTCTGATTAAGTGTGTTTACAGCATCATTACAAGACCTGATGTGGTTTGCATCAAAGGTAAAACTGGCACAGGAAGTGTTTAATGCATTTAGCACACTGTCGAGCTTAAGTTACAGTGTTGGCGTTCTCTTGTGATGCATTTCGCGCAAATTCCTTCAACCATTTGAATCCATTGACTAATAGTTTCTGCTGCGCTAAATCGTTCTTCTTAAAGGGGAACGATATTGTCATTATGCTTCAGAAAGTCCTTTAATGCAGCCAAAGAAGTGCTCCATGAAACTGGGGGAGCGGAGCTTTGAGATGACGCAACTGACACCGAAAGTGATTTCTTCCTCCCCCTCGAAGCCCCGCTCTCCTCCTTAAGACTCACACTGCTGCATTCAACTGGCCTCTCTCACTTAACAAACAAGAGTTCTGTGGAGAATGCTTCATGTTACTCAAATGAGTCATATTTCCTTTGGACTCAGCGCTGCTCCCTTTGCACAGCTTGAATTATCTCGACATGGGGGAGGGGCACACTCATCCTTTCTTGACTCCAAAGCTTTTGGAGGCTTGGTCAGTGTTATTGGCCCTGTGTTGGTGTGTCAGTGATGGGACATGAGCCACACACTTATCAATGGGTCTTCAGAATGCCATATCCCTTGGTGGCTGACACCACTGACATCGGGTTGGGCCGGCTGAGTCATCGTCTCTTAAATAGGCAGACTGGAATCCTAGCCCTTGGAGTGACCCTGCCAGTGGCTGCAGGAGAGGAAGAAGCTGCACCTGGTGTCTAAACTCACTTTTATGGTGCTCTGTTATTATTATTTGTAATAATGCAAGCTTTGAAAGGGCTATGTGTGTTGGTGATAATAGATTAGCATTAGTAATTCAGCATTGGAAGTGTCTAGTTTTGTGGTGTTAGTTTTGAGTTTTTACAAAGGATGTTAGACTAGAATTGAGCATTCTGTCTAGTGATGATGTGTTTGAACTTTGCAGTGATTGTATCTCTATCCATTGTTTGTCACATCGTTTTTCTGATCATTTGGATAAAGCTGGAGTTCGCCAGATCTAATAGGAAATTAGTGGTGTACACAGTGGTAAACACATTTTTTGAGCAGTTAAATTCAAATGATTTCTGAAAGATCATGTAACATTGAAGACTGTAGTAATGGCTGCTTCAGATTTGCTGACATAGGAATAATTTAGCTTTGAAAGTTATGTAAATTTGTAATAATTTTTGACAATATTCCTATTTGTACTGTTTATTCATTAACAATAATAAAAAATAATAATAAAAATGTGCGAACTGGAGATGCAAAAACTAAAAAACTATTATCAGCAGCAAATACTAACAAAACTCTATACCCCCCCATTACAACATTACAATTCCCCCAATATGAACAAAGTTACTTATTTTAACAACACTCAAGATAACGTGCTCTGTGACTAGAAAAGAGGTAGAAATAACAACTAACTGAAAAGGAGTTGCTGCATATAACAAAACAGATGACATTTCCTACTGTTTCTTAAATTGACCTTTTTTTACTAACTTTATTAAATTCTTACATCATTTCAATTAATTTTGTTAGAATAGTAAGGAGCAATACAGCTATATCCGTTCAGATTAAATCAGTGTCAATCAACTCCATCTGTCCACTGGAGGAAACAGAGAAGCTGTATCTGAAGTAGCATTAGATCTATTTACACAAACTTTGATGAAGCTAAAGTGTCAGAAATATATTTACGCTGCAAAATTTCAAATTCATAAAGAATTGTTTATTAATGTTTTATGATTATTGTTTTAAATATTTTGAAACATACGAATAAGAAATAGTGGGGGGAAAATGCAATGATAGTATTAAATATGAAACTAAACTAGCAAGTTGCGGCAAATGAGTGATTTAGTCCTTAATCCAACAGAACAGAAAACAAATTTCTCTACTATTGTATAAAATCACATTGCAATCATGTTAAAACATTTTGTTTGTGAAATGTGTGCCTAAATATACTCGTTTGTTTTTGTTTTTGATTAGTTTTGATTTCTTTGTTACATCAGTAGGTGGCAACAGGTGATTTGTCTTTATGAATAAGTAATCATTAAACTGTTCATTCAACAAATAAGAATGCTGTTTTATTAATGAATGAAACAAGATGTTCAAGCTAATTAATTTACAAGGCTCAGTCAATGCGCCACCTGAAACTGATTTTACTTCAGAGAGCAATGGCACTGATTCAATGAATTGAACGGTGCAGATTCCAGTCATGGGTAATCCCTACAAACATGCAAAGGATACTATGACAAAGATCGACAAAGATGACAATGACAACTTCATTTTATTTTCTGATAACTGATGGAAAATTGATATTTAAAAAAAAAAAAAATTCTAATTGCCCTGAAGAAGGAGAGACTGATCAGCTCGTATTTCTTTGTTTTTATTTTTAAAATAGTTTCTTCAGACCTTGTATTTTCACGCTGTTGATCACATACGTATTTTTGCTGGTAAGACTGCTGTGCTAAAGTTTGCCGCCATAATGCGGTTACATCAATGTGATCATTTCATGAGATCAGCCAAATTTAGTCACTGCATTTAGAGTCGTAAAATGTGATTTATTGGCCAAAACTGATAGGATGCTGATTGCTTACAGCATCTCTACGAATAGGCTACTTCAAACAGTTAGTGTATTAAGGTGTGTAGAATATTTTTTTTGTGCTTTGTTAATCAGCTCAAATGTGGCTAAACACTCTAGTGGAGGCTCTGTATTAGCTCTGTTTTACATGTTCTGTAAGATATTCATGGAGGTTTAATGTATTTGAAGGGGCAGTGTGTTGATTTGTAAACTGGCTATAGAGCTGTTAAAGCATGACCTTTGCCAAATAGCTTTAGTCAAAAAGCCTTTTGCCTTCTCCAGGGCTCTAGAGTGTGACCTAATTTCTCAATAGTGCGACTAAACAAAATCTGAGGTCGCACCGGTACGTCCAGCCATTCGAAGGGGACAAAAATTCTCTGTGGCTCTGAAACTTCTTTTCTGTGGTTCAACAACAGACACACAAGCCGACTGAATTTGTTGCGCGGCGTCACATCCAGTATAGACAGCAGAATAGGTTAAATTGTACGGAGAGAGAGAGGCGAGTAGCCTAGGCCTGTCATAGTGGATGTAGCCGCGGATGATGAGAGAAGATGAAAAGAATGATTGACAACTTATTCGTTAAGAATGTTAAGTCAAGGCTTGATCCATCTGAGAATTATGTAAGCACCAACACTTTTACTTTCACTTGATTGTGACACCATGTCTACATCGGACCAGAATGTTGCGACGCGACGAAATACATTTTCTGCTGTCTTCCCTGAATGAGGCGCGAAAATGGCCCTTCTATTTCTGATGTATTGACACAAATTTCTAATGATTTTCAATGGTCATTTTGTCACGTCCAGTGACAAGAACACCATGTCTACGCCTGACACGAGCGGCACGGTGCGACACAAGATATAATACAACAGAACCTATTCTGCTGTCTAAACTGGATGAGGCGGGACACAACAAGTTCCTGACCAGAAAACAAATTCCTGGTCGCTTTGTCGCGTCCACTTTGGACAGCTCTCATTCAGTGTAGACATGGTGTTAGTTGATCATTTAAAACATGTTATTATTGCCTATATAAAAATGTGGGTGCACCTAAAATTTGTGCTGGTGCACCAGTGCAACCAGTGGAATAAGTTAATCTAGAGCCCTGTTCTCTATACCTTCACTATTTGGTTTCTTGCCAGAATTGGTGAGTCACGGGAGACTGAATGACCTACTTTGAATGTCTTCAAGGAGTGCCAGACTCTGAGTTTTCCTTTTTTATATAATAGAGAATAAAGTGGATAAATAAGGGTCTTAAACTCATGGTTTGATTCAGGACTATGCTTATAAGATTTGTCTGTTTGTGCATCACCTCTTAGAAATTGTACTAATAAAGCAAAAACAGACAATATTTTTCTAAACATTGTCTGAACATGAAATCTGAACCATTTAATAGCCTGCTTTTCATCACAGTTGTGTTTTTGTTGTTTTGTTTTTTTATTTTATTTTCCTAGTCAGAAGGTCATTTTGCATCTCCTGCATAAAGGATTTTCAAAAGCACAGTTTGACTACTCTTGAGAGGAAATCACAGGCTATGAAGGGAACGGCATGTTGGGGATTTCCTAAGACCATCTTTCTCTGTTTAACTGGATGATGGGTCTTGCATTGCATGGTGAGGCTTCAGGTAAAAGAAGCGACACTGGCAATGTGACAATAAGTCTTACTGTAAAAACAAAAAAAAGCACCGTTTGCGAAATCGAATCTGTTCTTATTTGAGCTTGAAATGACACTCTCCTTCTTATGTGGCCTTCTTTGAACCACTAATTGGTATATCCAGGATTTGTTGTCTCACTTTGAATAGGAGGCAAATTTGAACTGAGTGTGACTTCTTGCATGCTTTTTTCTCTTTTACAAGCCTCTGTGTCTTTGATGTCATCTGCCTTGAACCATGCAGCTTCTTCTGACACAAGCAGTCGTGCACTGTCCAATCTCCCTGCAGCCCCTAGTACGTTTATTCATTTAGTCTGATGTCTTTAAATACGGTTTGATACCTTCACATTCCCATCTTGATTTACTATCCCATTAACATGCAAAGAGGATGTTGCTTGTAAAAGCTGCTGTGCAGTAGGGGGTAGCAGATTTTTTCACAGGGTGCTTAATGGCTGAACACTGTGACCACACATTCCCAGTCCTAGCTGCATTGAAAAAAAAAATAACAAGAAAAAATTGGTTATTTCATTTAAAAGCCTGCAAGACAGCACTGTGAACGTTGCAAAAAAGGCCTGCAAATTATGGTATTTTTGCCATTCCATTTTTGACTTTGAACTTAAAGTTTGCGTCTTTCACTTAGTTGTCTCTCTTTAGGGTGCCTGGTAGTAAGCATGCTTTGATGTCCAGTCCGTTGAGATTTTGCTGTATTTATGTATTATACTGTAAAAGGTCAGTCAATTTCTTTTTTATAATGACTATAAATCTGAGTTTTAGTTTTTAACCAAGAGTTGTGTAGCCAATCGTAAAGCACTAAAGCAGTAATTTGCAGCCAGATGTATGTGTGGTAGAGCAGGAACTCGGGATGAGCCAATTTTATATTTCTGTCCAATACTGATAAGTAGACAAATAAATAATAATAATACATTTAGTAGGGCTCACTATTTTTTATTTTATCAATAAAGAAAAACAGTAATGTTGTGAATCATTATTGTTGTTGTTGTTGTTGTTTAAAACAACTTTTTTTATTGTAATGTATTTTAAAACTGTGTTTATTCTGATGTTGGCAGTGCTGATTTTTCAACAGCCGTTACTTCAGTCTTCAGTGTCACATGATCCTTCAGGAGTCATTCTAATATTCGGTGAAGAAACTTCTCTTTTATTATTATCAAAAAGTAGTGCTGCTTGCCATTTTTATGGTACATACTTTTTCATTATAAAAAAAAAAAAGAATGAAAAAAATATTTCAAATATAAATATGTAGTAAAATAAAGCTAAATAATTTAGTAAAAACAATGACTTTTTAAAGCATTTTGCTGAATTAATATTAATTTCTGAACCTAAACATTTGTTTAATTACACCTGTAAAACTATACCTACCTAAAAATATAAATAACAGAAATGTCCACTATTTTGCAGCAAAAAAATTAAAGCAGGTATGCTAATGATATATTTTGCATCACTAGAAACTCCTACTGGAAATCAACAGCAGAGTAACTCAGTGACCAGCAAATCTATCTCTGTCTTTGTTAACTGCGTTAATGCTATTTTGAAAGTTACTCTGGAAGTGCAAGTGACATTAGCAAAGTATGATCAATTAATAACTTTTCGATTCTTTCATATTGGTAAAATACACACACACACACACACATATTTGTCTTAAAACTAATTTCTCTCTTTATGAAATATTTAAAGTCATATCCGCACAACATTTAAGTGCTGGAAGTACTTTTGAGATGTCAATACTAATATATGGCTCCTGGTTTCTGATAATGGCAGGTCAGCAGTTTGCACTAGAAATCCTCTGTTCAGAATGAGTCATGCTGCCTGCCACATGACGTGTGTCTTCTGCCAAGTGAGTCATCCGAAACGAGCAGTTCACAGACACATAGGACCATAGGAATCAAATCTTTTATGGCTTGTGGAGATGGACAAGATTTTGGCTAGTTAGTGAATTCATGCAGTATTTGCGTTAGTGTCCTGACACTTTTGTAATTGAATCAGGTAGATAGGTAGGAGCTGTTTTTGTTTGCCTGCTGCCTTCATTCTGTAGAAAAGAACTGCCCGTGGTGTTTTACCAAAATGGCCGTTGAGTTTTTTATAGTAGTCATGTTTACTGATGTAACTGAGGTTGGAGGTGTCACTAAGACTTCTCTTTCCTGCCATTTGCAATGGAGCTTCTCAAGAAAACACTGATAGAAATCTAAAGTTAGATTTCAAGAGACATCTCATTTCATTCACACCGGCCTAACTAAAATTGAGTTTTCCCAGTCTGATGACTTAGTACTGATAGGGTTTTAGGGGGCTGTGAAAGTACTAAATAACAAATTGCAGTTGTATATTTAAAATTATATTTGCACTGGGCATATGAATTGTTTATTAACCTAAAGCATGAAAGTGTGTAAAATCTGCTTGAATGTTTTCTGGGGGAATAAAATCTATACATATTTATTTATAATGTTTATGCTTTTAGAAGAGTATTGGAATATTTCAAGATAAAAGTTAACAGTAATATGTTGCTAATATAGTAAACAAAGATTTAAAGCATCTCATTATCAGCTAAGTGAAAAGTCATTTGATATGTTGGAAAATGTCAGGACTCTTGACTGTGATTTATTTGAACTGCATCTGTCGATGGACACTGATTTGGCATCTACACACCAGCTTCACAGCTGACCAAAATAGCAGACAACACAATTCGGTGTCTGCCAGCCAGTTTTATTCTCTTTAAGCCAGATGTTAGCCCTTCTTACTCTGCTTAGGCAAAAAAAAAAAAAACACTGAAAAAATATTCTAAATATTTATAATAAGCTAGCACCTATTTTTAAATTGCTTTTTTTTTTTTTTTTTTTTTTTTTT
>JAUMHP010000060.1:10440612-10468778 GCA_032361065.1 Enteromius trimaculatus
ATACATCCATGTTGCCCTATACAACCTAAAACCCTTCACATGCTCGAACCCCGTTAATTGCTGCTTGCAGCTATATTATTATTTATTATTGTTACATGTTTCTTTTTTTATTAGGCCTATTACTTTTACTGCTGCTAATAATAATAGCAAACAGATATTTTCTAGTCCAAAGCCACTTGTGGTATATTTTTAATATGTGGGGAGAGTTCTAGCTTGATTTGAATGCACAACCTTTAGTTTTACTAGCTCAGGTCTGCAACCACAAAGCTCTCCCTTCCTGGTTTTACTGACTTATTTGAAAACACTTAATGGAACTGTGTGATATTGACCTGCCATTATTTATTGTTCTCTTTTTGTTTTTTTGTTTTTTTACCTGTAATGACGGTGGTGTTGCAGATGTTGCTTGGTTTGGTGAGCGAGGCCCCTTTAAATTTCTGCCTTGTTATGCTGCTCAATCTGGGCTCTGAGCTGAAGCTCTTGCTGTCAAATGAGTGAAGCCTGGCAGAGGCAGCCACTGGGAGTTTTGATTTATCTCCACTTGCACTGTTCTGGAGCAGACATGCAAATCCAGCGAAATGAGTGCAGCCCGTTTCGTGTCGAAGCTAAGAAAGCGTTTGCGAATATTAAGTGGAGAGGAAATAAAGGTGAGCTTCAGACAGATTTGTGAAATAAAACGGAGTGGAATTAGATGGAGATGTAGCAAGACATGGTTTGTAACAGGATTTCATCCACGTTCAAATCAAGTATGAATTAATTAACTGGATTTCCTGCTTAGTGTTTCTCTTATGGTGTTAAAATGCTCAAGGGGAAAGCTGTTAATGGTTTGGGTAATTGAGTATTAAACTAGAATAAACAAAGCTGGCACAGAGTGGTGAAAGTAAGCAGCTATAATGTTCTGGTTTAGTTGTTTTAGTATTAAGCTAGCGTAGCCGACTCTGCGTTTCGGTTCATGTACAGTATATGCTAGATTACAGTTTGCATTGTTAAAAAAAATCCGAGCAGAGTGTTTTACACAATATTATTTGTACTTTAGAGGTGCTTCAAGTTATGATTCCGTGTACTAAAAGAGGGGTTAATTGTATGCCTGGAGCAGTTCATATAGTTCAACTAAATGATCTTCCAAATCAATGAAAAATGCATCAAGCATCGTTCTCAGGCCTTAATACTCTAAGGATTTGAAGATACTGTTTGATGAGCTTCTTACATCGATTCACAGTAAATCAGCACATTAAGTGTCTTTGACTGCTATTGCTTTTTTTTTTCATGGCTTAGACTTAAGCGGTAGTTCATGCCGAGATTTCAAAGCGTTTATTACCCCCTGAGCTGGTAAATGAGCAAGCAGGCCATCTGCATTTCCCCCAGAACAGCTGTTTGGCTGAATTGTGTAATGCCATTTTGGACGCAGTTTAAGCTATTCTTTAATCCAACTTGCAGTGATATTGTCTTGCATAGTTTACGTCTGACATGTGTCAGCCCTAATGTCAGTGTAGCATGCCTGAGCAGGTTTGTCCAGTTACAGGCTTCAGTAGTTGCAAATCATGTCTAGGAAACTATAAAAAATATTTTCAGTAGTGTGTGGCTGGGATGAAGGTTAATATGTGATTGAATAGAAGACTTTTAAAGCATGATGCTAATAATTCTTAATATTAAAGTATTTCATTTGACACACATAGGTTGTTCAGTGATACTAGAAAAGCAAAGTAAGCCGATTTTCCCCCCACTGTCCAGTACGCTCAAGGCGTTTATTTGGTCAAAATTACAGGGAAAAAGTCATTGAGTAATATATTCCAATTTCAAATAGCTGTTGTTTTATTGTAAAATATTTTAAAATGTAGTGTATTTCTCTGATAGCAAAGCAGCCATTGCTCCAGTCTTCAGTGTGACGTGATTCTTCTGAAAGTTTTCTAATATGCTGTCTTGGTGCTCAAGAAACCGTTCTTACTATCATCAGTATTGAAAACGGTTGTGCTGCTTTATTGCGTTATCACTGTCAGTTTTGATCAATGTAATGCATCCTTACTGAAAAAGATTGATTTACTGACCCCAAACATTTGTACCCCGCCTCCATTTATGTGTCCTTTATTATTACATTTATAAATGGTATATTGGCATTTACCAATAATTAAATAAAGATAATTCAGGTTTTCTTAACTGTTTAAGTCTTTGGATAAGTTAGAGCTTCAGGATTCTGTCTTGGTGTTGTCTGCCAGCCAGTTTAGCTGATTACTTTCCTGTTAGCTTGCAATTGTGTTTTCTTGCAGGAAACATGTCAATAGCAGTCACAGGGGGCATACAGGCAGTGCTCCTCATTTATTCACTCACTGAATAGGGCCAAGGTCAGTCGCTGCTTTTAGGGGAGATCTTTTTGATGAACATCTGCTTTGACCTACGAAAGCTTGCGATTTTTGATTCATACCACAAATTAGTGAAAGGAAATGAGTCACTGCCACTGCATCCTGCCCCAACAGTATCCTGTTGATATATGTGATGTGATGTGTGTGTGTGTGTGTGTGTGTGAGCGAGAGAGGTGTGTCTGCCCGTAGTCCCCTAATCCTCAGACATATGGTCTGTTTGTAAAGGAATTAAAACACAATTCCATTCTTTAATGAATAGCTGGTTTATTATTTGATGTATCTTAATGTTATGCTTTCAGCTCGAGCTTTGGAGGGGGTAGGGAAGGGGGGACTCTGCATTAATGTAGTGTGACTCTTAGCAGCTTTGATGCAGCTGTGAATATTCAAATGTTAAACAGACAGATCAGTGTCACTTGTGGTCATTTTGTCAACTGACTTTTCTTGCCTACGTTGCAAAATAACTGCAGCCAGGGTATTAAAATTAACACTCCATAAATGGCAGATGCGAATAAAAATTGGTTTTGGCAAGAGTAACTTTACAACGTGGTTACCGTTTAGCTTAAATAATAATTCTAATCATAATAATTATTATATTAATTGCTATTATTAATAATAATTATTAGCCTATGTTAAATTTAATTTTAATTTTTATTAATTTGAAATGTGTCTTTTCTCTCCAATTATTTCATGAATATGATAATATTCTCAGGTAATCACTGCCTTCGCCCTTTACTAAGGCTTAGCCTGGGTCATGCAATGAGAGTTTCCATGCAGAACTAAACTTTCTTTTTCTGAGGACATCTTAAACTGCAGCCTTTTGCTGCTCTGTCATGCTCGAGTTCCTCTTTCAGTCTAAACGTCTGCTACTCTCTCTACTGCAGAGTTGTAGCCAGAGTGGGCCCTCCAACCTTGGTGTAACATAACCTTATGTGGAACTTACCCCCGTTGCCCTGTTGCTCTCCATGGATCATTTTACATCCTAATTAGGGGATAGTTAGATGGGGATGTCAAGCGATGTATGATCTTTGACGTGCTTTCTTGTAGTAATAAATAAATCCGTGTCAGTCACCCACATTTAGGGTTTGTTTCTGTTGTTATTAGTTTCTGTCTTCGATAGACAGCATAAGTAAATGTATTTAAAAGCTTGTTGATTTATTTATTTTTCATCTTTTTTCTGTTTTAGTCAGTGGGGACCTTTCACCAAAGCAGCCTAGCATATTTAATCTTACTTTTAGATAACTTTTTTTTACGGTGTTAGATGAAAATATCATCACTTATATTATAACATGTATGCATGTTGTTTTTTCACTCCCACAAATACTATAGTGATATTGTGACTAATACTTTTATTACTATTTTTTTGTAATGGGGAAACATAAACGCCTCCTTATTTTATTACATTGAAAGCTGTTTTATTAACTGTATGTAAACAACTTGCCCTTGATGAATAATGAGAAAGCTATATACTCTCACCCATAAAGTATATGGTTGGGTGGGTTTCTTAGTCACTGGGAACATCAAAGCTGGTCCAGTGAAGTGTTTGTTTAACTACATGCAGAATTTGTTACTATCTGTTACTGTTTGTTGCAAGCAGTGACTCTGCAGCAGCAGAGCTAAACCCAGCCTTTAAATGTTAGTATGAGTTTGACTCGGTCCGGACTTTCTATATATGGCATCATTCAGAGGAATTTATGACTGGGTGTAACTATAAAGCAGCATGACCAGGAATCCCTGGTCAAATTCCTCTGCAGGTCGGTCCAGTCGATACCTTCTCGGTCACCTCTTATGCCATATTTCATTCGTTTATTTGGTGCATTTTTGTGTGCATTAGCATTCTCAAGTCTCCCTGGGACTGTATTATATTGTCAACACATGCGTCTTGCCTCATATAACATGGCTGCTTTCCTGCATTGTCTTTTAAAAAGCAATGGGTAAGCTGGAACATCAACAAAAGATGAAACTACTGACCTGTGACTTAATCCTCTAATCTCTAGTGTGCCGCCACGTTGTGCAACCACAGATTCCGATGCATTATCATTCTGGGAAAAGGGTAAGTCTTTATAGTGGGTGGCTGCTTTTGAACATTAACTGTTGCTCTTTGAATTGGTCGTCAGTGCAAGGGTTTTCCCTAGATGCAGTAACTTAAAATAGGTTGTTTTTATATATATATATATATATATAAGTAATGCACTGCACTTCAAATGTTTGGCTCACTTTTTGTGCACTCTATGAATGTGTATTTATATCAATAGAGAAATTGCAATATTCCTCACGGCCAATAATATGATTCTGAACACTGAACTTTCACATTTTTAGCCTGTAATATGTACCTTGCAGACTTGCTGAGAATAGCCTTCATCAAAGATAGAGAAGGTTGAGTCTATAATGCTAAAGCACGTGGGTCTGAAATCACCAACTTTAGTCCATATTTTCATCAGCCCTCTGTGGTATTCCCCCTCTGAGTCATGTTGTCTCAGTTCTTCATTTCCTAAGGGATTAGCCCCCTGTGACACATCACACACCACACTCACAACCTTATGAAGCATTTTTGTCTCTGCATGTGTTCGGGTTGATTACTGCATTATTGCTCTGTTTTAATTTTTAAACATCTGATTTAATGATACCTCAAGGTGCAGATTCATTCAAGTACTGTGCATTGTGGTTGACGCCGATTATGCATCTCTCTTCTCTCTCGCGTTCTGCTACTTCTTTTTTTGGTATCCGCCATTGTGTGCGAATCCTAATGCGAATCTGGGCCCGCTGGTAGGTAATGCGTTTCTTTTTGAGGAGGGTGCTGGAATGACAGCCAAGAGAAGGGGGGTTGTTGCAGTAAAAAGCTGCGAAATGACTGTAGGTGTCAAAGAGTCACATTTTAACAGTTAATGATGCAGCAGCAGCCAGCTCTGCCAGGCAATAAACTCTTTAATATGTTGTTAATTACTTCTGAGAGATTGGATATTGATTGAAAAGCAAAACGGGTTTAATTATAACCCAAGTGTTAATGTCATCCCAAGTGTTGACAATTTTAGGCCTACGTGAGATGAACTCGAAATGGCTAAAGCCATTCAGTCCTTTTATTTCGGCTTGTTTATTCGCTCTTTGTGACTTGATAGTTGAAGTGTGACCGATTTAACTAGATATATGATAATTCTCACTCATATGTATTGTCAGTTTATCAATAGTATAGGTGATTGTGATTTATACCTACAGTAGAGCAAATAATATAGTTTAGTTCAGACAAACTCCAGAATTCACTATCCTTTATTAAAGAGCCTTCCCATCTGAAAGTTACAATGCATATCCAAAGCAATAGACTGCTACATACAAAGCGATTGTCTCTTCATTTTTTTTTTTTTTTTTAATAATGCAAGTGAGCATTGGATTGTCTGCTGCTGCTCTGAGGTCCCATTGTGCTGCCTGCTGCAGAGAGTCGAAGAGCTTAGCATTTAATTGCCAAGGAAAGGAACAGGGGATTCTGATGAGAAAGGGGGCTTTCAAGAATGCCAGGGACAAATGATTATTTTGCCAGAGCCTTAAGTGCTTTATTTGAGATTCAACAGTGGGCTCTGGCGAATGGCTGCCAGGCTGGCACTGGTCGACGCTTCTCAGGGGAGAATATGTGTTAATATGGGGGCCGCAGGCTCACAAAGCAGTGTAATTGGGTTCGCATGGTTGGTGTCAGGGCCGCGGCACCGCTTCGTACACAAAGGGCACCTCCCAGCCTAGCTGCCAGGGACCCAGAGACAATCCCCCTCCTGATCAGGGTTGTAATTCACTGGAAGGGCTTATTGAATTACTGGAATGCTGAGCGTCATTTTGTAAGGGCCCGCAGATTGCACAATGAGCCGAAGGCCTTGTGTTTGTCAGCGTGTGCAGCTCTTAGTCGCCCGGCTCTGAAAAGCACTGCAAGTGGTGGCAGACTGCTGAGAAAATCTCTCTAATATCCCCAAATGGCATAATTACTCTTGCATAAATTCAAATTCCTTCCTCCCTTTTCAGTAATTATTTGAGTGTATCTGCATCAGAGGTTACAAAGCCTGTTGTCTGTGCTTTTAACCCCATGTGACATCCTGCAGCTGATTAGCCTGTAAGGATTTTTTTCTGCTCTCTCAGTAGGCACTAGTGCAGTGTCTGCAGCTGGAGGCTGATATGCGCTTCAGTCATAAAGGATAAAATTATTTGTTGTACCTTTTCGCTCTTTACATTCTGTATCCGGCAATCTGAGGTCTGCTCAGAATAGTTATATTGTGGTTGCACCACAATAATCATTATTTAGCTCTCTGATGGACTAATGTTTTAGTCATGATGTGTTTGGTTGTTTTTGCTTTAATTTCCCCAATGAGTATATAGATGTTTGCCATTCAATCTTGGTTAAATAGGCAGAAAAAGTTTAACATCCAATAACTTCCTGATACAGCTAAATGAATGAATACAAAAAATCAAGCTATTAAGATATTATGTACACCCACTTTTCTAGGGTTATGGGAGTAGTTCTTTCATAGGGATTTTAATCAAACTGTTAAAAGCAACGATCTAAATGATACAGCTACAGTGACAATCAACTACAAAAACGAGTTAAAAAAGAATTCTTCAACAATTATCATGATATATTATTTTGTTGTCTTTATTTATAAGAACATAGATTTTTTTTATACCTATGGTAGCTATATTTAACAGCAGCGTTCAAATAAGAGATAATGCAGACATTGAATGAAGTAGCCTAATCACTGTACAAGTAAAGCACTGCATAGTATTCACTTCATACATTATTCCTTAAATAAAGCTACCAAATTATAGACATAGACAGTAATAGAAGTATTAGCCTGCTGTCACTTTAAAAGCTATAAAGATCCAAGATAGTGACCTCAAATCAGCTAAAACTACTGAACCAAGGGAAAGTCCTATTAAAGCAAAAAAAAGTGCTTGTTTTGATTCTTGGATTGGTGACATGGTGTTTGTAGTAGTTTTTTTTTTGTGTGTGTGTTTTGTTTTTAAACCACGAATTCCTCTTAAGATTAACATCATGGCTACTGGCAAGTGTGAGTCTCTGTGTATTCATTATGTCATGAGAACAAATGTGTTACTTTGCATTATTCTGTCACTGTTAGTAAAATCTTTGAAATACTGTTGCGTTATGCGAAGTAGTGTGTTTGGCCGTTTTCTCAGTGTTCACAAGAGAAGCCAGATGATGCTACGTTGTCTTCTATATCATTTAATACAGATTAGCCTTTTTGTTAAAATGACTGACAGTGATTTGATACGTCAGTGTTTTTAAAATTTGGTAAATGACAATGATTTTTTTTTTTTTTTTGGTTGACTCATTCTCGCTGTGTGTGCGCATTGGGCGGGAATTCAGTGTCCATTTGTCTTAGCTGCATTTCTGGCCCTCTGTGCCTTTTAAAATCCTGCGGCTTTCACGTTAACCTACCATTAACACGGTGCTACATTTATGATTATCAGCTGCTCGTATGCGTGCAGCTCTCCATTTCTCTCCAGCCAGAGTGGCACTTTGTTGTGACTGGCAGATTAATTATGGAGTACATGCATGCGTCCCCTGTAGACGGCTGAGCCAGGGAGGTGGGAATCTGCCCTCATGTAAAGCAATGAGACGCTGGCGCTTGGAGGACACAGCATCCCGGCCAATGTGTATCTGCCAGACCTCGTTACTGGAACAGGGCTACTCCGACGCTTCGGATCTCCCGGTCTGTGCGCGCTGCCTTAAAGGAGTCTCTCTGGCAGGCCCAAGATCAGCGCTGGCATCCGACAGGCCAGGATGAGCGGCGGTCTCACAGTGACAAGCCCTGATCTGCTGCAGGCTGTAATAAGCTGAACAATGCGCTCGGCTGGCAGTGTGCGCAGCAGAGCGATAATTGACACATCCTAAAAATGCGAGTAACGACTGGGTTATTAATGCTCTCATCCTGGGGGTGGTTTCAATGCAACCATTAAGCCTTTAATGGAGAGGGAAGACTGACATTTAAAAGCTGTTGCTGTTACCTACTTTTCCATTTAATGAAGATGAGTCTTCAGGCTGGCCGCAGCGAACAATTACAGCACTCGACATTCAGGCGCAACAATGAGCCGTTGCTATTTTAGCTATTCTTGTTTTCAAAAATAATTCGAGAGCAGTGCCTGGGGCGTTGGAAAAAATGAGGAATCTCCTTTTTACTCTGGGGCAGGTGAGCGTGTTTCCCACCCCTCCCTGTTTTCCCTTTCATGATCACTAAGACAACACGAGCCTTTCTACATGCCGTAATAATGTTGTTGATGTAGAAGACATGGCCAGAGTTTCGGTTAGGAGTAGAAAAGCCAAGGGCTTGTTACTAGGTTACATCACTGTTGTTGTTGTGAAGCGGTGTGCCAGGTCTTCAGGCGCTGTGGAAGGAGCTCACAGAGAGTGATTCCCCTCTGCCGAAGCCAAGTTACCATCCCCCCGACGGGGCCTTCTCCACCGCAAGTCTGCTTACTAATCCACACATCCATGTACACACACGAGTTTGCTCGCGTTTGTTCCGTAAAGTAAATATTTATTGTTCACGCTTTGACTCGTAGAAACTGCGTCTGAGAGAGCATACGGCGTGCCAAAGCAATTAACATTCTCTTTTAACACTGTGATCGGATGATATTGAGTTTTGGAAGGAGATTACTCCCAGTAATTGTCGTCTTTGAATTACAGTAGGATCGCATTTGCCGTTGTATATTTTACCATGAGAATTCTCAAGCGTTTCTTAATGCACTATATAAAATGATGAATATTAACGCTTAGAGCATTTGCACAGTTGTAAGTTGTTACTAAACCGCTCTCATTGTTTCAACATGGCAGTAGTAGTAAAATCTACCTTTTGCATATAGCTTTTCTTGCATCATGTTTTAATGATCATGCATCAAAGTGTGTGTGTGTGTGTGTGTATATATGCTTGTAACGTATGTAATTTATGCAATTTATTGTTTGTAGAAAACAGTCCATAACAATATTATTTCAGTGCATACTTACGTGCTTTTGAAATATTTCCTTATTTTAAATCTATTTAACTAAAGCATGCATGTAGAATAAATAATACAGAAATATGATCAAATGTAAAAATAATCATTGCATTTTTTTTATTTAAAATAAATAGATTATTAATTAAAGCTGCAAAAGATATTCAGTCAAGACCAGTCAAGAGTGTTTACCTTTTTTGTTATTTGATTAACATAAATGAGCCAGACAGCAGCAGGTTGATGCACAGGTCTAATGTAATGTTACACATCAGATTTTTTTCCCAATTTTTGGTTTAATTAAGACATAACATGTTGTATTTACCTGAATACCAAGACTGCTATGTTTAAATAATTCCATCTGTCTGACTATTTAAGTGCAATATACTACAAAAAAAAACCCTGAATTTTGTATCACATGCTGTTTGAGACCTGCTTTTTGTGCATGTGCACTTCAAGCAGCCTGGTCAGTGCAAGTAACACATTAAGATCTTTTTTGTAGCTTATTGCACTTAATTTAACTGTAACATTAAGCATGTCCTTCAGTACCCTCAGTAAAAACCAAAACATCAGCAACATGTTTTTTGCTTCGAAAGTTCATATGCAGCTTTTTTAAATTGTAGCCTGTGGTATTTACAATAAAACAATGCATTAATATGTATGGTAGGCCTATTTAGTTATTTTTTTAAAATATAGTTATAGATTTATGCATCAATGCAGAATTGTTCATATCGACATCCTAAAAATGCAGCTCTAGTATTAAATGGTTGCATATTTGCTCAAGTAGTAGTATCCAGTAGTACTTTCTTAATCAAAGCAGTGACGTTCATTTGTTGTAATTAGTTCCCAGGGGGCTACTGGCTTTTGTAGACTAAATTGCCTAACCCTGTGGACGTGTGCATAATGGCCACCACCAGCCATATCCCTTTTCCATGCCAGTCAGTGCATGCTTCTCTGCAACGTGGGCCTGTAACCAAGTCATCTGTACAGGTGCCACTGTTAATGAGGGTAGATGTAGGCTGCATTTTACTGCCTGGCACTGCTATGGTGCGCTAATTACCACACAAGCGCTTCTGAGAGCAGTGCATTCCTGGCTGATGTGCATGGAGTCAAAATGGCAGAGGCCCTGAAGCAAGTAGGTGATGCTTGAGACCTGAACCTTTATCTTCAGATTTCATCAATCAGAATTCTTGCAGGGGTACTTACTTGGTTTGTGCGATGGTGATGTGAATATTAAGTGCACAGAATGCCTCATTCTGCATGCATCATTTGGCATTTTTGTAATGTATGACTTTGTTAGTCAAAGCCTTAAAATACCAGTGTGCATTATGCACGTGGCATGAACAGCCTCACAAATATTAAATTATTTATTCCAAGTTATTTCATTTTATGTCCAAATTAACATTTAATCAGCTTTTTTGTTATAAGAGATCTCTGTGTGTGTGTGTGTTTTATAAGTTCACCTAAATTATTTTAGCATTGTTATGGTCACTCTGACCTTCCAAAAAAAACAAAAAAAAACGGATGAGTTCTTAGTTAAAACTTGATGTGAAAGTTTTGAACTTTGCTTCAGTTATTTTATTGTAGCTTTTTGTTTCTGATGCTTTTTAGATATCCAACTTATTTTGATCAATATTTCAAAGTTTTTCTGAGCAACTCTGACTCTACTGCCCAGAGTTTTATCTGCAACAGTCAGCTTTGGTGTTTCTTGTGCATCCATGAGCCTTTTTTTCAGAATCAATGTCGAGCCTTTGGGTTTAAAATGTATTTTGAATGTGTATTGTTTTAAAGCATTTTTAAATCAAGTTTTAAATTGTTTTCATTTATTTAATTTAAGGTCATAAATGTTGCATAAACGTTATAAAATAATAAGCAAAAATCTTTTAAAATACTGAGATGACATTAACATTTCACCACAGGATATTAATTAATGCCATCTACTCTTTTGTATAGATTCTTTTTGTATAGTTCTCTTGTTGATAACTCTGAAAACTGTCACGTAACTGGCTAACAATACATTTAAATTTCTGCATTTTTTCCAGTTCAGGCAGTTTGTTTCAGCAGTACATGGATAGTTGCCTTACCTTTTACATTTATTTGCCTGCTGTCTGCCTGGCATTTCTTTCAGGGTGGTTGCCTGTTTGTTGCAACATGCAGCGGTTTCAGTTTGTCAATGCAGTTTATTTCTGCTTTCTATGTGAAAGTCAGATTGGATGCATGTGAAATCGAGGAGACCACTGCACATAGATTTGATTTAATTTAATTAGCAAGTGCCCAAAGGTGCTGCATGTGAATAGGGGGGGGTGCTAAATTAAAATTTTAAGTTTGCACTTCATACAGCTGGATCAGAGGGCCCGTCCTTGTGCTGGAAAAAAAGCTTTTAAATTAGAGGGTCATGACTCACCTTTATGGAAATGACAGAATGATGAAAAAAAGACAGTCTGTCATAGCACTGCCCTCACAGACATCTCATTTATCAGATTTCAGAGGCTCGAGCTCGCTTTCTGCCATTCTAGAGGAATTTCAATGAGGTTCCCAAGAGAACCGGGGAGATATTTTTAAACTGAGGTTCGTCTGAATAATATGTGGGATATTCCCTCCCCTGGTGCTTTTTTTTCCAGTTGTGTTGACATTTTCACGATAAGAAGTCCTGTGCAAAGTGAAGGTGGATTATGCCGCCCGACCGTATACCTCTGCAACGGGACGGACCTCACTCTTTTGCTGTTATTTTGAGCCAGAGAGGGCAGCGTGCCTAAAACACAAGGTTGTTTGTGGGTGTAGGGTGCAGCCGCACACTGGAATAAGAGACCGTGTTGCAAAACGACGACTCCGAGGGCCTGTTTACAACGCAGAGAGATGAGAGGGGGGGAAGGGTAGAGGGAGATAGAAAGGGTTACGCTACCCTCAGGAGAATTGGAATTCCTTGTGAACCATTCCCCCATTTGGCTGGCAGTTGTGAAAACAATTCCGCAGCATTTACTCAGTTTGCGGCTCGGATTACAGTTGTGTGAGTCAGCTGCAGGCCGGAGGTAGGAGGTGGGCCAGACGGCTTGGCCGGTCTGTGCAGCTCAATGTTTTTTTGTTTTTTTTTTTGTCTGCAGATCTGCGTCTGTTCTAGAGCTTCTCTCCAAAGAGAAATGCTGCCTGTTTGAATGTGCTAATTAAAATGACATTGGTTCCAGCTGGAGTGGTTCTAACTATTGAAGTGTCGGCACGCTTCAGAAGCGATCGCTCATATCCTGACAGTGTCGGGCAATATAATGATCCCCTCTCTCGCTCTTCTCCGCAGGTTTCGTTTTTGAGTGACGCCGACAAAAACAGTGATCTGAGGGAGCCTCTGCATCGTCGCCGCACCGGATCGTCACCCCTCCTTTGCAGCCACTCGACCTGCCACCATGACGTCGGAGCTGGAGAGCAGCTTGACCTCCATGGACTGGCTGCCGCAGCTGACCATGCGGGCGGCCATTCAGAAAGCGGATGCTCAGAACACTCACGGGCCGGGCATGGCTAAGAAGAGCGCCCTGCTGGACCCCAACACCACACTGGACCAGGAAGAGGTGCAGCAGCACAAGGATGGCAAACCGCCCTACAGCTACGCCAGCCTCATCACGTTTGCCATCAACAGCTCGCCAAAGAAGAAAATGACACTGAGCGAGATCTACCAGTGGATCTGTGACAATTTCCCCTATTACAGGGAAGCCGGCAGCGGGTGGAAGGTAAGGGGCGAGGCGCTGACTGTAAGCGCCAGTTAATTTGTCATTATTTGCTTTCTGCCCGTCAGAGACATTTGCATGCACACGAGTGACGTCCCTCCACTTAAATTCAATCAGTGTACCGAATCAGCCCTGAATTTAGTCAGAGGAGACTGCCAAGGTTAATGTGTGAAATTATTCTCATTTCTTATGCTGTCAAGGCTTTTTTTTTTTTCTTTTCCTCGCCAAGGAGCGTTTCGAAAATATCAAAGCAACAGCCACGCTGCTATTTTGCAAAGCGCCATTCGGATCTGTTTATGACCATTAATATTTGACACAGTATCTTGTCTCTCTAGACACAAGAAAATAAAGGCTCTTTTTGGAGACACATGTGTGAGAAGGAAGTGTGTTGATATTCACCCAGCTAGATCCAGCCACACAAGCCATAGAAGAGGAGAAAAAACTGCCTTTCATGGCTTGTATTATTCATGCCAGATGCCTTGATAGAAGTCCATTATGTTGGAGAGAGCCATTGCTGTGTCACCATCTCAAGGAGCATATGATATACAGAGATGAAGCCGTGCTGATTGCCTTTTAAAGAGCGGAGATGGAAATTGATATTAGAATGAGCTTTCCAATCAGTTGACATTTATTGGCAATAGAATCGGTAGCACAGCTTTATTGCAGGCAGACAAGATGTACGTGGTTCATATCCGTGCGAGACGCGTCCCTGTGCGTGCACGTGTGTGTGTATGTGCGCGCCTATCTGTTGGTGAGCATATTTTCACACCCACCACTCTCTTTTGCTCTGCTGTAAAACGGATATTTATGTCAGTGTATATGAGGGCAACACATGATTTTGTAAGTTTAAAAATCATCTTAAAATATGTTTATAGATGCAGGTTTTACCTGATAACTATAATCAAAATAACAAATCAAACTCGTGGCTCCATACACTTCCACCCCCATTGTTGTCTGTGGATTATAGAGCAGGAGAGTTTCAATTGCATATTTATCAATCCTATTTCCTTAAGTTTTCTTCCCTCCAGAAGCATAACGCTATTTCCGTTGAAAAGATTTGTATTTGCAGATTTCAGAGGTGAGTTTGAGGGTCAGAGTGGGGCTTTTTATTTTCTTGCTAGAAATATTGGGCACACTTTGTCCGCGGTACCTGGGAAGAAGCTGTAAGTTAAATTGCTTGCTAGCACCTGTAATGCCTTTTGTGACATCAGCCTTTCTCTTTTCCTTTCCCCTCCCCCCCTCTGCACACATTTACACGGTGGACAGACATAACAAATGGATTTCTGCGTTTTTCTCTGAATTCACTGAAATCGCTGTACAAGGTTGCTGCCCTGACACGTTTAGCGAGAGACGGCTTTCCATTTTGCTGGAATGTAGCCTTTTTTCTAAAGCCTCATGGAAAGAGGCGACCCACCGCTGTTCTCAGTGATGGCCACTAATTGCCACATTCCATCTCTATATCATGTATTGTTACAGCTATTATATTGAGAATCTGGCAATATGTCAGTTTACAAAGGGCCAAATATGCATTCTGTAGTGTGTCGGGGTTTGTTTAAACAGAGTAATGGAAAGTTAGATGATTGGATACAGTTTTTTTGCTTATTTTTTTTGTTTACGGAAATATAAGTTGCAGATATAGCTGAAATCAAAGGCAAGCTGGTCACTCTCTGAAAGTGCTTGCATTTAAATGCATAGTGCGAGACAGACCAAGGCACTGTGCCATCCTACTATGTGATGTGGAAAATGGTTTTCAGGATATCGCAGCACAAACGCATCTCGCAAGCGGAAGAGCATGTACTGATGGGAAAACAGAGCTACGGAGTTGGTGTTAAGAATTGTATAACAGCAATACGAGTGTTTCTTTTAATAGACCAGAGAGCGTGAATCTCACTCCGACCGCCGTTGACTATTATTTTAGAGCGATCCTTTGTCTCTGAAGTGCGAACTGCTATATTTGCACGTTTGCACATATACAGAGCGTGGCTGGGGTGAATGTAGGTCTGTGTGCAGTCATCGCCCTCCATCTCTCCACATCCCCCCTGAGATGTCGGCAGCAGGAATTTACGACCCAGTGCACGCACACGTCTGTTCTCTATGATAATTCTAGCTGTGCCGGAGAGATGAGACCAGGCTAATCCAGGCAGCGGCAACTCATTTAGTCATCTCAATAGAACTCCATTAGCCAACGCTTTTAAGAAACATCAATAAGTGCTGTCAATAAGAATAGATAATTCATCAAGGTCAAAAAATATTAATGCTGTATTAGGAGAGACAGATATGCAGCTTGAGATGAATTTTAGCATATTCTGTCTCTGCAATACTATGAAACCGGTTACTGCAGAGTTGGGTTGTCACCAGGGTTAGAAATTAACTTTTTGTTTTTTTGTCCACAAGCCACAGTGCCTGGTGTAATGCAGAATTTTACTAACAGCTCATGTTGTTATTTCTTTTTTTTTTTAATTTGTCTATATAAAATAAGTCACCATTATGGGAAATTGAACAGGTTTATTTATCTTGTAAAATAACTTTTAGTTTTTGCGTTCGCCCTGTCACATTGGCTTTATAAGGGGTCTCTTTGGATTTTTATAAGCTATCACAGTGTGTACGACTTCTGTTCCTATAGACTACTGGTTAAAAGGTTGAGACCATTAAGATTTTCATTAATATTTTACAAGAAATTCATGTTTATTTCCTCAAGGACACATCACATTAATCAAAAGTGACAGTAAAGACATTTTTAATATTATAAAAAATATATATTTCAAATAAATGGTCTTTTTTATATTTTCTTTTCATGAAAGAATATTGTATCGACCAAAGTACTGGCACTTTTGAAATAGTTAGTATAGAGTTTTTTTTTTATTTTTATTTTTTATTAACTTTTGTAACATTTTTGTAAGGAGGAATGTTAAAATTAATACAATATAGTTCCTTTTTCAGCACAGTATTTTTACTGCAGGCAGGTTTGTATCACAACCCCATAGAGGTTTGAATTAAAGATCAAATTCTTGTATATGATTTGTATCAAACAATCTAGTATTACTTCTTCGGAACAGCAGGGTGGTGTTCAATTATGTAGCCACAACACAGATTCAAGATATTGCTTTGACTGTCACCACAAGAAATAATCCTTCATCCCTTTTGAAAGCTCTTATGCAATATACTCGTCTTTGTCCAGTTCTCATAATCCCAATTATCTGCATGCAAGCTACCTCAGTGTAAAGGGTGAAAGAGCAAATGAGATTAATTTGCCTTCTATTGGGTTGGGAGGCTCACTGTTCCCAGTCAAACCCACTTGTCACTGATGAGATGTTTAATGCTGTCAAGATGCTTAGCACCCCTCACCATCCGAGTTTATGCATTTGACACTGAAAGCTTCTTCTGGTGAAGCGAAAGCCATCGCAACCCACCTGATCCGAGCGTTCCAGCATCCTCATCCCGTTTGACCTCAGTGCACTTATATAGAAGCGGTAACAGAGTGCAACCAGGCTAAACCTACATTTAAAAGAATTAAATGTATGGATGCTAGAGGATTATGGAGGACCCAAGCCACGCGAAAGCTCTTGTTATCCTCCGAGAATTTTCAATCTCTGTTTACACAACAGGTTTGTAATCCGGCCACAGAGCAGGACGTAATCTGATCAGGCACTCAGAAAACGTGCGGCTCTAGCAGATGTGACAGCACGGCCTGCTTATGATGGCTTTGCCACGGCTGCTGCTCCTCAGAATACACAATGCGGTTCTGGCACTTTCTCGCCTAATTGCTCCCTGATGATTTACCAACAGTGCTTCGGGAAGGCCGGGTGATTTTTCAGGTCATCGCTCTACCCGTTTTCGAACCCAAAGTCTGAATCTCATTGTGCAGGAGACTGCCTGTCTGAAGAGCCGCCGAAAATCCCAAGCAGTTCTTGCGTCTTAACCAGTTTAAATATGCTTGAAATGTTTGTTCTTCAATCTCTTCAATCGCTACCGGCATGATATTCTCGCGTTTCCACACCTGCACGCAGACGAGAAAGTGTGCAAATGCTTAATTCCTCACAAACGCCGTAGCCGCTGATGCTCCAAAGCTGTTTCGGCCTGCTCTAATGGATAAATGCGGTTTGGCGAGTTTGAGTCTTGCCCTGTTTAAAAACGCTGTTGGCACTTGTGGAGTGTCCGAACCTTCTTCTTTGATCTCATTATGAAATGCAAATGCTCACCAACCTAAACAGATCAAAGGTTGCACCCGCTGCTGGGCAGCCAACATAATAATGGAAGCCAGGGGCGATTGACCGTTTTTTTTCCTAATAAGTGATTTGGGGGACTGCTTCACCCCCCCAGGGCATTATTTACTTGCAAGCCGGGAACATTATCTCTTAAGTAACTCGATGGCCCAAATCCCAGCTCCCCTTGCTTTTATTTAAATGTGGAAGCGCAGGTATTGCACTCGTCATATCTCTCGACTCAGGCTTGGTGTGCGGGGTTTGGAATATTAAGATGTAAAATTGCTTCAGCGCACTCTGATTTTCAGTTTAATCCTCCAGCAAGGATCATTACTCGGTCGGGCATTTCATTTTTAAACGTCCTCCTGATATTAAATTATTCAAATGCTAAGATACACATAGATAAAAGTTGGCTCAATGTTTTTTCCACCAACTTTTTCTAAAAATAGTTCCCTTTACAGTAAATCAGATTTGAAAATTGTGCAGTTAATAGTGTGCAGTTAATAGGCCTGTTTTGTTGCGTATATTTAGTGCGCAGGCTTTCTGTGTTTTTAATTGTGGCAGCAGCAGAAGTGGCTGTGTCGGTGGTGGGAGTGGTGGTGATTCATGCCGTAGCCGGTTTGATCCTGCTGTGTGGCTGGCTCCCGTGTCAGGAAGCTCCCGCCTGGCCGCCCGCCCACCAGCCTCACCTTGCCCCATCCCACTCGTACCCCGCCGCTCACACGGAGTAGGTGGGCAGAAAGCGTAGCTGCTCACCAGGTGGAGCTGGCAGAGAGGGCACTCGCTACACCTCACAAAGCATGGAAGTTGACTTTGGCAGTGCTTTTGGAAGAAACTGACGTCTTTAATCGCATTAACCAGTACTGCTGTAGCCATGTAACCGGTCTTGATCTGCTATTCCTTTTTCTTTATTTAAATTAAGGGCAGTACTGCTTGAAAGATTAAACGTATACTCTATTGAAAGATTATTAGTATGTGTTCATCTAATACCATTTGGGGTGAGAAAGTAGTTTCTTGTAATGCAATTTACAATAAACTGTAGTATTTAATTTATTCCTGATATGGCAAAGCCTAGTCATCAGTATCTGTTACTCAGTCTTCAGTGTCACGTGATCTTTCAGAAATCTGATTAGGTGCTCATGAATCTCTTATCATCATTTAAAAAGTTGTGCTGCTTAATATTTTTGTGTAAACCAATTTTCACGATTTTGTAAATAATTCATTAAAAAGAACAGCATTTATGCAAGAGAGACAATTTTGTAACTTCGTCTGTCACATTCAATTAATTTAGTACATCCTTGCGGAATAAAAGTAAATATATCTTGTAAGATATATCTTGTGGGTATACTTATAGACAGCCCATGATCCCTACTGTGCATGTAGGTGTATTACTTCACCCACTAAACATCAATCATTTGTCCTTCATTGATTGATTCAACCCCATCTACGGTGATAATGAGGCCTGTTACACAAAGTCAATACCTGACATGGAACATTTAATGCTGGGTGAACTTGGGTGAAATGTCAGCCTCTTTAGCGTTTCTTACTGCTTGTATAATAGCAGCTGCCTTTCCATCAGACACTTGGGGGTTAAAAACAGAATCTTCAAGCAGGCTGATCTGAATGTGTTTTCGAATGTGATAAAAAGGAAACCAAAAAAACCCTAAATGTTAGTCCAATAAGATGCGTGGTTAACATTGTGATGTTTTCACTGTTCTGTGCTAGTCATTCAAGGACATGCTTTATTTTGAATATAGTCTCGTCTGAAGAAGGGGTTGCTATTCTTCTTGCACCTTACTGCTTAAATTTTTTTTTTATGTTTCTGTCTACATATATTTTCACTCCTCCCCCACAGCAATTAATAGCCTTGTTCAGCTTAAGATACTTGTTTTTGCTTTTGTCCGTAATCCACTTTTAAATGAGAAAAAAAAAACCTTCAGCATGGTTATCATGCCAGCCTTTAAACAAGTCAGCAGCTTCCCTCATTCTGGCGAGGATGCCCGGCTCTTTATTAATTGAGGCTGGGATGACCTGAACATGGCCTCTCATCGCTGCTGTGATTTGGCCCCAAGAGAGAGGCGCTGAGCCATGATGAATTTGCGCATGCTATAAATAGAGTCTGGTCCTTGGAATCTGCCTTTAACTCCGAATCTACTCTCTGAAATCTGCTTAAGCTGGAGTTGGACTGTCTGTCGCTGCCGCTGGCATTATACGAAGAAGGAAAAAAATGAATTTGTAATTTTCATAAACGGTTGTGCAGTTCACTTTGAAAGGATTTTCTTCATCTATGATTTTTAATGAATTGTTTGAGATTCTCCTCTTCTCTCTTTTGGGCCTCCATGTCATTGTTTTGAGATAATATATTCCGTCTATAATTGAAGTAATCCAGAGTTCATATATATCTGATGTTATTTTCTGGAAATGCTGAAGTTATTGTTTTATTGCATAGACCTGTTCTAAGATGGGCATATCTTTTATACAGTATATAGGTTTTCTTTTCCGTATAGAAATACATTTAGTACAATTAAAAACTTTAACAACACATAATATAATTTAAATATTATATATAAATGTGTCCTCTCTTATTCTGCTCATTTATTTGTGATGAAATGTCTGTTAATCTAACTCTAAAACCCAATGTAACTGCAGATTTAACTGATCTAGACATTTGCGTGAGGAGCACCTCTTGGAGAAAAAAAGACAAGTGATGTACAGCCATACACAACAGTACTTGCAATTTAAAGCAATTATCCATAAGCTACCCATTTACTTTGCTTACTCTTTAGCAAACCTGACTTTTCCTGTCAATTCTTTTTTTGAGTACTCAAATTTAAAGATTAAGCAGGCCTGCCAAGGCATTACCAGTACAATGCTGAGTTTTAACAATAGGAAATGTGCCATGGCAGAAATGTTTCATCTCATTTTATGCCCATCTGACATGGTTTTAGCAGGCAGGAGCTGCAGACAGAGTGGCACCATGTGTGTGGTGTCACTGAGGATATGGCACACTGCCCAGGGACTTCACATAGAGCTCCCACATCGAAAATGTCATTGAGCTCTATGCTTTTACTATCTGGGTTTTGGGTGACTTTGGTTTGTCTGTGCTGGTAGCTGGGAAGGCCAGGACTTTGAGGTCTAATGAGTTAGACTGGGCTTTTTTGATCCCGTGCCTGCTTTTTTTCCCCCTCCTTTGACTTAAATTCCCGCTAGGAAACAGCAGAAATTACAAGATCTCTGCTTCAAAGCAATATGTGTCTTTTGGATTATTTATTTCATTTTTGCCAGAAACCCAATTTCTGTAATCATCTCGAGATTAGAAAATGCACTTCACATGCCTGGTATCATCATTAGTTTGCCGCTACAGTATTTATGTATCCACAGGCACTGTGTCCTTACAGAATTCACCCTTTACTCATGAGAGGAGAATGACAGTGCCTCCTAGCAGTAGAGCACAACCAATGATGGATGAGATGCCAGGAATCAACGCTGTCTTCTCATCCCATAGCCATTGACAGGCAAAACTCCAGCATCTTTGCATCACTCTGGATAATCGCAGGTCATAGCAGCCATGGATATGACACATTAATTCCTCACTGACGATTGCCTATTCATCAGTGTCAGCACTTTGAATACACTTTTTCCATTCTAATTTATTGAAAAAAACTTTAGAAAAATGCTTGTACAGTAGCTCCAAAACTGTTGGGCCACCGCTGTCATATTGAAGAGCTGTAATTGTATTATAGATTATAGCAAAATATCAAACAAAGTGGCACTTTAAAGTAAAACAAGCACACGTTATAACATAAAAAAAAGAGACCAGTTTTAAATTCTAAAAAAGTAGATGTGTTGTTCAGAATCAACATTTAAACTAATTAGTTATCAGAAATATACAGTGGGTACGGAAAGTGTTCAGACCCTTACATTTTTCACTCTTTGTTACAGTATATTGCAGCCATTTGCTAAAATCATTTTAAGTACATTTTTTTCTTCATTAATGTGCACACATTGACCTAAAAACACAGAATTGTTGACATTTTTGCAGATTTATTAAAAAATAACTTAAATATCTTATGGTCCTAACTATGCTGTGACACTCATGGTTAACTCAGGTGCGGTCCATTTCTTCTGATCATGAGATGGTTCTACACCTTCATTTGAGTCCAGCTGTGTTTGATTATAATGATTGGACTTGATTAGGAAAGCCACATACCTGTCTATATAAGACCTTACAGCTCACAATGCATGTCAGAGCAAGAATCATGAGGTCAAAGGAACTGCCTGAAGAGCTCAGAGACAGAATTGTGGCAAGGCACAGATCGGCATGGAGTTTGCCAAAAAACACCTGAAGGACTCCAATAGGGCTGCACGATGAATATTTTTATCACGATAATGATATTTATGCAATTTTACAGTATAAAGACCAAGCTGTTTTTTGGGCGGAGGTGGTTATCTTCTCAACCACCACCAGTGTGCATCATCCACCTGGATGATACTACATCAGCCACAGGACAGTGGCACTAGTGCGCTCACCACACACCAGCCACAAGTGGAGAGGAGAAGAGAGAGAGATACAGCCAATCAATGGATGGGGATTATTGGGAGGCCATGATAGACAAGGGCCAATGGGAATTTGGACAGGACACCAGGGTTACACCCCTACTCTTTACGATGAGTGTCATGGGATTTTTTTTTAGTCAGGACCTCGGCTTAACGTCTCACTCTCATCCGAAAGACAGTACTCTATTGACAGTATAGTGTCCCCGTCACTATACCGGGGGCATTAGGACCCACACAGACCACAAGGTGAGTACCCCCTGCTTGCCTCTAATATAACAAAGAGTTAAACATTTAAGGGGGTCTGAATACTTTCCGTACCCACTGTATGTATATACATACACACACATACACACACATACATACACACATGTACATACACATAATGTGTGTGTGTATAATACAGAGAGAGAGAGCTGTAGTGAAAAAATTTATTGCAACATAATTTATTTGCAGATTCTACTAGCCACTTGGTTTGATATATTTCTTTAATCTAATGGCAATAATACGCAATTCTTTATAAGCATGTTTTAAGTATACACAAAGTGTACTTTTATGGCCCTGAAATGTCTTGATGAGCTGTACAACCAGGCTGTGTAGGCAGTCGTCTTTCTCTTCAAGGTGACGTGGGCCGCATTGCATTGGAGAGTCTGGTCAGCAGACAGAGAGAGGCGGGCAGAGCTGCTACTGCTGGTTGCCGCCCCTCTAGCCTCTGTCCTCCTTATCAGGGCCAGCTGGCTGGAAGGCCGCAACCTCTTACTGCCAACTAATTGCCTCTGAATTAGACAATTAATGTGGCCTTGTAGAGGGCTGGAGTGTCTGACTAGAGGGACGGCAGTGAGCAGAAGGGTACCTGGCCTCTCCTCACCTCAGCTATGTATTATTTATGGGTCGTTGTGCTTGACAGTTTTACATTAACTTTGCTAATGGACTCTATAGGAGGGTTGTGACTTTTGGTTCTGTGTTAAGTTGAATACAAATGGGGAAACTTGGGTAATTTTTTTTTCTTCCCTTTGTCAAAGCACAAAGAATCTGCTTTTCTCTCTTCTCGACTGCAGTTTAAAGGAGAGCGTTGCCTGAAGGGAAAGCCAGTGTACGAGCTTCAGATAGATAAAGGTGTAAAAGACGGGTCCCTGTCCACCCTCGGCACCCTCTTCACTGCTTCTGCTGTGCGTTTTTGTTGATTGATTGACTGCCTCTGTTGTGTGAGGGATTCTTGTGTCAGTCTGCAGTCATAGATGAATGCCGAGTTTCCCGTGGTTTGCCAAAACTGCCTCTCCGATGAATTTTTTTTTTTTTTTTTTTTTTTTGCCCTTTGTTGGAAGCAAGCAGTGCCGTTGCACCACCGTTAGAGCCGCTAGCAGATCGATTTTGTTTTCAAAGAGCCTAATTGTCGACATTGACTTGAACAGTTGTGTTCTGTTGATCTGCTCGTGCTGATTGTAGGCCACTAGCACAATGAAGTGTTCACATAACAGCCCCTGTCTTACAGTCGCGTTGAGAGATCGGGCTGCTTTGTGCATATGGGAACTGGATGGTCACCTCTGCTCCCCTCATTAGCTCCATTGGCTGTAATAGTGGTTATTGACTGGATGGAGCTTTAAGCACCTGTAATATTAATGGCGGCTCTCCCAGCTGCGATGGATGAGTGTTGCGTTCGCTAGTGGTTCTGAGGACGCTCTTCTCTCTGCGCTTCATCAGCCACTTGTGCACACTGGCCGTTTCAAACTCAGGGTTTGTTGGTGACCCTTACGTATTCAGGCCTATTCCCATTTTGTCAGTTGTTAAATCTAAAGCACCAGTGAATATATTAGTGGTTTTTTTTTTTTGGACATTTGGAGCATACTAGAGGTGGAGATAAAAAAACAAAACAAAAAGGAACAATGTGATATTGCAATATGCTTGTCACAATATGAAACTGGCATACAAAATCTTAATTTTAGTATTTATTAATATGCTTTTCCTCTCTTTTAACAACAGAGGTACTCTACATTTCAATAGTTTGGGGTCAGTAAGGGTTAGGTTATTTTCAACTGGAATGCATTAAAATGATCAATAGTGGCATTCTTTTATTAGGATTTTAATAATGTAGGCCTAATACAGGATTGTTATAATAGTAAAGAAGGGTAATTTTTCCTGTCCTGTTTATCAAAATATTTTGAGAGATGTATATCATGGTTTTTATATAATATTGACATACATAAATATTGGCAATGACTGATATGTTATAATAATCAGATTGTTAAATAAATTAAAATGTATACAAAGAAGTATTATAACAGTGCTTTTTTATTATTAGTAATAAAAAGGCAAACATTATAATACTCTTATAATACTCTTGTTTGACATCAGCAAATATGCATTTGTTTTATTTAAACAAATCTAATGAACCAATGACTTATGAACATTGCATTTTCATTGTTTGCAGAATTATTTCCGTTTGTTAGTACTATATAATCTGTAAGGTCATTTAAATGTCCTCATGTTCTTACATCACCCGAATGTCTTGTTCATAGAAGTCTGATTTTAGATAAATCTTTGCATATTGTTCTGCTTTTAAAGTGTAAAAAGTGTATGCAAGACCTTATACAAGTCCCTATGGTGAGGGGAATATGTTGTTTACTTACTAGGCAATGTATAAAGTAATATAGTGTCTCTTTATTTAAAAATGTAGTAAACAACTCCTAAAATACAACATTCACTCCTGCTTGGACAGACTGCTCACTAACCACTTGCAGTTTTTAAACGCTGTTTGAAGCTAACCACAAACCAATTTCCCCTCCTAGCATTAATATCATCTTCTCTCTGCCCAACTGTCTTCTCATTATCTTCCTCGTAGCCCTGATTATAAAGGGGCATCTCCCACGCAGCTCCTTAACCCTGTGTTTTATCTGTTGGCATGGACCTAAATTATAACATTTAAATGATTTTCCTTCCCACCAATCCACGTGGCATGAAAAGGCGACGACTGTACCTTCCGCTTCTACAAGAAGCAATGTGTGTTGAACTCAGTATGCTGAGTAGCTTTCACTCCACTCTTAGACAAACACTGCTTTTTTTTTACACTCGGTGTCTCTGTCTGACAGCAGTTTTGAGGCAGTGCTGAATAAGGCCCAAAGTGCCATTGTCAGTGGCTGTTGCAGGATGCCGCTCTGAGCTGGCTGATAATTAAGAGGAGGGCCTGACAAATGGCTCTCATCAGATCGCTCATCTGGAACTGAGAGCACACGAAGGCTTTCAGGGAGGATAAACTGGGAGACGTCTCTTTGCTTTGCAATCTTTCATAACCTTCTGCGGCTCTTCCGAGGAGAGTGGAGCAAAGAGCTCTCTCTTTAAAACTCAACGCAGCTATGCCACACATAAGTGCCAAGTTCTCTGTCTGCCTCGGTGAGATATTCCTGATTTTTACTGGACTAATGCACAATGGCTTTTGTGTTATAGAGCACCACCAGTTTGGCGTTACTGGATTTCTTGTCTATTTGGAAGCATTTTTATTGTGATAATTTTATTGTGTTTTATTGCTTTTTGTCAACAGTTAATTTCAGGAAGGAATTTCAGGAGGAAGTTAACTGATTATTTACAATAATGTTCAAACTTTTAGGGTCACTATATCAGAAATCATTCACATTTGCTCATTTGGTGTTTAGTACAACATTTATTATTAATGGCATTTTAATGACATTTTGGATTTAGTAATTGCATCTAGGGCTGGGCGATATCAAACCTATATTATGCGCATCTCGTCAGTAAAGCCGGTTCTTTGATTAGCGGTAACTCTCCATCAGCTGTTTTCAAATGCAGCTCCAGCTTATGAACAGAGCCATAGATCATGAAGATTTACCGCTAATCAAAGAACCGGCTTTACTGACGAGATGCGCATAATATATCGTTCGATATATATCGCCCAGCCCTAATTGCATCATTGCTCAAAAATTCCTTTTTTAAAAAAGTCATTATCTCAAACTATCGAATAGTAGTGTACATTGTATTTAAATTTGATTTTAAAATCTTGCCACCAAAATCTTGCATGCATTCTCACACTGCGCTTGTTTTGGTAGTGTTTATTTAACCTTTTGGGTCAATTTAGAACACAGGAACATATTTAATGACTATGCTTTTATAAAAATAGTAGTTTGTAGAAAGCCGTTGCATAACGTAATAATTTTCCAGGTCAGGACAAAAGCGTTAGTTTAAAGATTGGACTTGAAAACTGGTTAACTGTATATGATGCTTTTACACATAGCACTGATTGACTTTGACTTTGATTTTCCTTTTGCCATAACACAATTAATAGAGACTAAATTTGCCAAGCCCCAGGCTTTTAACTCACTTTTTCATGTCTAATATGCTGAATAATATGTTATTATTATTATTCTGGATATTATATTATATTATATTGTATTATATTTATGTTTAAGTTATTTTAGTGACCATTTGCTTTGTAAACATGAAGTAAAAACTAGTTGTTTTAAAATTCTTAAAGCATGTTCCTGGTCTTATAAATCCATTTATCCAATTTTTCATGGTCCAATCTCTTCACCCATTTCTGGTTTGCATAATAAAGGAAATGCTTTACCTTATTGGCCGTTAACTGTGTCCCGTTTCAGGTGCAAGTGTCTAGCTGCAATTGATGTAGAAGGACACATTTCTTTGTTTTGTCTACCGATCTCTACAGAGTGCAAAAGAATTCAGTCAAGCTAATCCTCTGAATGACTTCTCTCTAAACCAGAGCAAGGCAGGATTCTGTGGAATTTGGTGTTCTTTAAGGTTGCTAGAAAATTATGGAAAAAGCTCTTTTGTTAGGCTTTCAACATTGAAGTATGAACATGCCTTCCTAAAAGTGCAGTTTTATAGGACATTAAAAACTCCAGACAAGTGCCGTTTTTGAGTTTTTTTTTTTTTTTTTTTTACCTATTAGTCAGAATTACACCACTGAATGTCTTCCGCAAACATTTTAAATCCTTATTAAACGGTTGCTGTTTTAAATTGGATTCTCTGCTGTTAATCTAAAGTAAGTACTGCAGCCTTGAACACATGTAGAAAACGATACAGAGGGTTTTGAAATCTACAGAGAGAGGTCAGGTCATATGAAATGGCTCAGGTCTTAAAGCGCTATTTGCTTTAAAAGCACCTTGGGTGACAAAGACATCCTAACTCGGGAAGAAAATCTGAATGAATAGTCCTCTCTTATCTCTTTTTGAACTCTGGTCACACAGTTGGAGACTGATTTTTGTATTTCTATTGAAAACTTTTCACAGTTTAGTTTGCAAAGCCTAGCGAAGTGTTTATGACAGAGCTACAGCTACACAATATAGAGGAGGAAGTCCATTTGGTAGACATTTATTGCCACCTTTACCACCATTCACCTCCTTTTATATAAGAGGATCATGCAGCCACACTCTCAAGATGCTCAAAGGGGTTATTAAGGCTATTTATTTATTTTCATCAGCACTCTCGTGTCTTTTAAAGAAATACAGAGACTTGCACTTGATATTTGACATAGTCCCTGGCTCTGTCCTCAAGGCTTCCTCATTCTTTGATAGTTTGGTCAAGATAAAAAAAGTATGAAGAAAAAAAAAAAAGGACCAGCATCATCATGCATGCATTGTCTAGTATCTGTTCAGGGCTCACTTACCATGGTACTCATGTATTATTAGTCTTATAAATTAACATGCTTTACATGAAAGATGGGTTTAATTTAAACTTTGAATTAGTCAGTTCCCCAAGGTGTTATATTACTTTGTACAGCATCTGCAAATTTTAATTATGACAATACTTCACAGAGTCCACTGCACACGGTATTACATCATGCTTGTATTGACCGTGCCGCTTCTCAGCTCGTTTTCGTTGCGAGCTATTCAGATCTTGGTGTAATGGGGCTCTTTATGTTTATTGTGGTTTTCACCTTGGCATTCATTTTTGCTGCAGCTAGCAAAATCTTCATGTTTTATTAAAACAACGTATAAGCGAGTAAAGATCAGAGATGGAATGGGCTTTAAAAACGTTGCATGCCAACACACTGCTACTAGATGCCAAGAGAAAAGAGATCAAATACCTTTGAAGTCCTTAAAAAATGAAGTTGAGAAATCGTTAAACTAGTCGTCCATTGCTCCTCGACTGTGGGCTGCTTGTCTTGAAGCTGAAGTTAGAAATGCCGTTTTGCTCAACTTTGGTGTGTTTTCTCAAGTGATTGTCAGACGTTTAAATGAAAAAGAACTTCATAATTTATTTATTTTTTTATTTGCAATAGGTATATGTGGAACATACTCGGGTATCACAGCCTATTTACACTCTTAAAAATGAAAGCTTTATATTGGCATTGGTGATTCCATGAAGAAACTTTAACTTTTAAAGCTTTTTGGCTA
>JAUMHP010000060.1:10468878-10502948 GCA_032361065.1 Enteromius trimaculatus
TATATATATAATTAATTGCATTAACAATGCTAGCAGTTTAATTTAAAATTTGTATTTATAAAATTGCTTATATTCGTAATTCAGCTGGTTAATCCACAAGTTATCTTGAACTAACAATGAATCTGTTCTTGCAGTATTTGTTCATAATTAGTGTTAATTTAGAAAGCTCATGTATTTTAGGGATGCACAATATTATCTGATCAATATCAGAATCGGCAGCTTAGCAGTCTAATGCCCACTCAGTAAGTTTTTACACTCAGTAAGAGTTTTAATTCCGTTGGCCTGCTTCTAATGAAAAGAAACTGATTAGATTGTGTTTCTGATAAAATATCTGAAAAAACATCGGATTGTGTTTCTGATAAAATAATGTAGTAATTGACGCCATAAAATTGTAAGTGTTTATATTTTGATTTAAAGGTCAGCTTTAAACATCATGACACTTAAATTAATTTATACTGATTACTTGATTAATGTGTAACATTAAACTATTATGAGCTCTAAAAGATTTTAACGTTTTTGTTTTTTTTTACAGCTTTTTTTACTAAAATTAAAAATAATTATAATTAATACTGGTATCAGTTATTGTCAAAATGTTTAAAATTGTTGGCATATCAAAATGTTTAAAATATGAATTAATGTTAAACAATAACATTTAACTATATTTAATTATTGCTGCCCAATTCATTAAATAAAGGTGATGAAGGGAACCTTAAAAACATAAATGGTTGCGATGAAGTGACATAAAATATTTATATTTCATTGAAAAACATTATTAATTTTAAATATTAATTTAAAATATACAGCGTTGTAAATAAAGGGGAAAGCAGAAAACCATGAAATATTGCAAATTTTTGTCCACAGTGGTGAAACTAATATTAGTTGTTTTAAAAACAACAAAAAAACGGTAAATTTGAACCATACAATTACATGTACAATACCTATTTTGTATGCCAATCAGTATAGAGTAGGGATGTAATGGTGTTGTAAATACCGTCGTACCGCAATATAATTTTTTTTTCAATAATACCGTGGTCACATTACTCGATAAAATTATAGATCTTGAAAAGTTTGCACAGGCGAACGGGAAGTAGCGGGAACTACCCGCTTTCAGTTAAAGTAGATATTATGTTGCTTTTAACTGTTTTACATGAAAATATAGCCAAAATCACAGCATAACCATTGTCTATACCTTATGTGTACTTGGTTTCATTATTATGAATTATAAATATAATTATACAATGATGTCATCTAGCAATCTAACGCGGGTTTTAAATCAGATGTGTGGAAGATTTAATCATTTTTTGTTATTAATATAAGTTCCTGTTTCAAAGTTTATAGATAGATGGCTAATGTGTGTGCCATGGATATGTTCAGTGTTCATGTAAAGCACTTTTTTTGAGCCTCTTAATTTAGTTTATTTTTTATGTAAATGATTCAATAAATACCGTACCGTGCCATTCATACCGAGGTATTACCGTACCGTGAAATTTTTATACCGTTACATTCTACACCTAGTATAGAGCTTAATATTTATTGGAGTTGGTGTCTCTCTTTGGGTTAGGATCACCTGAAACTGATGGTAATACCAGTGCCAGAGTTCAGGTACAGCTCCCGTGTGATGCCTTCCTGTTACTCATTTAACAAGGGGCCCCCACATCTTAGCGCCTTATCAGCTCCAGCCTCTCTCACACTCTGTCATGCTGTCCTCATCGCTGTGGCCGAGGGTGAGGGATTCTCCATGCTCTAAGTGGATTAAAACCTCACTGCATCCAGTTCCAGGCAGCAGTCGCATGGCTTGTCTGTCAAAGGTGGTGAATATTTTTACAGGTTTAGTCTGCGAACTGTATGGTGTGTTCCAGCCCGAGTCCAGTTAAGAGAACCGTTTGTGCCTCCTCTCACCACGTACATGGAAAAACCAGCTCCAGCATCTTCCCACACCCATTACAAACACAGTCTGCCAACGTGCTACATTCCCTAACGTGTGTAGAGATATTGCAAGCTTAAGAAATGCCTGTGTACGTCTCTGTGTTTACAAAGGGCTTGTCAGGAACTGCAGTGGCTGAGGGAACTTGAGCGTGGTTTGTGGAAAAGCCCATATGTCAAAGATATTGAATGAATTTGAGACCGAGAAAACAAAATACTGTATGGGATGGGTGGGAAGAAGGAAAACTGCACTGAAGTGACACACGGTGAATAAGCAGGAATGCTGGGAATTCCAGGCTGTGTTTGGGATGTCCTTGCGTCCTAGAGTTTTGAAACTCTACTTTTTGTTTTGCTCGACCAATCAAACTTTTGCTCTCGAAATCTAAACAAAAACACCCAAAGCAAGCATGCATACAGTACACATGAGATGCAGGTTAGACTACTGCGTCTGGGCATTTAGAATTCATGCTTTCACAATGTGATTTAGTCTATAAAAATGCATTTAGAATGAAAATGTCAGATAAATTCATATACTTTTGTATGCTTTTATATTTATGTAGTCTGATAATCAGAAGTTAATATGAATCGACTTACATTTTAGACACAACAGTTCCTGTTTTTGCTTAATTTCGTCACTGTAAATAGTTCCAAACAAAGTCAAAGCAGAATTGTTTTGTGTCTCTTAGCAACATATGACAGTGTTTCATTACTGAATCAGTCAGCTGTTTGAACGGCTGAATGAATGACTCTGTTGAATGAATGTCTCTATGACTCACTCATACAGTGACATGCCACCTTTTTTAACATAAAAACATTATTTATGCATTTGTAACTGCAGGCTAAACGGTCTGTGTGTTTGCATCTAAATGACACTTGAGATGCAGCTTTTGTGCATTGCAAACAAAGATTTTATTTGATTGGCAGCAGCCTTATTAGTCCTACTATTTGAATTTCTTGATTAAAATAAAGAATTTATCACATAAGATGGTGCATACATTTGATTAATTTAGAAAAATGTAAAAGCAAAAAATGCCCATAATAGATAAGTTTATTTAAACTTATTGAAAAAATTATTTTGTATTACTCCTGCAGACTATGCACAGAATATGAAGAATATCAAAAGCTTTGGGAATCAGCTGTCCATGGCTGTTCTCAGCCTTATACACACGGACGTTTTGACTAAACGTCTGATGCATATGACACGCTTATCTGAAGTTTAGAGTTTAGAAATCATCATCGGATTGGTTGACTTGTACGGAATTTCCAGGAGATCTCCAGACAACATGTGCATTAACCAGTTGAGTTACGAATTTTTAAAGGTCTCATGGACGGGCCTTGGCCAATGAACGCTACCATGTATTCCAGACCTTCAACCGTTGGTCCGAAGGTCTGGCTATGCGAGACTAGTCCAGTTCTAAACCTGCCAAAATACCAGCACAATAACCCCCAAAATATTTTAAAATGATCATTAGCTACAAAATTCCAGAAAGTTTTGAGAGTTTTTATTATTACCATCACACCTTTATTGCATATTGTATTTCATTGTTCATATGTTAAGCTTTTCAGTTACAGCACAATAATAGCCTGAAATGAGAGAGATGCATATACTGTAGCTGCTCTACCATATAGAGGACCTTTACATCGAGACCTTCAGATGTTAAAATGTGTTTTATCTTGTAATCAAGTCATCATCGGTTTCCTGGCCAACCCCCTCCTAATTTAAAGTCTCCCTCTGTGTCGTGGTGTGTCGAGTGAGGATGTCAGGCTGGATTTGCGGGCACTGATGGGATGGTTCTGCTGTAACCTGGGCTCCCTGGGCTGAGCAGGCGGGGAACTGCGGTACGTCCTTGATGAAGAACTCCGCTGCGACACGGCCTGTCCCTTTGACTCACGCTGAGCGCTTGATACTCGAACGAGGAGGTCAGCCTGACCCACTTTCCTCCGCCTGTCCTTCTGTCATGTTGGGAGAGGTGGGCGAGAGGCCAGGGGTGAGTGGGCGGATGGGTGCGCTGACTGTGAGCGAGCCCGTTTGCATGAGGGGGGGTACGAGATAGTGCTCCCGCTGTGGAACACAGGTACATCTCAGCCCACCGAGACCGTAATTGACAGGCTCCGTGTCTGACCCTTTTAATGTAGCTCCTCATCCTCAAAGACTCCTACAGCTCTCTTCCTCCTCCTCTTCATCACTTCACTGCACTGCGGTTCTTCAGAGCTCCAGCTGTAATCTATGCAATCAAGCTTAAGACATTCAGCAGCGTTAGCTGCACGTCATTTCATGTGTTGTGGACTATTTTTTACACACTATATGTCATCTGCAATGTTCAGGAGTGACATTCTAACATTTGGTTCTACATGTGCGTGTCAAGATGCCGTTAGACAGGAAGTGCTTGTTAACATTTAGTGGTATGTAAGACAGACACAACTCTTCAAAAAGTAAAACTAATTTTTCAGTTTGAACGCAGGGTCGAAGAAGAAAAATGGGTGTGTTCTGTATGTAGTACACAGAGAAGCGGGCCTCTCTGCTGAATTTAGACAGGATGTGTGTCCTACCTTAAGTGTGCAAAGATGGAAGGTTATTTAGTTATTTACTATTATTAGTATTGTTAATATTAGTGATATTTTTGTTTATATTTATTGAATAGTTTAATATCATAAACATGCATGTCATAAATTACGTAGGCATATGTATCTGAATATAAAATATGGAATGCATGCATATATTTGTTTAAATGTTTGTAATCTGATAAGTTCTGTTACAGTTTTAATTAGTAATATATGAATAATAATTATTTATACCATCGTTTAAACTATAAAATGCATGTATTTATAATTCAAATATTTATATTAAAATATCTATTATATATGTGATCAGATATATAGGCATTCTGATGATGTTCATAACATGCATTGGGTTTGGTAGCTTTCACTGTACAGCGTCCATCTGATAATGAGTGGGCTTTTACACACACAAGCTGTCACACCTTTTGGTCATTCCTTTTCCTTTCTTTTTCACACACTCTCTCTCCTTCTCTCTCTCTCACTCACACACACACACACTCAAACTCAGTGTGTCAGAATGGCAGCTGGCCCTGCGGCTCTCCTGGTTAGTTCCCCTGATAGAGAGTTGGAGACAGACTGGACTGGTGCAGTAGTGCTTATTAGCCGTGTCTGTCTGCAGGAGTCCTGCTGAGCCAGCCTTGAACCCTCCGGCCCCCAGCAGAGAAAGAGGGAGAGACAGAGTAGAGAGAGGGAGGTTAAAGCAGTGGAGGACAAAAGCGAGAGCGTGACAGCCAGGGAAAGAGACCTGCCTGTCTGACCTGCATGTCCACTTAGCTAGTTGCCACCTAACCTGATAGGTGAACACATTGTTGCTTTGAACAAGAAAGTGATCCGTTTCTTTTATTCTGTGCAGATTATGAAACCCTTGATCTGAAGCATGTTCATTTGATGCATACTTATAATAGTAATAATAAAAAAATAAAGATCTTGCTTCATCTGCTTACTTCGACATGTCATTCTGTTTTATCTGTCAAGTACTCAAGCATTCAAAATGGGCAAATTGCACATTATCCCATAGCTGGCTTAAATAGTTGACGTAGTTTATTTATTCCCCAGGGAGAGAGAACGTGACGTTGTCTGCGTGACTAACCTCAGATATTGCAGCGTCTAGAGTTGCTGTGGCTGCTAAAGTTTTAATGCTCTACAAGATTAGGGTCTGTGGACAGATGCAGCGGGTTCAACAACGGTTATAAACTGCTCTGACCCGCCTTTGTTTTTATGCTTGCATCTCAGGTTCGGTCTTTCTGGAGAGCTCACCTTTATTGCCACTAATAGTTTCAGTACTGCTGACGCAGTCAGAGACTCCCTTACATTGACGTGTCATTCCCTTCGGTCCACTGTTAAACATCTAACATGCACCTGCAGTCAACTCTGATCGGCCCAGTGGAAACGGACCGTTATTGCCCTCATTAGATGTTATGCGGTAGTTATTTCACACAAATTCATCACATATTAACCTAGACTGTGTGTTTGCTTAGCATTTTCATCTAATCGCCTCTCTCGTGAGCATTTCTCTCGCGGTAGGCTCGTTCCACACCAGACCAGCTCATGCAAAGATCCCAGAGCTTTTATATCACAGCCATCTGTCAATACAATTTGGTCAAATGATTTCAAAACCTGTGCGTTTCTAGTGTCTTAAGCCAAGTGGCTGGCTGAGCTCCAGCTGGAACGCGCCAAGCATTAAGGCATGATGTGCGTTCAAGCCGCCTCCTGCTGATTCATCCCTCACATGCTGCAAAATTACCTTTTGCTCATTAAAGAATTGTGTAAGTTCAGAAAAAAATAATTTGCATAATTCATTTCCCCCCGAGGAACGGGATGGTTAATTAATTACTGTGCTATTAAACTATCTCTCTTTTTATTCTAGATTAACCTCAGGACATCCTTCATGTATAGGATTTTTTTTCTGTCACATCAGTCTGTTCATTCGGACATGTCTGGGAATCTCAGAAGTTATGAAAAATCTCTGTAGTTAAAAATAGTTGAGTCAGGGGTTTTTATTATTGAGTTTAGGAGTCTCAATATTCTGCAATCGTCCTAATCGTCCTGCAATTTTTATTTTTTTTTGAGGCTGTCGTCTGCAGCAAGATGAATCTCTTTAATATATTTCTTTGGCCCGGTTGCTTTGCATAGTGCAGAAAAGATGACGCAGGCTCTGGGTTATAATACCCCAGTGTTTTATTCATATTCTCTTATTTGTAGGGACTCTACATGCTCACGATTGCTATGCCGCCGTCTGACAGTGCGCTATAGGCTGCATGTAAATGAGGGTTTTAGGTACTACTGTAGTGCAATATCATGCGGGTGTCTCATTAACCTATAAACAAGCTAAACACTTCTCTTTCTCCCTTTCCTCCTACAGAACTCAATACGGCACAATCTCTCGTTGAACAAGTGTTTTCTCAAAGTGCCTCGCTCCAAAGATGACCCGGGAAAGGTAAGCGTTCTCTTTTTCCTCCATATGTAGTGCTGATTTATACAGAAATGCAAGTTTTGTGCATTGGCTAAATACAAAATACCACTTCCAGAGCAAATTCGGCCGTTAAAAAATGCATACGTATCCTTGTGAAAATAGATGAGAGTGAGCACTCGCAGTAACGTTTTAAAAGCGCTCTCCGGAGCTCTCTCAGGGAAAGGAGAAAGCACTTCAGCCCGGCACTTACTGCACGAGAGGGGGGAAGACCACCACCTGCTTCTCCTCAGTCGGTGTACCGCTAGCCACACTCGCCAAAGAACAGCACAGACTGACTCACGTGTAGGCCAGAGTACAGAGCGTTATGCATCTCAAAATAAGCATGCACATCTGATAACACGCGTTTATTTAAAAAAAATGTATACAATGTTGTCAGTGCATCAATACAGCATCGATAAACCTCGGTTAACCTTTTTTTTTTTTTGTTGTTTTTTTATTCCATAAAGCACCACTGACAAAACACACACACACTTTTTTCTCTGTATCCTCAGCCATCTTGTGCAAACGCGTTCACGCACATACGCTCACAGCGCGACATAAAGAGAAGAGCCGAGGCATGCAGGGGATGGGGACTGAATGCTAATTTCATGTTTTGCTGTAATCCTCTGATATTGACACTCTTGGGATGTGCTCCACTAAATACAAAATAATCTATCGCTGGATGGATTCTATTCCGAATGCACGGCCAACATGCTTGCATCCCAAATGTTCAATTTGGAATTTGCCTCCTTCCACACAGCCCTCCCCCCTGGAAGGAGAACTTCAAAGCTGTGCGGGGCTCTCTTGATATGTTCCATCAATATTGTAATACGGCAGGAATATGGACCCTGCTGTTTGTGCGAGATAGTAACTGAGGCGTGCTTCTCTGAGATGGCAAAAGCGATTGTTCACTTCACCTTTGTGATCCGTAGCAGCTGCTGAGAATGAGGAAGGCCGAACTTTGGGGCAGATACAATCACGTTGGCCCTTGAGTAGACTTCTGGTCGGAGAGGTCTAGCATTGAGACTGTCTTACACAGTCCATATTGTAAGGAAGTTACCATTAAGCCACTTCAAAACCCAGCACATGCATATTTATGTTTGTATTTTTTAAGAAGTTTGCTCACAATGGCTGCATTATTTTCCTGAACTTTTGAATAACAGTAAATTTATATCTTCCTCATTTTAATTTCCTTTGGATTAAATGTCTACCAAACCTGTAATGTGCTATCAAAGGTTATAAATGTATTAATTTAAAACCATTATATTTTCCATTGTTTAGGGAGGTATATTAATGGTCTTTTAGTTTATTATCTAAAGAAGTAACCTCGACACAATCTTATTGTATTGCCCTGTATTTCAGATTCATGTAAACTCTCCTTTCATGGATTTCTTTAAACGTTGCTTTCTCTCTAGGGATTGTGTTACAGCCTACAGATACTCCCCTCCCAAGGGCTTTTAGTTTTTCAAGATTTTTCAGCTAATTAAAAGGAACGCTACTCAGCCTCCCCTTCCACAGTGAAAGTGTCTTGCAGTAGTTTTAATTTAAATTACATCTGCTAGGTGTAACAGACTGCCAGCATTCTCAGTCACCTTCAGCTGTCCTTCATCGTCACATCAATTACAGGAACATGGTTATTTAGATTGAAATAAAGAACACTAGAATGTTTGTTACAGGAAAATTGTCGTGCATGTTATGAACTCTGATGGTTTAATGTTGGAATATAATGCGTAAATGGTAATGAAAGGTGAAGATCATATTTCACCATTTGTTAAACTGTTTGAGAGTAGCTGTACTTATCTAGTCTGTTTATTGTGTGGGAGCACTCACTACCTTTAACATTTAACATTTTTAAGCTACTCGTGCTACATTAGAATTTATAAAGAAAATGAAGACCCTTTCACATCAGCGTACCTCTCAGCTCGAGTGGCATGCGCTGTTTATTAATTTGCATAGAATAGATAGTATGTACAGTATGATGATTTATTCTCTGATGATATGTAATTTAATGATATGTAATGAAATATATACATACACACACACACAAAATAACCATTTAACATTAAAGTATAAATATACTAGGGCTGTCAATGATTAATAGCATAGAAAATAAATTTGTGTGTGTGTGTATAAAGTATGTGCCTTCTAAAAATGTAAAATTAGAGGAGGCTAATGTCTGACTTTGGTTGACTGCTAAAAAGTGATAAGCGTTTAGAAATGTTCAAATTTGAATGCCTGGTTTACCATTTGATTAATGTTAATTGTGTCTCATTCTCTAATTAGGCTGGTTTTAGTACACTGCTTCCAAAGCCAAAAAATGGCATGTTAAAGTAAGGTGGGATCATGCTGTGAGCATTGCCATTGGTCAGATTGTTTTGGAGCTGTCATCACGCTTAGCTAACAAATGGCTGCAACAGCCGTGTATTAAAACGGGGATAATGAGAACTTTTCTTAAGGTAGGGTAGGGAGGCTGCAAAAAAATGTTCGGTCACCGGAGCTTTGCTCGTTGCCATTCCGTAGCTTCTAACCTGTGCTGTGTTGCACTTTAAATGCAGAAATTTACATCATTTTATCAATATGTCTTTGGAGGCCGAACGTTTGAGGAACCTGAAGCATGCTGTCTAGACAAATCCTTTGGTGATTTTCAATTATTCTCCTTGCTTAGGTGAGCGCATGAGCTGTGCACAAGTAATTTTGAAGGTCTTGATCGCACCCTCTCTGGACAATTGAGATCTTATCCCATTTAATATGAAATATTTTAAAATAAAACTCAAGCCTGGAGGTTAATTTCTTTTTTCTTTTTGCCTAACTTCGTGGTCAGAGTTGCCTTTAGCTTCTGGGAAGAGCAGCACTATTGAAAAATAAATTGAACAGGAAGAATGCAAAGATAAATTATTCAGCCAGGGTCTTGGGTGCTTGGATACCAGCAGCCCCAATCCAAGGTGTGCTATTTTCTGCCTGATTATCAGAGCTCAGACCTGACCAGAAATCCAACACCTCTGTGTCCAGCCCTGAACAGGAGCAATCGATAAACCTGCGGCTGAGGAAGAGGGGCTTCAGGAGGGGCTTAACATTTTACCTGCCTCTGCCAAGGCTCAGGAGAAATGCGAAGCGAGAGAGCGAGCGCAAGAAACGACTGTAGCAAAAGACCCAACTTCTTCGCACCTCAATATATACGTTTTTTCGACGTGAGGGGCTTACAAATGAGCCTGCTGAAACTTTGATGAACTAAAAGTTGCGCGTGTTTGACGGCGAATGCGCCCAGTATCTGATTACAAAAGTTTCTCTCGGAAACCCTGCTGATTATCACGCTCTGCTTTTCAAGAAAGTTTTATTGAATGCCTTTTAAATTGATCACTATTTTAGAGTGTGATGACATGCTTTGGGACTAATATTCCGTCCTCATCCTGTTTTTAGGGATCGTACTGGGCAATCGACACAAATCCAAAGGAGGACACGCTGCCCACACGACCCAAGAAGAGGCCACGGTCTGGAGAGCGGGTGAGTGAAAGTTTGTTTGTGTCTGTGTGTGTATATATATGTGTGTGTGTTTAAGTTTATGTGTGCACTCCGAGACCCCCTGGTGGTCGGCTTTCAGACATACAGACTTTTTCAAGCCAAACTCAGCTCATTACTTCGAATCCGGGAGTGATCAAAAAGCAGAAAACAGCAAGTGTCTCATTCTGCCAGTTCAAGCTCAATGTCTCTGATTTGCAGCATCACTTTTCTTGACCCTGTGGTTGCTTAGATTACGGTTTAGTTGCCTCTGTGATTATGACTAGTAATATTATGGCTCCTCATTCTCCATAATAAAATTCGGAGGTCCCATAACTTTATTTGTGTTATTCCCGTTATTTGTGATTTATTTATTTATTTATTTATTTTTGCCCAATGAATATAATAAAAAAAAAATTTATAAAATAAGAGCTTTGCATAACGAGGAAAATCATTATCCGTTTAGTATATTTTACTTGGAGGCAACTTCTTTTATTGATGTTTTTAAAAACAGGTAGAACATCTAAGGGGGAAACTGTTTTTGAAGGGTTGCATTATGCAAGTTATGAGTTTTTCTCTTATTTAAAAAATTTGAAAAGGATTGTTGGCCCAAAAAAGAAAATGTACTCAAAGTTGGTATATTTGAATACGTTTATTTCTTCATTGGAGTAGAGAAATTCAGAGAAATTTAGTGTTCCGTCACTTGCTCAATGGATACTCTGCAGTGAATGGGTGCCGTCAGCATCACAAGTAGTCCACTCAAACCCAGTCCATTAGTTAAAGTCTTTTAAAGCAGTTATTTGAAGTAAAAACCTCAACTGGAAATATTTGTTTATTGCAAGCACACATCGTTTGTGCTTTACTGGAGTCGTGTAAATCACAAAAAGTATTGTTTTAATCAGCTGTTTGTACTTGCATTCTGACATCACCCATTCGCTGCAGAAGATCTATTGGCAAGCAAACAAAGTAATGCTAAAATTCTTCCATATCTGTTCTGATAGACACTGCCATGGAAATAGAAATCATTTTACCCAAGATTTGTGGTTTTAGATGAGTCTGATATTAAAATAACTCAAATATAATATATAGATGCATTTGCTACAGGGTTATATGATTCACAAACAAATGGGTAAAATTTTTAAATACATGTTTAAAAAAAAATTGTTCTTATATGTGGTTAAGATCACTTATTAGTCCCTACTGTGAAAAAAAAAACTGATTTCAGTACGAAAAAGGGTTACAGGTGTAAAAATCTTACAGTTGTCAAATTCATCTAAACTTTAATGGTCAGCAGAAAAACTTATAATTTCTTCAGAGTATGTGTTGATAGCTCATTGTACATGTTTTTTATCTTTTGGAAAGAGCAACAAACAAAACCAACCAAGCAACCACACAGAAGATTTATTGTTTATGCAGTATGTATTAGTTTTGTCATAGAAGCTTCTTTCCAAAATAAAGATATTGCTTAAGTCCCTTTTTTGTTTTTTCCATCGGTATTATCTTTCAGACAGTCTGCCTTAGCATGATGCTGCCTGTATTTGGTTTTTGCTTTTTTACAAGGCCAGAAATATGTGACAACATGGGCTTGGTGTGTTGATGGAAAAGAATGAGCCGGGACAGAATATTTCCGGGACAGAGTCAAGAACACTGGCTTTGTTTCATGTCTGAGTCTGTGCTTTATAGTCGTGCCGCGCACAGGTTTTCTGATTGCACACTCATATCTTTTTATATAGCTGTCTCAATCAGTGTGGCTCAGTTTATCTTGTAGAGGGGTCCAGCTTATTAATAAACTGTGCCCCAGGCAGCCTTTACATACGTTGCATTCTGCAGTCATTTTTTAGCAAACATCAATTAATGCAGAGTTTCTGCGCTGGTTATTTTCAGCCAGAGCTTTTTCCTTCCATTATTTATGAGCAGTGCTCACCGGCATATACAACTCGGCTGCACTCGACGCTGGCCTCCGAGGTTGACCTGGCTCAGAGGCATCTTGCATCATTTTGTCCAGCCCTGCGTTGTGGATAGGAGGCAGGCGAACCGAAAAAGTTCAGCTATAGTAAGAGTAAGGGGCGGGAATTGAAGACATGTAGACATATAACCATGACAGGAAACTATATAAATGAAAAGAGCGTTTACAAAGAAGCATGTTATTTTTCAGGGCATTAGACTGTGACTAAATCGCAGTCACAAGCACAATGGAGGAAAAAAACGTTATCTTGAACTAGTCGTTTTTAGCAACGGACATCAAGAATTTTATTGTGCAATATTGACAAAAATATAACTAGGGCTGACCTGTTTTCAGTTAATGAATAGAACATTGCAGCGCTCATTGCATCCAATAATTTGCAAAAGGGGTTGTACTTTACAATACAGCATTCAAACAATAAATGCCGTTTTGGTACTATTTGATGTGGAGTGACAGATCGTTGTAGTGCTTCAGTTCAAGAGAAGTGAAACTTGAACATCCTAAGGTATGTTAAAAGAAAGTACAGCTTACCAAAACCTACATTTAGTCTTTTGTAATTGCCCAATCAGTGTATCAGACGCAGAAAGGTGTCAACATAACAGAATAAAAACAATGTCAAGTAACATCACATCTACCTCAGGAAAAAAAAGTATTCTTACCTAGAAAACTGAATGCTAGAGAGGAGCTTTTTGCTTTTTTTTTGCCGTTCAATGTTTAGTTTGTTTGAATGAATCTATCAAGTTTTTATTACAACCCCCATTTAAATGCTTGTTTCAAAAAAACAATTGGAATAGAAATAGTGCAGTGTATTTAACCTGTTATAAAAACTTTTGGGTAGTTTTAAGTGTGTATATAAATCAGTTAATTTATAGTGATGTAGTACCTACTGACTCTCATATGTTTTACAGTAGGTTCATCAGCAGTGGTTGGCATGCACTGGCAACTATATATCCAGAATAATTGAAAATCCAGTGAATCAAAATCAAATCAAATTGGAAATCGAGTTGTAAAATTTGTGTCAAAATGCTTCTTGAATTATAACGCTGTAATTTCAGGGATTTTGTTGATAATCCAATGATATTTTGCAAAGTGCTGATATTTTTTTTGGCTGAATCTTGCTGGTTTAGGCTTGTGGACCGCTGGAAGGAATCCTTTGCATTTTTTGAAGCACTGTCTTTAGTAGTAATAGATTTATGCATCATCTTTTGTCAAATTTGTACATTTTAAATAAATTTCATATCACTTTCTGAACATTTTTAGGCATCATGATTTTCAGGGGAAAATAGCACTCTTGCTTATGTGATGTCACCTTATTGTATCATATCAAACAAAGAGGGGTATTATTATTATTTGTATTATTATTAATTTTGTTTTCACCCATATCTTAATCAAACTGCAGTCTAACAGACTACATCAAGCTCATGAAGTGCATGATATGAAAGCATGTTTTGTTGTCGCGTGAGTGATGTACTAAATGGCTCTGATTACAGTATTTTCAGAAACCATGCATATTGCACCCCCTTAATGCACTGTCCCTTTAAGAGAATGTAAATTGGTTGAGCAAAAAAGTGTACATGTTAGAAATAACATGTGATAAGCCTGATAGTCTAATTGACCTCATGTGTGTTGAGTTGGTGGCGCGTGTTCTCCTCTGTATGGTCAGGCAGTTAGGCCGGTGTCATTTATAATTGCCACACTCTAGACTCCAGTGAGAGTATCATTCTCTCGGCACACAGCTCTGCCCTCAGGCCACACACAAACATTTTTCATACTGACACTCACTTCACTCACATCAAAAACCTCCAATTAGATCCATTCTCTCTCAGTCTGATCCTGCATGCAAAAATAAGTGGGAATTCTGTCTGTGCATAGTGTGACGCTCGCTATTAGGAGTATATTTCATTAGACGCTCACTCTCTTTCTATCTCTCTGTTTCTCTCATCCTCCTGTCTCGTTCAAGAATTCTTTGACATAAAAAATTGTGACTTAGCGAAATCTCATTTATGTTTATCAGAAATTAAAAATCGCATTGTTGCCAGGCAATCCTCTTATAATAAGCAGTTTTGGGAGACAGGCGTGCTGAAGTTATCTTTTACCCCAGCAAGAGCAGACAGAGCACAGGGAGCCCTTCCTCTCTTCTGCTCATCTTTCCCAGACTGCCTCCAATTTTGACCTAAATAAAAGGTGTTGCTCTTTTGTTGTTGATAAACACTCACTGCTTATGCTTTTAAATTTGTTGCACCAAATGCCTTTAAATAAAATTCAAAGTCACTTCACATCCCTCATCGTCTCGATCCTGGTTGGCTGAGTATGTCTCCTTTGTTTTCCCGCAGGCGTCCACGCCATACAGCCTGGAGTCGGATAACTTGGGAATGGACTGCATCATCTCTGGAAGTGCCTCTCCAACGCTGGCAATCAACACTGTGACTAACAAGGTAGTGTTCATTCCTGGCTGTGTTTCTCCTATCACAGCTGACACCAGCGGCCTACATACCCAGTTTACGTTTATTTTTTCCTGCCATGTCTATATGCGTGCACTTCATAACAGCCCTGATGTGTGATGCTTTTGTTTACACGGACACCCATCTATATTGGGCTGGCATTATGTGCACAAATCCTCTTAACGGTGCAAATGCTGTGTATTGTGCATCGCAAATATCTTATTCTATATATCTGTTCAGTCCAAAATGTCATATGTTTGCAAAATATTAAGCCATGCACGAATACAGTATTCTTCATCTTTGGATATAGCTTGCCTCAGCGGTTCTGCCGTTCACTTAAAGCTGAAGTGTGTGATTTTATGTTAAAACACTTTCTCTTAAAAGTATAGATATGCAGAAAGAACAATTTGTCTCTTGTTTTCCGTAAAAAAGCAAAAAACGTGGTTACTTGCAATGAAAGCAAATGGTTGCAGTGCCTTTCTGCTTGAGAACAGTGAGTTTGTTCAGTGTTTGGAGGTCTGATCACCTTCTGCATGCTTCTAGGCAGAGCACCCGGAGTGACTCGTACTGTAACTCGCCCTCCGTGGCATGACTTCGCTGAGAAGTGTGTAAAAAGGAATGGAGCAAAACACTCTGAAATTTAAATAGGCTTTATAACCTTAAGCGCTCCACTCTTGGCCTGGTGCGGGCTGCTCGCTCTCTCTGGAGTGCTTTTACAAAGCCCAAAAGCATCAGTTATTAATTTACTTCAGGCATTAAACAAATAGTATTTCACATTAAGTATGGTGTTTAAGATGAGGTTTGAGGGAGAATGTGGAATTCATTTGGATTGAATTACAGTATGCTTGGTTATCTGTTCATCTGGATAGAATAAGGTAGTGGTGCTGCATATGAAACTTATAGTGTATATAGTATTGTTGTGATTCCTAGAGCATGTCTTTGCAAAACATCGCGAGTTGTCCTGACTAAAATAGAACCTTATAAGTGACCCAGTTTTCAAATAATAAAGTGATTTATGGTTTGAGAACACGTCCTATGTTATCTTTTCAACTTTTATTGATTGCTTTATTGCAATATTAGTGTTTTTGCACACCTCCAACATGCACACCACCTTTTGCAGCATTTTACACAACAAAACAATACAGGCTATGACAAGGTATGACTGATTCATATGGGAAGAATTTCAGAATCCACCCATAGTGGGATTTCGGGGTTATGCCACGAGCTTTGCCCTCCTACTGGAAACGCTGATAGACTAGAAACCAAACACACAGGAGAGTAAAAACAAGACTGCAGAGTTTGGTGGCTCCTTGGAGATGCTGTTTCTCAGTGTGGGCCCTGTAAACAGAGAACATGCCACGCCTCTTCAGCACTTCATGCCAAGCCACAGGAATTCCCTCTTTCTCGTACTTTCCCGCCTGCTACTGCAGGCCAATGGGAAAGCGCCTGTGCTGCATAACATGGAGAAAGGACAGCCTGGCTGTGACCGAGCATTCTCTCTCTCTTTCTCTCTCTCTCTCTCCCTCTGACTAAATGATCACTATGCTATTGCTATGCTTTTCCCTCTCTCAGTTCAGTTGGCTGAGGTTCATGAGTAGGCCCAGATGGAATCTGCAGACTTATATTCTATGATGTTTTAAAGAGAGAATCTGCAAAGTGAATTAAAAAATAAAAAGATGTAAATATGACTGTAATGCCAAGCTTATTGCGACAAAGTCAGGATATTCAAATGTTATATTCAAATGTTATTTCAATATATATTTTTATATGAATATTTTCACATATTAGTATATGATACTTGATACTTAACATAACTGTTATAATGTAAAATGTTTCTTAAAGAATCAAAATAGATATTTGATATGTTTATGTATACATACTTAATTACGTTTATTTAAATATGTATATTTGGGTATATTTAATCTATTTCTTACCTCCTTTTTTGTAAATGCATAGTAGACATTACTACTAAATTTAAAAAATAATCATTTGTGTGTGTGAGCTAGAGAGAGAGAATTGTAATTGAATGATAAACATTTTTAGGCATGATTTGAATTGTATTTGTTATTTTATATTGAAAGATGGATTGAAGCCTAAGCTGAACTTTTTCTTTCTTTCCTTCTTTTCTAACATTGTCTTTAAAGAGCGTCAAAGTAGAATTTTTCTTTTAAATGCGAGTTATTGTTAGAGACACCTGGGTGGATTTCTCTTTGATTTCATAATCCTTGTCTCATGCTGAAGATTAGTCGCCCGTATGAAAGACTCCACTGGCTTTTGACTTTAATTCACAGCTAAATATAGCACTCCTTTTCCACCGCAGCAAACACACAGGAGTATTTGCAATGGATTTGTTCACCCTTTACCTTCTCTCTGCGTGTTACTTTCCCACTGTGTATGTGCGTGCGGACATGCACAGTGTTAGTATGTAGGCGTCTGCGTTTTGGGCCTTGAACAAACCACAGTGTGACGAGGTCTTTAAATCATACTTTATGGATACAGGGAGTAAAAATAGATTGTGGTGAAAGGCTCACGGCTAAAAGCCTCTTTTATGACTTAATTACATATAACATTTATACTTGTTCTTCACACCGGGTTTTGATTATAATTGTAACTGGTTTCTGCGTGATTGAATTTTCGACATGCCTGAGCTTAGTTGCACACAGGGTTAGTTGTTCTGGTAATGTACTGTTTCCAGGCCTAAACATAGCTGAAAGAGGGAAGAGTTATAATATGCAAATCATTCCATGACATTAACCCCCCATCCACCCTCAATCCAGTGCAGCCCCGGCAACCGTTATGCTCCACTCTTTTGATGAACAGGGAATAATAGGATTGGGAAACATTTATTCTGCTTGAATGATAATTCTCTGTAAGAGACCGTGATCTGTAATGTGTCTTTCTATCTGCTGTCGCGCTGAGTCAAGGGGGAATGAGACCGAAACGTTTGCATCTCTTGAGGCAACCAGAAATCTATCGGGCCTTTCATTGTTAAAATGGTTAACTCTATGTTTAAAAAAATATCCATGCAATGAAAGCCAATCGGGTTTAGTGTAATTTTGGACCCCATTGACTTGCATTGAGACCTTCTGCTAAATATATTCAGAGAAGTATTGAACGACGTGATCATAATGACTTTATTTTAATTTTGGGGTATCGATCGATTTAGTGTAGCATGAAAGACTCGGTGCGTCCCTACTCAGGCAGGTAAATCTTGGGACTTGTTGCGTGGTTTTTGTACTATGCTGCTCCTGCCAAAACATGCGGCGTGTGATGTGAGCACGGCCAGCATTGTTGCGATTCCATTCATCCTTTCCTACCACGGCGAGCTCAATGTAGGACTATTCTCCCAGGAGCTCATTATGTTCATTCCCATACCATCCCTCCAATGCCTTATTTATTCTCATTTTGCAACTAGCACATATTTGCAGTTCAGCTTTTCAAATGATAATTGGGATTATCATTTTGAAGTGGAGGATCTTCCGCTTCGGAAAACTGCGCATTCAACAGTGCACACAGAAAGGTCAGGGTCTCTGTAGCATTCGGGACCTTTGTGAGCTGTCCCAAACCAATTTGCGCTGTGCGAGTTGACGGTTCCAACGCTGCCAGCATCGTGACCTTTACTGAAGGAGAGCTCTCCCCCTCTCAGCCGTCTGAGACAGCAGATCATCTTGCTGGCCACCAGCCACGCTCTCTTTCCATATGAGCCACAGTGTGGGGTGCGGCATGTTAGCGCTGACCTTACTCTTGTACAGACAGTGTGGCTTACACATGCCACACGTCACGCATGTGATGCAACCGTTACTGTTACCGTTATGAAAAAGGCTAAGAATTCCCCTCAAGACTTCTGAAACAAAACAGTTTCTGTTTGATTGGCTCCTTTTCCTTTGCAACCCCACCTGTGGTATCAACTTGACTTCATATACTTGTCAAATATACAGACAATAATAAAAAATATTTTAGAAATACCAAAATTAATAAAAATATTAACCATTAAATATGTTGTTGATATAATGAAGAAAACATGTTTAAAATGTAATTGTATACAATTAATGTTACTTAATAAATACATATAATATGTTGCAAGTATTATATTTGTATTAATACTTATACTTTTGTAGATTTAATAAATGTTTATATTGCGTTTAAAAATGTAATAATTAATTTTAAACAATTAATACATAGCAATATTATGCATATAATATAATGAATTATTAATATTTTTTTAAAGGATTAATTTTATTCATGTAATATATATTGAAATATAATTACATTAGAATGTGTACAGGGAGTTTTAGTGTATAAGAAAATGTTTTAGTGTAAAAGTAAAAATGTTGATATTATTAAAGGCGTACAAGTTCTTAACCCTATGATACCAACATGAGTAGAAAGAGTGCACGTCTTGTGTTTTAAACTAGATTTGTATCATAAGCACTCATAAATCATTGACCCTTTCTCTTTGTTAATTTCCAGGTGGCATTGTACAACCCTGACCAGGACGGGAGTGACAGCCCTCGAAGCAGCCTTAACAATAGCCTCTCTGACCAGAGTCTGGCCTCTGTTAATCTCAACAGCGTGGGCAGCGTGCACAGCTACACACCAGTAAGAGCTGAATCCTCAAACTTAGCAGGCCCTATTCTGCTCTTTAACCTCTCGTGAACTTGAAGCAGGGCTCTTAATTTGCTGAGTTCTGTTGTGGAGCGCTGCTTTATGAGAAGCAGCAAGATTCCAGTGCGTTTGTTAGAATGCTGGAGTATGGAGGCCTTTGCATGGGAGCGTGCTGACACGGAGGTTAAGGGAATGAAAGGCAGAGCTCATACTGCTGGAGCGCTGCTAAAGAGAGACGCTGCCTCTGATGCCCTCCCACCAGAGAAGCCGTTTCTTTGTTGTGGTCCCCTAGAAGCCCCGCATGCTTCTCGCTCCAGGCTTTCAGCATTGATCCGCACAGACACTGATAGATTCACTTCAGTGGGCCAGACAATGCACTCTCTCGCCCTTTCTCTCTCTCTCTCTCTCTCTCTCTCTGTCTGTCTTTCTCTGCTCCATCCAGCTGATTTGAACACTGTAGTCTGTTTGAACATAACCAGATTATATGCGCTCATCTTTACAGTGATGCATAGTGTGTCATCTGACTCCCACTGCTCATATTTCTTGTGTACAATTAGTCTCTGCTGCTAATGTTCTATGCAAGCTAACTAGTGTTTCCTGCTCTGATTGTGTGATGCTTAAATACACATGTAGTATTAATTTTAGTTTCTAACGTTTTAGTATAGCTTTTTAAAAAAAAGTATAGCATTTAAATATTGTCCGTTTATTAGTTATGAGCCATAACATGAAAATAATTATCAACATGAATAAACAATAACAACTGTATTTTAATTAACTAATATGTGTTTGTATTTATATATACATAATATATACAGTACACACACTTAAGGGCCTTTCGCACCGCTTTAGTTACAGAACCACAAGTACAGTATTAAAGTACTTGGACAATTTTGCGCTAACTATTTCACAGCATCATTTAAAGGGTTGTATTTGCATGGACAGCGGGTTACTAAGCAGTGACGTAAGCCGGTCGACAGCAACATCATTTGTGGGCGGTGTTCAACAACTTGCGTCACAGATAGTTTTTGGTACTTTATTTTTAGACCCTACTCTGAAGAAGGAGCTAATTTAGTTCATTCAGACGTAGTACCTGGAACTAAAATCATTCCTAGTTCCTGCGGTGTGAACAGGCCAAAAATACATATTATGTAAATAAGAGCTTTTATTTTGGTTTGACAGCACTAAATCATATTGGTTTTGATTCTTGACAATTGATGCATTTTATAACCAAATTTTAATTTTCTGGCATTTTCAGTGAACCTGTACTAAGTGAACGGGATTTAAAATGTAAGATATTGTCAAGTTTTGTTGCTATAAAACGTTTGAATTAAATATGAGAGTATTTTTGTGTGGTATAATGCAGGAACCATTTATTATCAGTGGGAGACACTGTAGGAGACACCGGTGCTAACAATTATCTGTTTACTGGATTGTTTGCGATGTGTTCAGATACGTGTATTTCCTCTCACTAGTTCACACTGACAGCTAGAATTAGACTTCTTGAGAGTGGCAGATGACTGTTTTGCCAGCCTCTCCAGTCTGCTAAACACTGTTGTCTTGAGCTAGACATGGCAGAGCCTCTGCCCTTGTGTACGCCACAAATATGCTCAGCATTATGGAGGCCTTGGGAGCTATTCAATGAATCACTCATTCTGGGCATGAAAGGCATCTCTTTAAACTCAAAACAGTGAGCAGATCCCATTTAGACAAACACTTACATGAGAGTTTAAGACACGCAAGCTAATTCTTTTGATGGGCAAACCTGTACTGGATATTTATCATTAGAAAGATTTGTTTTATGGATCAGTGCCTGTTTTTTTGCAGGCGAGCTTTTATGATCTTGCTGTCGATTTTTGCGTTGCTCCGTTAGTTTCGCCAAGCTGTTAATTACAGAATATATAGCCGTAAAAACAACTTCAGAGAGACTCTCAGGAGACGTGTCTTTTTTGATCATTGCTGTATGGTTATGTAGAGGTTCAGCCGTGCTAGTAAATAAACGGTCAAGATTTTTCAGTGGTTTTGTGCGCCTGAGATTTGGCTCCTGCATATTGTGCTGCAGTGTGTCTGGCAGTTCATTTCCTGTGCCGTGATGCTGAGTGCTGTAGTCAGCGCTGTCATGTTCTATCTCAGCTCTAATCTGCCGGTCACTGGGCCGGGCTGAGCAGTGCTGCCGTTTAGAGTGGCAAGGCTGATTTCTGTCATTGTTGTGTCTGTCCCCTCACACCGCAGTCATTCTCCTCTCCTCCCCCTTCAGGTGACGAGTCATCCAGAGTCGGTATCCCAGTCCATGAGCTTGCAGCAGGCCCCTCAGGCCCAGTACAGCATACCGGAACGCGACAAGCAGCTGCTCTTCTCCGACTTCGAAGATCTCAGTGCCTCCTTCCGCAGCCTTTACAAGACTGTGTTTGAGCAGTCCTACAACCAACAGGGTAAGTTGCGCACTTGGACATCCCATCAGACAGGTAGTCTGTCTAGTCTGCTGAGTTTTTGTGCAGCTTGCAGAGCTTCGAGTACTTCAGGCTTATCGGTAGCTGAAAGCATCAACAAATCAGCCAAAATAATTCATAAGCCAGCATGCAGAGACTGGACAATGTGTGGAACTGTTCAGTTGTGCAGAATTTGGAGTGTGCAGTTACTGTATGGGCCTGCGGGAGGAGTCATTGTATTCTATTCCTGAAATTTAATTTAATATAGACTGAATTTTTTTGGAAGGGTTAATATAATATTTGTATTACACATAATTTGTCGTTTTGCATATAAAAACTTAATGATTTAAATTCTTAAATTATATTTTATTTAAAAATATATGTATATATTTAATTTATGTACTTTTATATACTATAAAGCATTATATCAGCTGGTTACTTAAAGCAGATCTTTAACCTTACATCATTATTTGCTTTGCAATATATGTAATTTTGTGAATAAACCAAAATAAATACAATAGTGGCCTTTTAAAGCTGAAAGCATCATAGACTACTTAAAAACATTTAGAAAAGCTTATTGTGGTGGAAGTTATTTACTGTGCCTTTTTTAAAAAAAAAACAACATCCTGCCGATGGGTTCTTTGAGGATTTATTAGGAAAAGAAAGTGTTAACATTATGTACTACTTTAGATTGTTTAGCAGCCATTTTTATGAATCACAATGAAAATTCTGGCTCAGCATACTCAAAGAGATTTTTCCAGCTCAGATGGCAGCCCATGAAATGCAGTGCTAGATTTAGTTCCCTGCAAGCTTGCCTGTGTTTTAGAAGTTAATTCCTATTGTTTGTAATCTGATTGACTGATGTACAAAAAGCACTTGACAAGCGGGTTGCACGCAACGCCAGACGAGCCCCCGCGTCTAACCTACTTTGCTCAAATCAGATGCTTTTCATGTTAATGTTTCCAAAGTGAACTTCTTTAATCTATCATCTATGTTTCATTAGCTGAACGTTGTTACCTTTTTATGTGCATAAAAGTGAAATCTCTTAGTCAGACAAGCTTGGGCAATTAAAATGAGCAAATAAAGCTGGCGAGAGGATTTCACACCCCACTGCTGGAGACACTGAGCTAATTCACTGGCTTTGATAATAGGTAATGAACTCGCATTATTATTCAGGGGGGCTGCTAGCTAATTGCTTTCTGTGCTCTCCCATGGTTGGACAATAGGCTTTCTCTGCTGATAAGAGATGCACCCCTGTCACCCCGCCGATGAGTGTTCTCTGGCGATTGCAGCGATGCAGGGCCCGCAGTCTGCTCTAAAAGCTCTCCACCGAAATAGGTTTACGGTGCCAGCGCCATGATGGACAGGGCCTCTTAAGACCGCGAGCTGCACGCTTCACTGATTACTATTGAGTGTGCAGATGTTGGAAGCTTGTCAGGCGTTTTCAGAAACTAGTTCAAAACAAGTGCTGCACGAATGAAAAGTTGAAGAGAGAGAAATTCTGGTGCCATTAAAGAGACGACGACTTTGTGCTGAGTCACCATCTTGGCATTTTAAAAAGACAGCTTCAAATGTTTTCAAAATGTTTTAGCCTTTTTTGCCACATTGATAAAAATAGTGAATGATAGGATAAAGTATGATTATGGGGAGTGTAGGAAACAAGACCAGAAAAAGTTGCTAGCTGGAGTCAAACTTGTACTGCCCACACAAGCACAGCGGCTCAGTCAAAGAATGCACGGAGGTTAGCCCTCCAGGCTACATCTTCAGCCGTTGTTTTTTTTACATAACACTTTACAGTACAGTTCTGTACATTAGTTTCTAGGTGAAGTGTTGTGAAATGGCAATAGACATTCATTTATTAGAGCATTTAGTAATCTAGTTTGATTTACATTTGCAACTTGTTGATATTAATTACTTGTAGAACTGATGTAGAACAAAAATATATATATTAATGCACATTTTAAATTAATAAAAAGAGAAAATGTTTAATTTAAATGAAATATATGTATAATTTTTATAACTTTTGGTTCGCATGTTAACATGAATTTTTACACTTTTAATCAACATCTGTTAATATACGCTAACATTTAGGATTAATAACCAGCAGTTGAATAAAAGTTGTAAATTATTGTGCCTTATTAGTAAAATAAATGAAATGTTAAATTAAGTATAACTAAATTCTATAAAATATAAATTAAGCATTAATATTGTCAAATGCAGGTTTATGGCATATTTTTGTATTAAAGCATTAACTTTTCAGTGAAAAACAAATGTGCCACTGACAGTTTGCATATGCATAAAGTGCCTAACTAGTGTTAACATGTTTTTTAAAACTAGACAAGCACATGTAAGATTTATGACCAGATGATAAATTAATGCCATAAAATTATTGTGCCCTGTAGCTTCGTTGCTTGTATCTCAAACTCAATTCCTGGAGAGCCACAGCTTAGCTCCAACCGTTATCATACCTAATCAAGCTAATCGAGGCCTTCAGGATTACTAGACACTTCCAACCAGCTAACCTGTCCAGAGCTGTGGCGCTCCAGGAAATAAGTTTGAGGCCACTGCTTTAGACTGGCAAGATGGAAAACGTCTGATCAGATGCTGGCAGCTTTTTTGAAATGATGATGAAATGATCCGTTTGATTCTTGCAGGTCTGATGGGTATGCCCTCGGAGTCGTCCCAGCAGACCCACACCTCCTGCTCTTACCAACACTCCCCCAGCAGCGCCATCAGCACCCACCCTCACAACAACCAGAACAGCATCACTAACTCTCACCCCAATAACATCCCCAACAGCGGTAGCCAGGTGCCTCTCTCCCACCCCCCTCACTCGGCCCACAGCTCGCCCCACGGACAGCACCTCTCCCAGCATGGCCCTCACACCCAGCACAGCCAGCACCCACACACGGCGCACAGCCAGCACAGCCAACATCCCCAGCACAGCCAACACAGCCAGCACGGGCAGCATCCCTCCCAGCACCAGGCCCACGGCCAGCACACACCGCAGCAGCAGCACCAGAATCTCTCCCACCAGCCTCATCCTGCCCAGCAACAGATGCAGTGCAACACCGGTAAGAGTCTGTCTGTGTCTGTGATAGTTCTCGCTATCTGATCATCTCTTGTGCATTCTGTCTCAAACCCTCAGCGTACTTCCTTTCACGCTGGCATTGCCCTGACAGGCCGATTTATTCAGGCCTCTTCTAACAGTCATTTATTTTAGATTAAGAAATTTATGGCAACTTCGTAGCAGTCAGCAGTAAATCATAGGGTGATTTATACAGCTCCTCTAATGAGAACAAAGCAAATGCAGCACACTTCAGAGAGCAGGCCTGTAGCAGAGGGTTATGGCGCCCCCTGCTGCCTCAAACAGGAAGTGCACAGAGTTCTGCCGTCTGCTGTGGCCTTCACTACTTTCTTGTTTTGTCTGCAGGTCTTCCCAGTGACTGGTACCCCAACCTGGATGCACTAAAAGAAAGCTGCCGCATCGCCAGCAGCTACAACTGGGCTGATGTTGATCTGTCACCCTTTCAAGGTTTTTATTTACTCTCTTCACTGTTGTTTTTATCAAGAGGCTACATGCTAATGAAAAAGAGTTCATCTTGTACATTTTTTGTACTACTACCACTTGTAAGACATACAATGATGTATTGTGAGTTGCATTTGATAATTGTATGTTTTTTTTTTATTTGATGTTTTTTGTTTATCAGTTAAAATTAAATATGCAGTTAAATTCTTTTTACTTTAAATGATTACCATTTAAAATTATAACTATAACAATTTATTAAGAAACAAATAAAGTACATAAAGAATAGCTTCATTACTTACTAAATAAAATATATTTTTGTAACCTTTAGCAGTGTTCTTTATTAATTGACACTCACTGGAAAATTGCTTATTAACTTAAACAAAGAACCTGTTAAAGCTATTTCTCTGGTTTGTTTTGTATATTAACTGTGCATTTAATTTCACAACAGTAGCGTTTAGCAAGCAGTTTCATTTGGTTTTGAGAAATCACCTGGACAAACTGAATTAACAATCTGTCACCGTTTTTCTGAAGGTTTGAAAGAGAGCATGAGGCAGGCGGAGCTGAATAACTGGTCTCTCGAGCCCACTCAGATGGCAGACCTCTGCTCCTCCATCAATCAGTTCTTTGCTCGCACTGGAATCCAGCCACAAGGGGCAGTGCAACCTCCAGTGTGCCACGGCTCCATGCATCAAAAGCCCAACCCACACATCAACACAGGTGAATGGACTACAATCCACAGTGCCACATATTAAGACTGCCACAATATTAACATAGTAACATCAGTTTGTTTTTCAGGAAACATGTATATGGACTCGAGACAGAGCTTGAGTTCAATGATGGGTCCGCCGGGATATCCTCATATGCCGCCCATGAGCAGCGCTGGCCCCACTATGACAGGTTCTTGTCTTTTTCAGCTCTTAGAAATGTTGCAGTGAGTGAAATGTTGCTCTTAGAAACAGGATCCAGTGTTTGAATACTCATATTTGTTTTATGTAATGCCATTGTCACAGTTGTTACTATCACTCATGTGCGGTGGCTGAGAGAGCTCAACGTGCTGCAACTTGCAAACAGAAAAAACAACAAAACATCTTCATTAGTTTGACAACACAAGTGCTGCAAATTCTCGCAATGCAACCAAACACAGAAACGCGCTGCAAACAGCACGAACCACAACGGAAATGTTTCAGGGGGACCTCAAAAAGTGACGAACCCATCTGAGAGTAATTCTAGCTAACATAGCATTAAAACAATGTTTCACAGTTAAGTGTGTGACTCGTCAGATTAGTCTAATAATATCCAAAAGACCGTATGGTCAGGTTGTTAAAATAAACACAAAAAAACCTCACCTTTTAGTTCAGTGACAACATCTCTGCTCTGACCAAAAGCCTCGGAACAAATAATCAGGTCTCAGACTGGTTTGTCTCTTTTTGAGGTCCCTCCTGAAACATTTCCGTTGTGGTCCATGCTGTTTGCAGCGCGTTTCTGTGTTTCTGTGTTGTGAGAATTTTGTGTTTGTTTTCTGTTTGCATGCAGTTGCAGCGCGTTGAGCTCTCTCGGCCACCGTACTCATGCTTGGGATTAGAGAACAAACCCCTAACATAAAGAATACATAATATAGTCAAATGTTTTCTCAAAAAATACATTAACTCCTGTAAGCGATGCTGAATTTTCAGCAGCCATTATTCCTGTCTTCAGACTCGCATAATTGTTAAGAAATCATTTTAATATGCTGATTTGGTGCTTAAGAAACCTTATTATTAACAGTTGTGCTTTGAAACTGTTAGAACAATTTTGTAGCATTTTGAATGTCTTAACCGTCGCTTTTGATCAATTTAATGCTCCCTTGCTGAATAAAAATGTTCATTTTATTTTAACTTATCTCACATCATGTATGCTATAGTTGTGAATGATGCCTTTAAAGGGACAGTTTACCGGAAAATGTAAATTAATCACTCACCCTTATGTCATTCCAAACCAGTAAGACCTTCATTTATGTTTGGAACACAAATATTTTTGATGAAATCGGAGGCCTTTCTGACCCTCCATAAACAGCAAGGGAACTACCACAGGCAAGGCACAAAAAGGGAGTAAAGACATTAAAACAGTCCAAAAATTACAGCAAACATTTTTTTTGTAGCTTTACAAAATTAAGATAATCCACAGATGTTACTTATGGACTGTTTTAGTGATGTCCTTACTACCTTTCTGTGTAAGTACCCTTGCTGTCTATGGAGACGAATCTCAAAGAGACACCCTGAATATTCCTAAAACAGCCTAGTTTCCACCCTTAAGTAAAACTGTCAAACACATTCAGAGCATCCACACCGAAGTAGAGTCAAAGTAGAGTTTTCTTTAAAAATCTCTGCATGCTAAAAAGCATTGTACAACGTGACAATTTCCCTCTGCTCTGTCCTCAGGCCATCACGCTCAGATGAACCAGCAGCATATGATGCCTGCTGGAAACTTCCAGATACGCCGCATGCCTGCCGACGACATCCAGGACGACTTCGACTGGGACTCCATCGTCTAACCCAGTCCCCCGAAAGCAAAGAGTGGTGCAGACAAAAAACAAGAGCGGAGCGTATGGAGGCAGAGTGTTTGTGTTACAGAGCAAGAGGGCTGGACCTGAGGTGTCTGCATGCCCGCGACAGAAGGCAGATTGGATTGGGACACTTGAAAAATAGTGCAGGTGTTGTTCATTATGACCTGAAAGAGACTCCTGTGTTCCTGGTGTTTTTATGAAACAAAAACAAACAAAACAAAAAAAAGATATTACTTTGAAGACAATCACATTTACGAGGACATGTTTAAGTGATCGCTTTTGTACTTGTCCAAGGGGCAAGTGGTTTCTTTAAGTCAAATGTCTCCCGACCCACAGCCTCTCTGCAAACTTGCCAAGCTCGCCCCTGCTCTTCAACTGTTGTTCTGTGATTTTTCGAGTGATTGCATCCGGCTTGTTCTCCCCTCTCATGGTGACAAAAACTCAGGCCTCGACCGCCTATCAGACAAGATTGGCTCCCTCATTTGTGTCGTGAAAATTCATCCAAGATGCAGGGCACTTTTCAGAAGAGGGTCGATGGTGCAGGTAACGTGACACTCCAAGCACCTGCCGTCGTTCAGGCACAAGTAGCCCTTTTTTTTTCTTTTTTTTTGCTCCTCCGACCCTACACACTGTAATATCCCGACGTCGCCATGCATCCAAATCCGAATCCAGCAGATTTAACTGATTGTTAAGGCTCATAAGGAATCGTGTAAAACCACATTACCTGCAGTATTTGTACTTGTGTATCTTTGCTGTCTGAAGTGTGTCATGTTTTTTGTCACTAATAGTTTTAGGCTAGTCTGAACGTGTGCGTCAGAAAATGATATCGATCCAGACCTCACTGTTATGGATTTCCTCATCGCTTTACGTTTGCATGTACAATCCTCGTTCTGTTGACCATCGCCCGTCAACCTGTAAGTCTCCCGATCGGACTGCGTTGCTTTTAGAGTTCGTTTAAAGCCCTCAGGACCTGCCACAAAAAATTTCACATAACCGCTTCCCTGACCGGAGATTTGTGGGATACCGGAGAGCCCTGTTCACGTTGCGAAATCAGCCTGCTGTGTGGCTCTTTACAGCAGCGTTGAGAAGGAGATGAAAATCACGTCAAGGCACATTTGCTTAATGGTCCGCAATGAAAGAGCCCTCTTTATTTTAACCCTAGGACCAACTGACATGAAATCGCTTGCTCTTTGCTGCACTGACAAGGACTTTTTGCAGAGAGCGTACCTTCACTTTAGCTTTTGAATGCTGGGTGTAGCGTAATACTAAGAGAAAGGAGATGACTAGAACACTTAGATACACTAATAGCCTTATTTTGGAGGAATGTTAACTGCTGCATTTGAATTCCACTAAGAAGCAGTTTAAAGTTTAAGATTGCACGCATTCAGACTGTTCTTCAAATGAAATCAAATAAACCCATCAACATGGACGCAGGAACTAGACAGGAACTGCTCTATCAAGTCGTCGTAATTAGCATATTACAGTCTATATTTTGAAAGTGTCTTCTAGCGTTGCAAAACACAGTGTCACTATGGAATGTTTTTGTGCAATATAGTTAAAATTAGGGCTATCAGTGATTACAATCATCTCTTTTGAAGAGCACAAAACTAATGCACAAGATCTGGACTAGAATAGCCGAACCCAAATTAGAAATGTGTCCGGTCTTTGACCTTTAGCAGGGTATTTCTCACTGAAAAGCAGCACTTCGATTAGACCAAATTTTAGAGTGCAATGCTGGTTTAGAAAAGCCATAAAATGCGGTTGAAAAAGGAAGGAGTGGATCTGTTTCTCATAGCTTGAAAGTTTACGCACACCTTGGTCTTCAGTTGTTTTCAGTCATCTTTATGGGCTTTGTTTTCTTATATTTCACAGTGTAAGTATAATAATATTTCCTAATAGACTAGGAAAAGTGGAAAAAAAATCTTATGACAATCTTTTTTTGTGTGTGTGTGTTTCATTATTATGAACTCTCAAAGTATTTACACTAGTCATTGAGATGTATTGGCTATTAATATAATGGAGCAGTTGGTCGTATGTCCTTCATAAGAACACTAATTTCACCTCAAATTTAGAAAGAAAAAAATCATGGTTTACATTACATTAAAAAAATAGGACCATTAAGATTTGGAGTTCTGACATGAACTATAATAAAAAAGTGCGGTGATATTGCTGTTATAATGGCACACTCCTAAACTCTCATTACTGTAATCTTTTTACAATATTCATTTTTCTTTTACCAATATCAGTTATTCGCCATAATGATTCATTAGTTATTTTTTCATTATTGAATAACAGTATTCATCAGAGTTGATTGATTAAATGTAGCCTAAAGGCAGTAAAACAATAGTGTGTTATTTTGCCTTTTCCCTTATATTACTAGTAATAACATTTTAACAGACTTTTAAAACCATTTACTAGGATAAAAAATTTAAAAATGCGTTTTTTTGAGCAAAAATATTTCTGCCTTTTAATTTTGGGGACAAAACCGGTTTTGAGAGATTCATTCTAAAACGTATGTAATAGTTAAGGAACCCAGTCAAACTTTCTTCACGTTCATGACATTTCAGTCCTGTCCACTATCAGCTATGTACCATATACATCTCATAAGTGTTCCCTCATCACATAAGCAATTGTCAGATTCTCTGATGCTAATAGGGTTTAAATCGACAACCATATTACTGAAGCCTAACGTAAACTAGAAATCTAATTGAATTGGCCGTGATGTTGATTTTGTGAGTCTGCTCACATTGCCTGATTCTACAAGCAAGGAAAAACTGTGACAGAACCGTTATCCACTTTACCCCAGACAGACTGTGTTTTTTTTTGGTTTGACTGCGACGCTGTGCACATTGTTCTTAAGCTAAGCTTCATTGCCCAAATCTGCTTTGGCTCCCTGCATCCTGCTCTTGCTCTTTTCCTTCCACATCATGTTTTTGTTTGGATAGTGTTCAGGAGCCTCAGTGTTTGTCATACAAAGAGCTTTGAGAGCTTTTATCTGGTCACTTGTGCACTTTGAAAAGATTTCAGAAGCACAAGCATTCACGTCGTTCATGAACTCAAGCAGGATCTCGCCTCGAACATCTGCCATCAATCCACCCTCGCTGTGAATTGAATACCATACTGTGCTGTTCGCCCTCGATGTTGGTTTGTCTGGATGTCGACTGCAGAAGGAGGGTCGGTTTTCGGTTGGAAATATTTCCTATGTATTGCCAATCTGTTTGTGGTAGTGATGTGTTTGGATCTCTTGTTTGCCAAAGAGAGAAAGTTTCATTTCGCAACATTTAAGGCAGCAGGTAATTAGCGTCCTTCACCAGGTGAAGGGGAACGCAGAGTCTAGAGGATCGGACTGAATGGAAAGCGTGAAGGGAGCGCTAGAGAATACGAGCTGGACAGGTGATGAGTTCTCTCTCTCTTTTCCTCTTTTTCTCAAAAAAGGAAAAAAACATTGCTCCTTTGATTTTGTGTTTGTGTTGTGTGAAAGTTTTAACTGTTTAAAGACAACTCAGTTTTCGTAAAACAAAAGAAAAAAAAAAGAACTAAAAACAAGTGGGGATGCATCTGCCAGAGAGATTACTGTAATCAAGGAAGAAGCCTTGTTACATTTACGGGAGAAAACTGCCAACAAGTTCTGGTATTTGGAGCCTATTTTATTCATTGTTGGTGTGTCGTTGTGCTTATTGTAAATATATGTCTTTTCGATTGTCCTTTTTTCCTCTGGGGTGGTGAGGGATCAAGGCAAGGGCTCGGGTTCACCTGCGAAAGAAGAGGGAGATGAATACAGAGTATTTTGTTATTGTCCAATCCAAGGGTGACACAGTATGTATATATCTATATTGTATATATGTGATGAAAATGCGTTGGCTTTTTGTGTGACACTACCTTTTATCTGTACTATGGTTCAACATTCAGTGTTTCAGTGTTTATATTCTATTTTAATCTTTGTTTTCTGTTTGATTTCGTCCTGGTCATTACTTGTATTTGTTGTTTCCTTTATTTTCCCCTTTTTGTCCATTTTGTTATTGCACGGTTTATTACTTTTGCTGTCCAATAAGATGACACGGCTTCTCTTTGTATTGGTTTTAGTGCTGTAAAATAACTCTGAAGTGTCATTAGAATTGTCAATACCACCCCTTCCCCCGATATGCATGAATGGCACTTAAAGAAATAAAATATGTTAACTTCACTGTGCAATCTTTGCTGCTTTGTGATATTTATTTCCTATACATGAAGCACAGAATACTTAAAATGCTCAATTTTAATTTGATTCTGCCAAATTTTTTTTTTTTTTTTTTTAAAGATTTATTTTTGCCTTTATTGTGACAGGACAGTGTAAATATGACAGAAGGCGAAGTGGGAGAAAGAGAAGAGATCCTCGAGTCAGGAGGACATTTTTAACATTAACTGTGACTGCTCTCAAAATTACATTTTAAATAAAAAAGTGCATCTATGGATTTGACACACACATCCATGTGAATGGCCCTTGCTCTCTCTCACACGTGCTTTTTCTCATTTCATAAATGTATTAGAACTGTGCAAAAGGACTTGTGTTCATCTTATTGCTAGGCCTAATGCTTTGTGGGAAAATAATATACAGTACAATGACAAAAAGTGAAGCCATGTAAAGACATTCAGTGTCCACATAGGCTGTCAACTTGACCCTAAAATGACCTTTTTAAAGTTGCAGTCTCGCATTAAAAATCGAACCTGATTTATTTTTCATCAAAGCGTTCCGTGCACGCTGTAGTCTGGTACGGTACACGTGCTGCTGAGCCTCGGCTGTCACAATGGGTTAGAACAATAAGCTTGTTAACTAGCCTGTTTTTGCTCAGCAGATCTGGGTTAGCCGTCTTGCTTTTTCAGTAAAAACCTGCTTCTGATGACAAGACAGCCGTTGACTGGATCTTCTTAGCGTTGAGGAGCTCTCTCAAGATGCTGTAGCGTTTGAAGCCCCCTACAAGTTTGCGTTTCTTCACACTTGTGTATTTGGTGCACTCACCATGGTGCTTTGAAATCGCTTAAGTCTTTGTAATCCCAGTTTCCTCCTGAAGAGCACACACAGTCCCTTGGTATTTTACCGACCTATTTTGAATTTGACGATTTGGTGCTGTCACTGACTTGGCGGTCTACTTCTAGTATCTGAAGCTTACGTTCAGAGCCACTTTAAAATAGATTTTGTTAGTATTTGCATGCGCGCATCGACCCCTCGGCCCCATCAGATCAATCTCTTCGGCTCAATGGCATCTTGAAAGATGTGCTGCGGGAATACTTAATAAAAAAGGCTCTTTCCCTGTCGTGTCAAATTTATGGGCTTGTGAACTTTGAGGAAGACTTTGGTAGGTCTGTCAGGACATCAGTGATCTGATCCAAATTGCTGCCAAAGAATGCAATTACTCTGACCATATTTTTGAGTAAAACTCAGCTATTTATTGGCAAAGAAACATTGTAAGTGATTATGATTATGAGAAGCCTGTGGATGATCTAAAAGAGCCTAGCAATCCAGTGGTGCCACATACTTTTGTATGCGCTTTAATATGTTCAGTGTGCAGCCTCAACACTGCCATTGTTTAGAGTCCTTGTGCTTTTTAGGTGGTGTTAGCTGAGGTCTGCTTCTGGACACTGCATTCTTCTCTCTAATGATTCTGATCACCGTGTGCTCTGCAGGCAGAGCAGGATCAAGAAAAATGTGCCGAATCTGATGAATTCTGGTGTAGGATTAATGCTTATGATCTACATCTTTAACAGCATGATGATGCAACAAACCTTCTTGCGAACAAAGCGATCAAATTAAGCACTTTTAGGAACAGGAACAGTTCTTCAAAAAATGTATATTTCCTAAAAATGTTATCACTATTGAAATTGTGGGGTTGAGGTTGAGGTTTTTTTTTGCATCATAGCACTTGCAGTGGATCCTTTTCAGTGAATGGGTGCCGTCAAAATAAGAGTTCAAACAGCTCATAAAAACATTACTGTAGCCCACAAGTAATCCATACGACTCCAGTCCATCGTTAAAGCTGCAATTTGTATAAAATTCATTAAAGGGGTCATACAAAGGCAATTATCCACAAGCTAATATGATTCTTTAGGATCTTAATGGAAAGTTTGTAATATAGTTTGTTTTAAAATTTCTCAAAGATA
>JAUMHP010000060.1:10503048-10515223 GCA_032361065.1 Enteromius trimaculatus
CACAAGCTAATATGATTCTTTAGGATCTTAATGGAAAGTTTGTAATATAGTTTGTTTTAAAATTTCTCAAAGATAGTGTAAAAAAACGCTAACCAAACGTAAATTAATCTTCCGCACCTTCAGTCACTCAGATGTCGGGGGTAAATCACGACTGCTCTGTTCATTACTACATTCAACAACAAAACACCTCAATCTCTTAGAAATCTTGCTTGTATCTGCGTCTGATGACGGCTCACTCAGGGCGGGTCTGAGGTAAGACACCAGCATAGATATATATACTGACTAGATGTCACCTTGGGCCTCTAAGCATACGTCAACATCGCCGCCATCTTTTGTCAAGGATCTAAAGGAAGCGCCAAAGCTGTAGTAGATATTTTACTAACTGGATGTTTTCAAAAAATGGTTAACCTGTGCTATATATATTATAGCCTAACCATTTAATACGCTTTTGTAAATACTGGAAGATGTTTTCACACTAAGTACGCACGTTATGTTTGTTTTTGTGTTATATAACAATTTTACGCTGGGTCATTGTATTGCATGCTTGCTGATGTACAAAATAAACCAGTACAATTCAAATGTTTTAATTAACATGTATTTTTAAATATGGATACCACACCATTGTAGCCATTTTGTGTGCAGTAGACTAGGCTAAGGTAAGTAACAATAGTTAATTTTAAGTTCACTGAAGTGGAAGCATAATATACTTACAGTTAGTAGATTAATATCAAAAGCTTCAATTTTCTCTGGACTCGATCATAAAAACATGTCTGTCAGTTGGAACAAACCAAATAACGATTAATGATGATTTAATTTCTGCCTAGATTCAGATGATTCCCCATCCTAACATTCTGAGGTCTGTTGGTCAGGAAGTCCATAATTGTCTTTTTTCCCGCTTTGTTTAACTCATGCCTTTATTAATTGAAATTTTGCTCTATTATTTATTTATATACTTTATTTTATATTATTCATGTTTTTTTTTCATATCACTCATATCACTATCTGCATCCTTGTAATTGTTTTGTGCATTGTAGAACAAATTAATTAATTATGTAGGTGTGTCTAAGTATTGCATATGATATATCACATATTTATGATAGAACATAGATTAATTCATTAATAAAATAATTAATCTATGTTCTATCATAAATATATGTCTGACGTCCAAACGGCTTGAAAATCAATTGAAAATTAAGCAAATTAAGGTGATTTTAATCGCTGATAGTTCTTTGCCAATGTTAACTAATGCAGAGTAGACGCAGCTTCCCCCGACACAAGATGGCGGCCGCGCTGACGCATCGTTCCTATGCACAGCAGCATCAGAGGTGACATCTAGTCAGTACATATATCTATGAGACACCAGTTCAGTCTGTGTGACACGCTGCTGTCAATCAACTGTTGTGGGAGTGGCCTCTGTCTGTGTGACGCCACATCGACATGCATCTGAGAATGACTTGATTTCAGAAGGGACAACTTATTTTTCTCTTTAATTTAAGAGAAATACTTGTGGATCTTTATAATTGTAGGGTGGTTGTGTACACACACTCCCAACACACATTTCAGTCCAAACAGAAAAAGTGCATGTACCACCTTATGACCCCTTTAAGATGTTTTGATCTTCAAACCTTTGTTTTCAGCTAAAATGTAGCATGCGAAAAGGAGAGCGTTATTCACCATGTTTAACCACCATTTATAAATCAACAAATATGGTGGATTTTGGTATTAGAGGACAACAGAGGTTTGAGTATTTAAAAAAAAAAAAAATTACTGGCAGGGGCATTATTATTGATTCGGGGCTACTGTACATTTTATCCAGATGATAAGGTTTAAAGATAAAACATCTTGATGCTTTATTAATAAAGCAAAAGCTGATATTATCAGCTGTTTACCTCATATAAAGTTAATTGATGAATTGGTGATATGTGGATTACTTGTTATGGATTATTGTGATTATTTAACATCTATTTAAACTTCTATTCTGACGGCACCCATTAATTGCAGAGGAACCATTAATGAGTGGATGATGTAATGCTAAATTTCTCCTATAAATATTTGTTCCTATGAAGAAACAAACATATCTATGTTTGATGACCTGAGAGTGAGTACATTTGATGACATTTTTTTTCATCATTTTTGGGTGCACTGTGTCAGATCAAACTTGCTGTAACTAATAAAGTTTGTACCTCTCTTTCACGAAGTAATTAACAAAAACGAATTCCCAAAGTATGCAGATAAATGCAGACACCTCGTGGACTGTTACTGGTCTCCGAGGACATGTTTAGTTTATACACGTGTGTTTAGCACATGTTGTGCAGAATGTTCACAACGGACGGTTGTTGGGTCAAGCACAGAAACTGCATCCATATGTGGAACATGCATCACTCGTAGAAGCAGATGTCTCACTCTCCACATCATGACATATCAGACTTATTGGAAACTCTGGTGCTGGATTTATTTGGGATGTGGACTGTTGTAAGCATGAGGACCAGACACAGTGTTGATGACAGCTTTCTCTCAAAACGGAGAAAGAGCTAAACCCAATCTAAAGACATTTATTCACAGCACCCCCCAGTGGTCGAAATTACTACAAGCTTTTAGACAAATAATTTGCCGGTGGGGGGAATCCAATTAGAGAGAGTGTGTATTTGGAGGTTACAATTGAATGCAATGCACTTTAGATTAGTTATTTACCTTCTCCATAAATATTTATCATCTTATACTTGTATATCTACTTTATGGCATTTTCCATTTCTGGCATTACTTGTCATGTTGTATTATATCATAACACCTTTTTAAATAAACATTATTATTATTTCGAGTATATGTTCGGAGAGAATTGATGAAATCTGTTCAGTGCATTTGCTGCATTCTAAGAATATTTTCTTTTTTTAAAATGCTGGAAAAGACAGGTCAGACGTACAAGATGAGGGGGAAAAAAAAGTTTCTGAATGTCAAGACACACCATGTGAAAAATCTAGATCATTTTTTTATGTTTATCTTATCATCTCCAAGCATAAAACTGCCATATACCAGGTTGTTGAAATGTATCCGCAATAATACTATTTTAATATGAACTATATATTTAAAAAACTGTTTAAGTTTGGGGAAGGCTAAAGTAGTCAAATGTTCTTAATTATTAAATAAGTTAAAATATCCTACATCTGAGTTCTTTTGTGATCAATTAAATTAAACTTTTTTTTTTTTTGCTATAGTTGTTGAATAAAAAATTGAGCACAATTAAAAAGTTGCTGAAATTAAGAGTAAAAAGACCAGACTAAGAACAGAATTAGCTATCAGAACAAGGACATTTTCTTATAACTACTGGTACAATTTATTAATTGTTGACCATAACTAGTGGGGCATGTTGGCACAAAAGGTCAGTGTGTAAATGTGAAAACGTTTAACTGCTTTGTTATTTATTTATTTTTAGCTAGGGCTTTATACAGAAACGCACAGAAAAAAACTCAAGCTGTGAAATTTCCTGAAAAAAAAAGTGACAACTTGCCCCAGTCTCCCCAATGCAAAGTGCACAACTGAACACACGAGTTAAACCATGTTAAGCAGGCTCGTTTTGGCGTAGCGTGTCAATAAATGAGCTGATTTGCGATGCTCCAGGTTTCGCCAGCATTACTTTCACCAATGGGCCATCGTGATGGTCGTGTGCCTCTCCCAAATCTGCGACCCGACCGACCAGTTACATTGGGGAAGCTCTATAAGCTCCAGTCTCCATCCGCCATTTTCAGCGCATTGGAAAGCAGGTAGACCAAAAAACTGCACAGTGCCGGTAAAAAAAAAAAAAAAAACAACAGGTAAGTGTTCAAGCACACCATGCTCACATTTTTATTTCAAGCAAGCCTTTGCAACGCTGCAGCGAATGGCTTGGAAAGCAGGAGGACACCTTGCTCGGAGTGAGTTGCGTCGGGTTTGTGCACTTCTGAGTGCTCGGATTGATGATAACAATAAAATCCGTGTGCCCTGCCAGTCCACAAAGCAACTCGAGGGCTCTGGTGAAACATGTGGGAGAACTTTGTCTCTCATGGCAGATTCCTCGAGCGAAATGTGACTATTTGAAGTGTGTTTAAAGCGCGGTGTGTGTTTGTTTGCGTGCAAGTCTGGATATACAACCTGAGCGTCTTTGCGCGAGCTACTGTCTTAATTCACGATTTAACACCATCTGGTTTCCATGACAATATTTTAAGCGCAAGGGTGCACTTTACATCTATTTTGCATGCAACTCGGACTTGATTTGCGATTTATTTTTAATCGGGTTTAGTATAATAATGCAGTGAGTATGTACGTATTGTGATATCCACCCCTGAATATCGTGTCGCAAGTGTTTGCTGGTGTTTCTTTTAATAATTTGTAACTTTTTTTCGCTGTTAGTTTGCCCATCTTCGGCTGCGGGTGCTGAAACGCCTTCTTTCTTTGTCCCACAGCCACCGTCTGTTATTAACAAAGATGACAGCACAATGAAACACTTCTCATTCATCTCTGGAGTTTATTCATTCTCCTGCTTCGCAAACAGCCTCTTTCGTTTATAGTTTAGAGAAAATCTGTTAAAATACAATAAACGCAGTAGGATAGTGGAGGAAGGACAGATGAAATCATACTGAGGTAAACTTAAAAGTGCATGCTTTTTTTCCTGATTTAAAAAAGTTGCTCATGTAAGGAAAATAAACGCATAATAAAATGATAAACATTTAAATGAGAAATCATATCAAATTTGTATGTTTTTGCGTACCCTCATGGACGCAGCCATGTTGGAATATATTAACAATAATATATTTCTAAGCCACAATGATATATATATATATATATATATATATATATATATTCATTTTAAATACATTCTGATTTTAATCTTATTTTACTGTTGTTTACAAAAATGAAGGAAACAGTTACAGCATTAAAAGGCTTGTTCTATACATGTGTATATAACTTTTATGTAGTGCTTTCAGTGCTCTCTGTGTGATTTGTAAAGCATAAATAATATTACTGAAATTAAATTAGGTGTAATAAAACATTATGGGTGTGTGAACTTGGATGAAAAGAAAGTCGACAAACCTCATGCATCCAGGCCAGTAGGTGTCAGTATAGAGTTTAAACACACTGTAATATTACATTGACATTTATGCATTTAACAGATGCTTTTATCCAAAAGTGTAACTAAAGCAAGTCGTCAAGGAGCCAACAATCTCCGTAATATACAGTGGCAGGTTTATTTTACAACTAGATCCAACTAGAAAATCCAGAGACGAAAAGAGCCATCTTATCGTCAGAATCAAATTACTGATTGAGGTTAAACTGGGGAATAAAATACTCATGCCAAAAGGTATATAAAATTGTTAAAGTTTTTCATTATAAAGTTATTCCACACATTTATGAGACTGCGACTTCAGTTCAGGTCACTGCTGCAGACTAATACTTTTTTACTGACGAGATAAAAGAAGGAATCCTTAATGAGCGCACTACATTTGCACAAAGACTATTACTGACTTGAGGGAGAGAATCTTTTAGTGGCTGTGTGACCACACATAGGCTTCTGCAAATTAGAAATCCCATCTATTTTTATTCACTACTGGGATTTGAGTGTAATGATATCATGAATCATTTCTGAAAGCATCCTTTCTGCCAAAAAAAAGTATGAATTTGATGTTTCACTTTGATTCCAGAAGTATGTTTTAACACACGTTCTGGTGTGTTGGGTCTGCATCCTCCCACCCATGTGAGAGTCAAAGGCAGCGGAAGCCTAGAATCTGTCTACGACCTCCATGCTTATGTAACAGTGTCACATCAGAGAGGCCCCTGGTGTGTCATGCTGTTTTCTCAATTTCCCCTTATTCTCTGTAGCTGTCATCCAAACCTGATGACAGTGTTTTACTTACCGTCCTGTCAGCTCTGGTTATTGCTCTATTCTTATGCTATGAGAAGAATTCTCTGCAGACCCACAACAAAATAGATCATCATTTGACTAAAACTGTGGGATATGCACCTGTATGAAGACCTCTGGTAATAATAGATACTGTTTGTCTAACCCAGGGCAGTCCAAACTCGGTCCTGCAGAGTTTACCTCTAACCCTAATCAAACACACCTGAAGCAGCTAGGCAAGCTCTTACTAGGCATGTTAGAAAAGGCCGTGCAGGTGTGTTGAGGCAAGTTGGAGCTGAACTCTGCAGGACACCGGCCCTCCAGGACCGAGTTTGGACCGCCCTGGACTCTAACCACATCTGTTAGATAACCTTTTAAATGAAGGTGTCTCCTCTTCACTAAACATGTTAAAAGCTAGAAAAGCAGCTTAATCATTTGTTGTATTACTGTATGAATTATGTTTGACAATAAGTTAAAACTCTACACACTAATTTCTAGTCAAACATACTTTGGTTATTTTAAAAAGTCTCTTATAAGGCTCAAATATACTACAAAACCAGTAATGAGTAACCCTGGACAACAAAGCCATTCATAAGAAGCATGGGTAAATTTGTAGCAATAGCCACAAATACATTCAGTGGGTCAAAATTATTGATTTTTCTTTTATGCCTAACAACACTAGGATATTAAGTGAAGATCATGTTGCACTAACTTATTTTTTTACTTTTCCTACTGTAAATATATCAACATTTTAAATGACAATTTAAAAAAAAAAAAGGTTTTTTCCACCTTCAGGTTCCCGACTGTCAAATAGGCTAGTTGTCTTTCAGCCAGATATTGTTCTAAATCTACAAACCATTTATCAAAGGAATGTATACATAACAGCTAAATACATAAACATCTCAGTTTTAAAATCTTATGACTGGTTTGTAGTGCATGGTATTGCAATTTAAAACTTTTTAATGGTTTTTTAATGGTATTATGTTTTAAATTGCAAATTATTGCAGCGATTGTCAAAGCTGAACTTTCATTAGCATCAATACTCCAGTCTTAATGGTCACATGATCTCTCTCTGAAATAATTCTAATATGCATATTTGCTGTTCCAAAAACATTTCTTAAACAGTCATGAAAACTGATTAATCTTTTATTAGTGTTCTGCTATGTGAAATATAAAGCTATTAAAACATGTAAAATTGTTTTAAAACAAGATAATGAATCAACTAATTGAATAATTGCTGCTTTCTCCCCCAAACAAAAAACGGACCCCTTCTTGCTGGCTTTCTAACTACAGTGCAAATAATAGAATAGGAAATATCAGAGAGTTTTTGTGTACTGACAGAGTTTTAAGCACACTTTTAAATGGTCTTCCAGTCTTTGAAATTGCTTGAGAGCAAGTCCCATCTTGCATCAAAAACAAAGAGGATTATTTTGTTCTACATGGTAAAAATAATTGCTCCTATTTTCTGTTTTACAGAATCCATGAAATAAGAAAGGTCTTAGGAGTCTCAAAGTTCAATCAAGTGTTAAATCCTCAGTGCAGGTAAGGTGAAACAATTTATTTCCTAATGTCGTTTAAAAACCATGAGCACGGGTTACACATAAACAAACTGTAAAGCCCACCCTTTTCTTTTTTTGAGGCTGTAATGGCTTTGCCTCAGGGAACATATGAAACCTTGGATGACATCCCAGCCCATGTGTGGAAGGGGCTGCCAAACAGCATGAAGCTGGGACCGTCAGATGTCAACCCCAGTCGCATCGGTGAGCAACAGCATGGATCCGTTTTTGTAAACGATTCTGCTAACGAGAAATCATGTGATCATTATTGCGGTATTTTCTGCTTGATGAAAGCCTATAAAACGTTTCAAATCTTTGACTTGAAACATATTTAATGTTCAAATATTTACAAAGTTGGGCCGTTTTGCTCAGTTGCAACCGTTCGATTGGACTCATAGTTTAGCTGGTCAGCGTTGTGTACTGGTAATGTTAAAGAGTTGCAAACAACATAACTGCGTTTGATGTTTGAAAGAGATTGTGCAGTACGCTGTGGTGGTGCCCTAGAAATCTACAGATAAATGATTAATATCGAATGCTTCAAAAAATGGCTCTGTGAGAGCGTCTCTGGAGATCTTACAGTGCCTCATTCTGATTGAGGATTCATGCTCAAAAACCTGTCAACTAGAGAAAGTTTTAAGAATATTTTCCCAGTGTTTGCTGACATAAGAATTCACATGGCATGCTGTCCTTGTCTCTTGTCTCAGGTGTCTGGGCATCTAGATTAATACCGAAAGGCAAACGGTTTGGACCGTTTGTAGGAGAACGAAAGAAGAGATCTCAAGTGACGAGCAATGTTTACATGTGGGAGGTATGTATTCCATAAAGGAGAGGACCTCTAGACGACCCTGACTAGGAGTCTGAATACGTTGAACACAAAGCTCATTTGGGACAATACACATTATCATTCGAAAGTTTGGGGTCAGTCAAATTTTTATTTTATAATGGGCCCCGAGGCTGCTTTTATTTGATCAAAAATATAGTAAAAATATGTTGAATTTTCAACAGTCTTCAAAGTCACATGATCTTTCAGAAATCATTGTGATGTGTTGCTTAGACAATTATTAAGTAAAATAAAAGTAAATTTAAAACAAGTGTGCTGCTTAAAGTGCCCCTGTTATGCTTTTTCAAACATGATTGTTCATGCAGTGTGTCATGTAGCTGTATGTGAACATGAACTATCTGCAAAGTTGTGACGCAGACGGTGCACGATAAGTTTTTGTCTATCAAAAAAAAAAAGAGTCGGCTCACATTCACCTAAACGAGTCGTCAGCAAATTGAATAGTAACACATTTGCATAATGTCCGCCCATGTCGCGAACAGCTTCCCCCGACCACAAACAGTACAATCTCCACCTGGATTACATCATGTGAAGAAGACTGTATCCTGGGAGAGTAAATTTATTTTAAATGCCCTTCTGAAAGATGAATCTACAAATAATGAGTGATTAACATTCATTTTTTTTCAACAACACCTCAGCAGTATGGTCATTTTACTGATGACTGCTTTTGAGATATCTAAGATGAGATCATCGCACTAACTATGAGCTCACTAATCCGGTTCTCCGAACGCACGTGTTGTTGATGATCAGTATAGCTGGATTGAGTTGTCTAGGATTATTGCGCGTCCGTGCGTTGGTTTAAAAGGCGACATGTATCGATAGTAGAAACACTGATCACAACCCTTTCGATTGGTTGACGAAATGGCAAAAGAGCTAGCTCAATTTTTTTTTTTCTCAAGCAGAGCAAGAGCTTTTATTAGAGGGTTGTTTTATTTAGGCATATTTCAATATTGTTGCGTCCGAGCGGCCGCTTCATGTTACTGGGATAAGATCTAAGAACTCGTGGAAACCGCTTAATACCAAGAATATGATATTTATTAAATGACTGAACAGGAACAACTTTTAACATCTGCTCACACACTCAGTCGACAAACCTTTGGGGGCGCTGTAGCTCACAAAGGCATTTATGTGGGATTATTAGCAGAAATTATATCATGTGTAATATTTGTGGGGTCATATGCTTGGAAATAATATTTCATGTCTTCCATTTGATTTGTTATAGTGCGCCACCCAATAGCAAAAATGTTGGTCCCTTTTAGTACTTTTTAAACAAAGTCTCAGCTTCAGATTTATATTGTGTCTTACACAAGCGATCAGTGATCAATGATCAGTTTGCTGTATTATATATACATATTCATTATTTGTAGCATACCAGACACCCAGCAATCACAATAATGTTCTGCTTTCTTGCTTTTGATATAAAACAGCTCATCTTTCAAATGAATGTGTTTTTCCTCTTTGTTTGAAGTGTACAGCAAGATATAAAAGTGAAGGAACATTAGAAGGCATGGGGAAACAGGCTGTAGACTAATTTATAATGAAGTCTCACTGTAATCAGAAAAATTATTGATTTACATTGCCGCTTAAACTAAAGCCACTTCAACTATATGACAGGCTATAATATATATGTCATGTTATTATATCCATATTGTTTGTATTTCGCTGTAAAACTGACAGATTTTAAAAGCAAGCGGATATAGCAAAGAGGACATCTCCGGGTGCTCTTTATTCTTTAAAGATGTTGTTCTCGAAATATTATGACTTTAATCTCGTAGTTTTGGAAAATTTCTTTTTGGTAGCACTAAAACGCAGTCATAAATTTCAAACTTTAATAAAGACTCAAAATTATATTATATTTTTTAATATATATATATATATCGTGTGTGAATCATCGTAATTATTTTTTACACTTTCTTGCAAGATACTTTTCTTTTCCCATGTGAGTCAGTCAGCCGTGCTCTTTAATCATCAATCAGGTGTGACCTCGCCATTTCAATCAATCATAACCCACCAGGAGCGCAGCCTAAATCCTGTATACATGAAATAAATCTGCTCCAGAGCAGGTCAAGCTTATGGACCTGTTGACCTTATGCAAGTCCCAGATGAGCTTCGAAGAATTGAACTATCCAAGATCAGGACAAATCCACAACAATCAAATCCAGCTAACTGAGTAAGCGAGTTACGAAGAACAGACCCCTGGTCACCGGCTAACTAGCGTTTCTGTAGTTTTGTTGTTCAGCTGTGGGCCTAATGTAGTCTAATACTGTGATTGCAGCTTGACTGTCTGTCTCATCATTAGTTTAAGGCTCCGTTTACATGAAGGGAAGACGCAGGTATTTCCCTGTGGTTTGGTTATGCGGCAGAAAATGCTTAACGTCATGTGAGTGCCTTATTTACATAGGTTTAGCATAGTTATTATCGCGCTCGACGGCATATTTATGGGGGTTGATATAAATGACAAGTTTTTTGAAAACAACGTTGTGTGCACAATGTTATTATTGAAAACGGAGAGGAGGAAATATTAATTTCTCTAAATCTCTGTGTAAATATGGCCTAAGTAATGATAAACGATGTTTAACGCAGTGTTATGCATTATACAATGCTCACTACGTAGCGGTGTGCCCGAATTGCTTACAAAAGCACTGTCCACGTTAGTTTTGGTGCAAGCTCTGTGGAGCACTGTAGCGGTAGACCAATTATATAGGACTGCCTCATCTGACCAATCACAGTGAGGGCTCACGCGAGGGAGGGGTTTAGACAGACTGAGTCTTCGAACTGCTTCACACGAGTCGTTTACGAATCATTTACAAATGGGGTAAAATTAAATCTATTTTTGGAGAAAACTAAAGTGTTTTTTTTTACTTTGGGTACATGTAAAACTGTTTTAAGAGACTCATAAAACAATATTAGCCACCTTTAAAATGGCATAATAGGGGCACTTTAATATTTGTGAAGAAGCAGTGACTTTTTTTCATAGATAAACTTGTGAATGGTAATGTGTGTTTTAGCAGTGGTTGTTTATTAAATGCTTATTGTATCACTAGGTATATTTTCCAGCCTGGGGGTGGCTGTGCATTGATGCTACAGATCCAATGAAAGGAAACTGGCTGCGGTACGTGAACTGGGCACGCTCTTCTCAAGAGCAAAACCTTTTTCCACTAGAGATCAACCGAGCTATTTACTACAAAGTGTTAAGGGTAAGTTAATCTTTAAAATGTGATGTATCGGTGTGATTTTTTTAAACATTTTAGTTATGATTGCAAAAAGCCAGGAGGAGATACTTACAGGCAAATAGTACATTAGTAAAGGGGTTTCATGCAGAGGAGCCCCAAAATAAAAAAGGTACTACTGTCCAGAATTTGGGGACAAAATAAGATTTTTATTTTTTATTTTAGTTTTTTTTTTTTTTTTTTTTTTAAGAACTCATAGTGACCGTAACAAGTTAAAAATCTTTACAAAAGCATTATGTGAATCGTCTAAACATTTGATTAATCAAAAAGAAATTGTTACACATAAATATTAAACAACACTGTTTTTAAATTTTTTTTTTTATTGATAATAAGAAATGGTTCTTGAGCACAAAAATTTGTACTCTTCACTGTAATTAAATATCAGTGTTACATAACTCCCACTGAGCAGGCAACAAAGCAGTACGTGCATTCCAGGGAAGGAAAATTTACTTATAGCCTATAATTTAATGTATGCTAATATAAACTTATAAATTATAAACTTAAAAAGAAGCTATTGATAGAATAAATCTCCGTATTGCATTGTTAGATGCTAGATGCTTGTTAGATTGTCTTTCTTCAGTCGAAAAGAAATTAATGTTTTTGGTGAAAACATTCCAGGATTTTCCCCCATATAATGCATTCTATTGGGACCCAAACGTCCACATGACAGTTCAAGGTCCAA